>QRFJ01000934.1:77675-310492 GCA_006176705.1 Cocos nucifera | reverse complement strand
TGTATTGTACCACCAGTGATAATAAAATCTGAATAGATATATGATGCACCATAGGAGAGAAAATTTTTATGTAGTCAATCCCTTTCTTTTGTGAGTATCCCTTTTGCTTTTAAACCAGGGGTTTGTTTTTTTTCTTGCTTTTTGAATCGGACTCCACCTTATTCTTGAAGGTTTGCCTCTTTCTTTCGTGAACAACCAACTTTGAATTGCGCCAATAGGTCGAGCACCCTCTTGGAAGATCTATTAGTTGCCATGTTTGATTCTTTTCAAGTGGATTCGCATTCTCCTTCATCATGCC
Source organism: Cocos nucifera (assembly GCA_006176705.1). Taxonomy (NCBI): domain Eukaryota; kingdom Viridiplantae; phylum Streptophyta; class Magnoliopsida; order Arecales; family Arecaceae; genus Cocos; species Cocos nucifera. The sequence continues at coordinate 310,194 of QRFJ01000934.1, read as the reverse complement.
TACATCATGAATCATGATCTTTACTCTCCATAGCCTCTGCATAATTTTCTGAATCTCCATTAGTAGTGATGAGTGCATAGGAGATAACCTCATCAATGCCATATTTAACTGGTCTCCTAATAGTATGCTGGGGTTTGTGCAAAGCCACTCCCATTGGCATATCTCTGTTTGATGTTTGTGGCTGATCCTGCACATCCATCTGAACTACTAGCACTTCATGCTAGTCTTCCATCTGAGTATCTTTTCTCCTATCCAACTCCACCTCAATAGGAACATTCCTATACATGGATTTGGACTACATGTCATCTATCTCAGACTAGCCACTACTATTTACCTTTGTCTTCCAAGTTTCATCTATCCCAAACCTCCTCAAGATGCTCTTCTCATTAAAGATAACATCCCTACTGATCCTTGACTTCTAGCCTGAGAAGTTAACAGTAGGGATCATTCTTCACCATTCTATGATCATTTGACTTGCTATACGTGGTTTCATATTCTCTCCACGACACCATTCGTTGGCGGAGTTCATTCTTCACCATGTAATTGGCATTTGATGCTATTTTCTCACAAATACCTCTTGAAAACTCCAGGCTAGTATACTCTCCTCCATTATCTGATCTCAGACACTTCACCTATCTCCATGACTCCTTCTCTACTTTAGCTCTCCAGGCTCTGAACTAGGTAAACACATCTGATTTTTCTCTAGTCAGATAAACCCACACCTTCCTAAAAAAATCAAATCAATGAAAGTGATAAAATACCTTGGCCCCACCTCTACTAATACAAGAGCTGGTTCCCCACACATCCTTAGTAACACAAATCAGCACTCCTTTCCACTTACACTTGGGGTACATCTGGCAAACTTTATCCTATGCTGTTTGTCAAAGATACATGGCTCACATAAATCTATGCTCTCATTCTTCAGGGCTAGGATCATATCTCTTCAGCTAAGTTTAGTGAGTCCACGGTCACTCATATGATCCATTCGATAGTGCCACAGTCGATAAAAAATCTACTCCTCCTGTCTGCTTGCTAAGCACCTCTAACACTATTCATTCACCACGAGCCTTTCATTCTATAAAGATTATTTTTCAGTCTTCTACCTCTCATCACCACCAAAGCTTCCTTAAAAATTTTCAGACATCCACTCCCAGCCTGACAACTAAAAGCATAATCCTACTCCTCCAAGGAGCCCAAAGAAATCAAATTCTTTTTCAACTCGATACATGCCTGATATTTTGATAATGTATTGAATAATCCCATAATACATCCTCCCCCGTCTTGATAAGAGTCAATTCCAGGTACTTTGCACGGATGATCATCTCTAAGACTGACACTTCCACCATCAACCTTCTAGTTGGTAGCAAATCACTTCCTAATGAAAAGGTATAGTGTGGTGCGAGCATGCTAAATCCAATATCCATATATATCATACTTTGTAAAAACCCATTTGATATAACTAATTAAGTCTTCTCACTTGCTCACAAGAAGCTGTATCATCTTTTTCTTTACTGGCCTTCTTCTTTTGTTAATCTCCAAAAGGGGATAATCTCTCCTCAGTGTGCCAGATTTGATGATATTTATAACATTTTAATATCTTTCTCTAATTCCGAGGACTTTGACTTGCCCTTGGATTTTGCTCTTGGCCTTCTCCTTTGATCTTTCTTATCTCTATTCATAGCCAAGTTCTTGAAGGAAATCCGTTTTCCCGGTCCAGGTTCGTCCAGATTCTGATTAGATCAAGAGATTATTTCAAAAAATTTTCTCTTGATCTTATCAATCTTGGATGGTGTCAGATCTGATTATATATTTTACATAAATAATAATAAAATAAGATTAAATAATCAAATTTAATTTACCTGATTTGGGTAATCTATAACCCGCAGTGATCCTGATTGCAATCGGAAGGTTCTGTGGATTCTGTCAGCCACGCAAGCGCCTGCGCCTCTACCGGTATATCCACTCGGGTTGGATCTGGGGAAATCCTCTTCTTCTCTATCACACTCCAAAAATCAGATCTGGAATCTGATCTGAGGATCTTTTCAAAAACTCTTTTGAAGATCTGCAGTCGTCCCTTTTGCAGAGCGCCAGCCTTTCTTGCTTTTGATCGCCTTTCTCTTGATCTGAATCGCACCAACCTACAGATCTCTAAAACCACTTTTTGGACTGGAGAGCAAGGGGAGAAGAGAGTCTAGGCGATGGAGAAGGGGGGAGGAGGCAGGCCTTTGTGGGGATCTCTAATTCACTATTCACTTAGAATTAGGGTTGGGCGCAGGGTTCTTATTTATAACCTCTTGTGATCCAATCCTCTTCCTCTCAACAATCACAACCTTTGTTGAAATCAGATCTTAAAATCTGATTGGTTAACAGGAATAAGAGACTCACCTGGATTCCCTCGGCCTTTAGCAGGGCGCCTAAGACCAGTTCAAAACTGGATCTTAGTAGAACTCTATTGGAATCCAAAGCGCCGTGGTGGAGTCCTTGTCCACCAAAAGGTCTCCTTGGGCCTATTGTGTCACACCACCCTTGGCGTTGCAGCGCCCTTTCCTTGCCATGTTCTGCAGGGGACAGACCCCACACAGCTCTCCAATAGGTGCATGACATGTGGTTCAAAAGTCAAAGGTGTGAATGGTCAGGTTTGACAAGTCCAGAAGGTTAGGACTTTACCAAAGTCAAAAGACAAGAAAATCAGGCCAAAGGGTAATGTCTTACAAATAAGACAACCTATTCTGACTTGGAACAACCTCATAGTCAGGGACCATAATGAAGGCTCTTGATGACACAAACTCCTATTGGCTCCAGTCAGGACAACTTATTCTTGTGATAGTAAAAGAAGAACGTAGGTTCAATGAGTGCTCAGGCACGAATTTCCTTGAAACAATTGGAATCTCATTCAGATCAATTGAACTAGACTCAGGTCAATGTGATAGATTTCACCAGACTTTCAAACCCTTGTATTGTGTGGACCCAGTTAGGTTCGTTCTTGCTATGTGTATGGGGATATGTCATGATCTCTATCATAGACATTATCGAAACTCCTTTCGATGGATCAGAAACTCTTCTTGATTCGAACAGCTAGAATGATCGATCATCTAATCATTCTAATTGCTCCCAAAATCCACCAGTGACACCTAGCAGTATATCTGGTGCAAACCCATCCAGAGCTGAATTGAACCTCTTGTGAGTCACCTGTTGTGATTCAAGTTCTTCTATCTTAGCCCCGATCAGATTAGGGTAAGGTGAAATCGTCAACCCTTAGTCTCTGTATCATAAATATGTGTAATCATTCGATTCGAGTCCAATGTGAAAATCTAAATACGGAAACATCTTTCTATTAATTTCACTCTCCATAGGCCATGGTTCATGGACGTTGATCTCTCATGTGATTCATCATAGGGCTACTCCTCTACTCACCAGGTAGCGACTAGATCCCATTCTTCGATTGCAAATCCAGTTCCTACAATGAACATGCTATAGCCAACATACACCTCAGGGTTCCATTATGGCTAGGAGATCGAGTAATGGTGTAGTCAAACTATAACACCTCAAGGTGAAATGCGATGCATTCTCAGTGTTCAAAGAACCAGACACACTATGCAGCATCGAGTCAGTCACTTGGACAGAAGGTAGACTCCTTAATGGACTACTCGATGTATGGATCACGGCTCAGTGCCCTCGTTCTCTAACGAGTACCTAGCTACTTACTTCGCTCGTGTGTCTCCCATACACGTTAGACTCAAGGACTCATCTTCTAAAGAGAAGCGGATCGTAAACCAACCTTCGGACAATCACATCCTCTGGATTGATCCTATGGTCGGGAGCTGTTTATTGAGTTAATAATGATTATTCATGTCTTAAATTTTCAACTCTTGAAAATATGAATTATCATTACATTAAACTCAATAGGGATGTATCACAGACACTAAATATACACATGTGTGATTAGAAAAATACCCATTTCATAAATTATTAGGTCAGAAATTTACTAATTTTGCCCCTAGAAGTGTATATACAAGTGTCAGCAATTCTGGCTTCTAGGGCACTAATTATCTACAATCTCCCACGTTAGCAATTCCTAAATTAAGCGTTCTCAACGTGGCTTACTTGGCTAATCTTCAGTGATGGTGCACATATAGTGCTCTTGCCCACTACTTATTCTATGCGGAGGAGAACGCCGCTGTGCGACCTTCGAAGACCTCGTCTTGATGGCTTTGGCACTGTTGCGCTGAATACAAGAGCCATCTGATGTGGTTCTCCATTATCTGCAGCGATTCTGTTAGAGCTTTCTTGACCTCGATCACCAGTAACTTTCGCATATCCTGGATGAGATGTATCACGTTTGTTGACTCTTCCGCTGACAGCTCTCACTTGACACAAGATCAGCCTCTCCAGATGTCGACTTCGATTATCTATATCGGCAATTAAGTCCGATTGGTGTATCCTGACATAGGAGTTCTCCTTACCAAAGACAACATTCATATCCTTAGTTCTTCTCAAGTACTTAAGCGTACATTATCCACAGAAGTTCCAGTTGTTCCTTCACCCTAGATTGACTGAATATCTGCTGTGTGACCACTTCACAGCATGGGCTTTATTATCAAAGTCGGTGTTACACTAGCATGGCATTACACTGAGGCTCCCTATTGCAGAAGTCATAAGGGAATCTTTTGCTCCATGCGTGCTATTTTCTTCTAGGTTGCTGGGCACAAATCTTCTGGAAAGATGGAATACTCATGTCTGAAGGGTATTAATCCCCTCTTGAGTTTTCCATATCTAAACCTTCTTTTAGTACTTCCTCTATGTACATTTTCTGTTGAAATGTCCTAGCTCCGTTCGTCTATCCTATGACGCTTAATTTCCTAGAATATAAGGATGCTTCACCTAGGTCTTTCAATGGAGATCACTTAGGACAACACACATCTACTGTGTGCACATTGGGAATATCATTTCCAATAAGGAGGATGTCTTTCCACTACAATACGAGGAAGACAACAGCGCTTCCACTTGACAAACTCGTTTTGAAACACTATGATTCTCTTCGATTTTCTGATGAATCAAAACTTCTTTGATTACATCATTGAAATGAGTGTTCCAGCTCCGAGTATGCTTGCTTAAGATCCTATATATGTACCTTTGCAGCTTGCAAATCTTTGTGATCAGTATCACTGGATGTGAAACTACCTAAGCGCCCTTGATCCAAGTCTATAGATATCTTCCTCAAGATATCCATTTAGGAATGCCTGTTTTTCACGTCATTTGTCCATAGTAGTTCATAATCGAAATTAGGCCCTGGCAAACGAGCAAGCAATTGGGATGGATTTTCAGCATAAGCTACCGGGGAAAAGGTATCCTGATATCTCAATGCTTCATATTTGGACTAATAACTTTTGCCACCAGTCTAGACTTGAATGTCTCACACATCTGCTCTTTTCTCTTGAAATTCATTTACACCCAATAGGTACTAACCTTCTTGGTGATCTACAAGCGTCACGCACTATCGCGTTGAGGTGCATTCGAGTCGATCTGACTTTCATTTGCTTCAAGCCATTTCCGGTAGTCCTGATATCTGATATCCCTCGTTGTAGGTTGTTTGGGATCAATCTCCATAGTAGCACCATACCTAGAGAACATTTCCTCTAATTCCTCTGAAAATAATACCTAAGTATCTTTCAGGGGGTACGGGAAACTTTTCCGAATCTACGAGGTGGAGGAGTAGTGTTTATTTGGCTCCACCTTGATTTGGTTCCCACTTGTCCTATAGCTCTTTCTGCTTGTGAGACTTCTATCAAGTCTCTATCTGCTTTCGCTGCCTATCTTTGAATTAAACTATTTTTCAATGAAAATATGGCAGGCTCGGAACCTCACAATCAACTTTGTGGTCTTCGTGAATGTAGAAATAGTATTCTAATGACTCTTAGGATATTCTATGAATCGAAGCTTAAAGGACCTAACTCTAACTTCGACTACGCTGTGTTCTTTTGACATTGAGACACGGACACACCCCAATTCTGGATGAACTCAGACTTGGTTTTTACCATGCATTATCCATACGGTGGGTAGGAAAACGGATTTTAGCAGGGAACCCTATTCAGTAAATAGATTGAATTAATAATGAATATCCCAAAGGAAATCAGGAAGCAGTTGTGAAGGCTTCATCATGGATCGAACCATTATCCAATAGAGTCCATTTCTCCATTCTGAAACCCCGTAGTTGAGGTGTCCTGCGTGGAGTCCATTGAGAGGGACTATGCCATTTTTCTTAGATACGAGAACCCTCTAATGGTATTCACGTCCTCGATCTGATCGGAAGAAACCTTAATGGGTTTTTCAGGTTTGTTTTTCTACTTCATGTCTGATTCTTTTGAACCTTTTCAAAAACTTCAGACTTGTGTCTCATAAGATACACTGATTACCCTACATCTGAAGATCATCGGTAAAAGAATAAAGCAGAAGCCGCGTAGCCGGTACATCGAAGGGCCGCACACATCGTAGTACTAGGGGAAGAGATCTGTGCTGCGCGTCTCCCCATGTCCCAAACAAAAGGGAGTTTAGTTCGTATCTTATTAGACAGATTTCACAAGGTTGGATATGACTCCAAAAAGGTCAATGACTCAAGTAAGCCCATGTTTCTCCAATTTGTTTAACCTATCTTCTGCCGTATATGACCTTAATCTCAGTGCCATAGATATCTGTCGTTTGGACTATCCCTAGGTCGTTTGGCATTTTCACGGTTTTGCTCGATAGTTTAGAAATTAGGTACATCAATATGCCAACTGCATAAAGACCATGAACAAGGGAAACCCATTTGCAATTTTATTTCTTTCATAAAGATGTTACAATGGTCCTTAAAGAAGGTGATCACGATAACCTCTTGTGCTAAGCAGAAACAGAAATCAAATTCCTGCTAGCTGCAGGCAACATAATAACAGTCTTTTAAAAACTAAGTCTAAACCAGATGGTAATCGCAGAGGGTATTGTTCCAACGGCTACTGCCAGGGCAACTCTTGCTCCATTTACCGACACGTAGGAGTGTCATGCCTCCATTCCCTCAAGCCTCCTTGCTATCCTCAAGACCCTGCATAGAAGTGCAAGATGAGCACTAGAACAGAGTCAAGCACCCAACTGGAGGCAGAAGAAACCGTAAGGGTTAGACTCAAATAACGAGGCAATACCTCCAGAAGGACCTTCCTTCTTGTTCTTCAGGGTGGCCAGGTAAGTTAGGGCAGTTTCGCTTCCAAATTACCATGGCCGTCGCTGTTGCAAAATGGAAACACTTTCCTTTGCCATCGACCTTCTTTTCTTCGGTTCTGCCTTCTTCTTGCTTTGATCCTTTCTACCTTTTGCTTTTTCACAGGACTTCTTTTTCTTTCCATAAGACTTGCTTTTCGGAAGAAGTCCTTTCCACAGCAAAGAAACTGAGCCCCTTTAGAACCTTTCATAGAAAAGCTCAGCGGTAACCAGCATATTCATCAACTTCGGCAAGCGAAATTCTGAAGTTTATGCACGTTGGTTAATTCATGATGAATTGCCCCATATGCATCAGTCAAGGATTGCAGAATAATATCGTTCTGCAAGTCCAAGTCACGAAACTAAATCACACCGAGCTTCATCCGAGCAATAATCACACCTAGCGACACTTGATCACCATAAGGCATCAAGACAAGATAATAATACAAACACAACAAAAAGTCAACCCAATGACTGCCCGATCAACAGAACAACACATACATGACCATCTAAAAAGTCATTTTCATGACTTGATATTTGGCTGCGCGACTCTGTTCACCCATAACATCTCCTGCAGGGGAGCCAACATTTGAGCCGAGCAGTCCCGATATCTTCATTCTATGGTGCTGCGAGCTCATCAGACATTGAGCCCAACATGTAGTATCTGGCCATCTCGCATTTTGTTTCGCAATCCATTTTTCCAGAGACGCTCTCGTTCAGTGGATGGACGATGCTGGTAAAGTTGGGAGTTTCCTGGTCCAAAACATGTGTTAATTCTCTGAACCCAAAACAGATTTCGTATTGTTCCTTAAGCCAATCTTTCCCCTATAATTATTGTCCGTCCGATCTAACTGCTGTGGTCTAGGTATACGTGCCAGTTGGATTTGACACGCACACCCACACAACCACTTCAAGGATAAACAACTCAAGTCACAGCACTCTAGTTAGATCATTGTAATTTGAACTTGAACCAATTTGCTAACAGATCGTACAAATAATTTTTAAAACAAATTCAGCCCCACCTACCATTTTCTCGGATCCCTACACTCCCTCTGTAGAGATGCAGAAAATCTCCTATTGATGATTTCTAGTGGAAGCGTGGTGCGGATCTCACCAACTGACTCATCACCTCACCTAAACAGTTATTGTGATGGGTTAGCCAATGAGTGAACAACTCTTGTTCAAATGATTCGTAATAAATACATAAATAGGCGTAGAACCCCAAACTTCTCAAAAAAGACGTCCCCTACAAAACCACAACAACAACAGAAATCTAACCCGTATCGACACGCGAGATACCTGCACAAAACACACAACCTCTCCCACCTTATGTATATCAGCTCAGACCACACTCTCCCTGACAAACTCCAGCACATCCAGCGAGAAGTCCACTCAAATGCCGGCGCTCTAACTTCAAGCACACATCACCACCAGGAACCAACTGACAGGACACAACAACCACCTTCAACCATCAGCCAATAACAAACACCTCAATAAGATCCACGCAACACCATAGACCATAAACAACAAACAACAAATATATAGCTAGCATCGACACGCCACGGGGTAGGGCACAAAGAAAAAACCCACAACTGTCCATCCAGCCCGAGTAACAATCATACCCCGGGAAGTGGCCCGCCACATTCTACAATGGTTGGAAGGCCTCGACTTAAATTCTATTTCTATAGCGCGTGAAGACACTTGGATCAGTCTCATAAACGTAGACTCGCTTAGTCATAACCAATTACGACCTAAACTAGTGCATGGGTTAGACGCCAAAGGGTTCGGATTATATGACCACCTGCAGAGCAGCAACTGTCGTCAACAGACTCATGGGCCAGGGAATGTTTGAGATCGGTTGGAAGGAATATGCCATTAACTTGCACAAGAACGCATTCAGGTCGAGTAGCTTCCAATTAAAAACCAGTCGCGTCTGTCTGTGCCTAAACTTACATCTCTTCTCTTTTTTACATGGAGTTAGAACAGAAGGATGTGAAGATAGCCTTCCCTCATGGCACATTGGAGAAAAGGATCTACATGAAGTAGTCAGATGGTTTCATGAAGACTGGATAGGAAGAAAAGATGTGTTTACTCAAAAGATCTTTGTATGGCTTGAAACAATCCCCTCGTCAGTGGTATCGAAGATTTGATAGTTTTGTTTTGAGCCTAAATTTTAGTAGATGTGAATATGATTGCTATGTCTACGTCAAGAATATTGATGAGGAGGATGCTCTATACTTGCTACTGTTTGTAGATGATATGCTTATAGCCAGTAGAAGCATGGAAGCTATGAAAAGATTGAAAAGAGCATTATTATCTGAATTTGAAATGAAGGATCTAGGTCAAGCTGAGAAAACTGTTAGAGTAGAGATTTGCAGAGATAAGGTGCAAAGGAGTGCTCCATTTATCACAAGGAAGATATGTCTAGAAAGTTCTAAAGAGGTTTGGGATGGAGAAGGCCAAACCTGCAGAGATGCCATTATCGAGCCATATATCTCTCTCCAAGCTACAAAGCTCCCAATCAGAAGAAGAGAGAGAATTCATGGAAAGAGTCCCCTATGTAAATGTTGCAGGCAGTGTGATGTACACTGAGGTGTGTTGTAGACCAAATATAGCACATGCAGTAAGCACAGTTAGTAGATACATGGCTAACCCTAGGAAGGAATACTGAAAAGCATTGAATTAGATATTTGCGATGTCTGCATGGATAAGAGATTATGGTTTGGTATTTGGTGGGCAGCTAGGAAGATTTGAAGGTGGAGGTTCGAGTCCTCTGAAAGGATTTGTAGATGTGAATTATACAGGAGATCTTGATACAAGGAGGTCTACTATTGGATACTTCTTCTACGTGTATGGTGGATCAGTGTCTTACAGATCAACCCTTCAGTCAATTACGGTCTTGTCTACCACAGATGCTAAGTATATTAGAATAACGAAGGCTGTAAAGAAAGCCCTTTGACTTAGAAGGCTGATTGTTGAGTTGGGGGTGGAGCAGAGCAAGATTACACTATTCATTAATAGTCAGAGTGCTCTACTGTTGGCAAAGAATCCAGTCTACCATGCACGCACAAAGCATATAAATGTGAGGTACCACATGATCAGAGAGCTGGTGAAGGAAGTTGAAGTGGAACTAATGAAGGTCCATACCAAGGAGAATCAGTCTGATGCACTCATGAAGGTACTTCCTAGAGATAGCTTTCAGACGTGTATGGCAAGAATGGATTTGCTGAGAAGAGATGAGTTCACAAGGACTTAGAAGCACCAAGATGGAGAATATGAGCTCAAAAGTGGCACTCCCAAGTCTTGGAAACATAAGAAGATAAATCATGGAAAGATGGGAGTAAGTTGAAAGAGAAATCAACCCGAATAACAAAGTTCAAAAACTGAGCCGGCTAAGTTAGGAACAAGGCCAGCTCAGTCCAGGATTGGGTCAGCTATGTCTCAGACAAAAATTCAGATAGAAAGCTGCATTTTTGGGCTGTTGGCATGATACACAACTGAATTGGCTTAGTCTCAGACTGAGCCAACCTAGTCACAAGTTAGCCGACTCAGTTTAAAATTAGGTCGGCTTAGTTTTTGCGGATTTATTTTATGTACGTGGGTTATTTAGATTTTGGAGTTTTTTTATGAGCTTGGGGTTTAACCCTTTTATAAAGTATAAATACTAAAAATAGGTTAAGGTTGTATATGATGCTGAATTTATTGAATAAAGCTCTTTTCTTCTGGAAAACTCTTGTGCTCTCTTTCTCTCTTTTCTCCTGAATCCATTATTTTGCTTCTGTGTTGATCCTAAGAGATTATTCCTTCTTGCTTGGCTAATCACCAGCGGCTATGCCGGTCCAAGTGAGGATAGTTTATCCCAACAAACATGAGTACCTAAAGTAAAGACTTGATTTTGTAAGTATTTTTTGCATCCCAAGAAATAAATCAAAAATGGTATCTTGATAGTGGATGCTTAAGACACATGACCGGTGATCAGTTTTAATTCATCATATTTGATGCTAAAGATGGAGGGATGGTCACCTCTAGAGATAATGGCAAAGAAAAGATCATTGGCATAGGTAGCATTGGTATCACTCCCTTCAAAAATATTTAAAATATTTTATTAGTAGATGGTCTAAAATATAATCTCTTAAGCATTAGTCAATTTTGTGACAAAGGGTACAAAATTATTTTTGAATCTTCATTGTGTATTGTAACTAGTCCCAATAATGATGGCATTAAATTTATCGAGCATAGGCATGGTAATATTTATATGGTAGATTTAAATGATCTTTTCATGATAAATACACAATGTCTAGTAGCCATGAATGCCAAAATTAATGAGACTAGTTGGCTTTGGCACCGTAGACTTGCACATATAAGCATTTATTCTCTTTCTAAACTTATTAAAATGGAATTAGTTATCAGCTTACCTAAATTAAATTTTGAAAAGATAAAATTTATGATGCATGGCAACTATGTAAGCAAACTAGAGTTTTATTCAAGTTAAAAAATATAGTTTCAACTTCTAGTCCATACATGGATTTGTTTGGTCCTACAAGAACTACAAGCTTAGGTGGAAAATGATATGATTTTATAATTATCAATGATTTTTTACGTTTCACATGGATTTTCGTTTTGACATACAAAGATGAAACTTTTCATGTTTTCTTAAAGTTTTATTGAAAAGTTATAAATAAAAAAAATTTAATTCAAAGTATTCGAAATGATCATGGAACCAAATTTGAAAACCAAGATTTTGAAAAATTTATGATGAAAAAGGCATAGACCATATTTTTCAACACCTAGGACATCCTAACAAAATGGGATAGTAGAAAAAAAAATAGAACTCTAGAAGAAATAGCCTGTATCATGCTATGTGAAAGCAACCTCCCAAGATACTTTTAGATAGAAGCAGTTAACACAGCATGTTACATTTTAAACCATGCCCTAATTAGACCAATTTTAAAAAAAAATATCCTATGAGCTTTGGAAAGGAAGAAAACCAAATATTGCATATTTTCATATTTTTTATTATCGATGTTTTATTTTGAATAATGGTAAACAAAGATTAGAAAAATTTGATGCAAAATCCGATGAAGCTATCTTTCTTGGATATTCATTTTCTAGTAAAGCCTTTAGAGTTTTCAATAAAAGAACTTTAGTAGTAGAGGAGTCAACACATATTGTATTTGATGAGATTAATAATCTTCCATCAAGAAAGAGTGAAGGTATTGATAATGTAGGTCCTCTTATAGAAGATATGAATGGGCTCACCCTAAAGGACTCAATAATTCAAAATAAAGAAGAACATAAGAACAAACAAAAGGATGAAGGTAAAGAACAACCTCAAGGTATAAATGATTTTCCAAGAGAATGGAGGTATGACCATAATCATCCTAAAAAACTAATTATTGGTAATCCTACACATGGAATAAGAACTCGTTCTTCACTTAGAAATGTATGCAATCACTTTGCATTTGTTTCACATTTTGAACCTAAAACCATAGATGAAGCTGAAAAAGACTATAATTAGATAAATGTAATGCAAGAAGAACTTAATCAATTTAAAAGAAATAACGTATGGACCTTAGTATCAAGATCTAAAAATTATTTTATAATTGGTACAAAATGGATATATAGAATTAAATTAGATAAAAATGGAAATATAGTTAAAAATAAAGCAAGATTGATTGCAAAGGGATATAATCAAGAAGAGAAAATCGATTTTGATGAAACCATTGTACTAGTTGCTAGATTAGAAGCCATTAGACTTTTACTTACTTGTGCTTGCTTTATGAACTTTAAATTATTTTAAATAGATGTAAAAAATATTTTTCTAAATAGTTTTATTATGGAAGAAGTATATGTAAAACAAGCTTCCAATTTTGAAAACCATGCCTTTCCCAATCATGTTTTCAAATTGAACAAAGCATTATATGGTTTAAAACAAGCACCTAGGGCTTGGTATTAAAGATTAAGTAAGTTTTTGCTTAATAATATTTTTTAAGAGAAAATATTGATATTATCCTTTTTATTAAAAGAAATCATGATGATATTTTAGTAATACAAATATATATAGATGATATTATATTTATGTCTACTAATGAAATCCTACGTCAAGATTTTGCTAAGCTCATACTTAGAGAGTTTGAGATGAGCATGATGGGTGAACTTATATTCTTTCTCAAACTTTAAATCAAACAAACAAAAGAAGGAACCTCCATCAATCAAATACATAATAAAGCTACTAAAAAGATTTGGGATGGAGAGCTCAAAAGTAATTAGTAACCCCGTGAGCCCTAAAGAGAAAATCCTAATTTTCTGGGTCAGGTTCGTTCAAATCTGATTGGATCAAGAGGCATATTTCAAAAAAATTTTCTTAGATCCAAATCAGATCAAACATTTTTCAGATCTAATTTTATGATCTGATCAACAAGAAAACTAAATTAAATTAAATCTAAATAGTTTTACCTTGATTTGGATAATCCGATTACCCATTGATGATCTACTGATAGCCTGAGGTTCTAGATCTAGCCACGCAAGCGCCTGGCCTCTACCAGTATCCACTCGAGCTAGATCTAGAGATCTTCTCTTTCTTTATCTCATCTCTAAGAATCAGATCTAGATCTGATTTAGAGAATCTTCAAAACTCCTTCTGAAGATCAGCAGTCATCTCTGCAGTAGTGCTGCCTTCTTCCTTTTTCGTCAGCCTTTTCTTGTCTGAATCACACTAATCTAAAGCCCAACTATCCTTAGGTGTTGATAGGAGAGAGATGGCCTGAAGGTGGCATGGAGAAGAGAGAGGGACAGCCTTGGGGCATGGCTAGGAGAGAAGTCTATTAAAAGTGGGCACAGACAGGTCTTTATATAGACCCTGCTGTGCCATGCAGTGCCACATCACCCCGGCCAATCACGTTGCTTCGTTTAATCATATCTAAATCTGATTGGTGAGATGACATCACCTGATCCAATCAAATGAGAGACCCATAGATTCATCCTAAGGTGGCGCCTAAGACTAGTCAAAGTCTATAGGTGAGGGTCACCTAGTTTGAATCTAAGAAGCAACCTGGAGTCCCATCCGTATGGGACTCCAGGCATCCCTATCCATGGGCGCACGCCTCCTAGGCATGCACCCCCTTCCTTTCTAATTTTTAGTGAGGGACAAGCCCCATCAGCTCTCCAATAGGTGCATGACACATGGATAGATCAAAGTCAATGTCTAAGGGTCAAAGGTCAACGTTTGACCAAAGTCAAAGAACAAGAATTAGCAGGTGATGAAAAATGATAGGTGTTGTTTCAAATTTATCTCATAAATTAAGACAACCTTTTCTAACTTGGACAAGCTCAGTCAGACCAAGTAAAGGTACTCTGAAGTGAGCACAAACTATTTGGCTCAGTCGAGACAACTTTAATGATAGTAAAAGAAGAATGTTAGGTTCAATCGTGTGCTAGCATGATTTTCTTGAACCTAATTGAATCTATTCAAATCAATTGAACTGGGATTAGTTCAATTGATGATATCCAGATTCAAACCCTTATTTGTGTGACCTAGTTAGGTTCAGTTCTATATGGTAATGGGATATGTCATGATCTCTATCATCGACATCATCGAAACTCCTTTCGATGGATCAGAACTCTTCTGATTCAGACAACTAGAATGATCGATCATCTAAATCATTCTAATTGCTCCCAAAATCCACCAGTGACACCTAGCAGTATATGGTGGCAACCCATCAAAACTGAAAATGAACCTCTTGGTGTAGCTACCTATGTGATTAAGTTCTTCTATCTTGAGCCCTGATCAGATTAGGGTTAAGGTGAACTCGTCAAACCCTAATTTCTATCATATGATTTAATCATTCGATTCAAGTCCGATGTGAAAACCTTAATAGAAACTCTTTCTATTATTTCACTCTGCCATGGCCATGGGCTTATGGACTTGATTCTCATGATCATCATAGGGCTGCTCCTCATCCACCGAGGTAGATAGATTCCATCTTGGTGTAATCCAATTCCTACAATAAACATGCAATAGCCAACATACACCTCAAAGTTCCGAATGGCTAGGAGACTGAGTCATGGCATAGTCAAACTATAACATCCTCAAGGTAAACTATCGATGCACCTCAGGTCAAAGAATCAAACACACCACTGTGCTTCGAGTCAGTCATCGACGAGAAGGTAGACTTTCCTATGACTACTCGAGATGGTCACGCTCAATGCCCTCATTCTCTAACGAGTACCTGTACTCTCACTCTGGTGTCTCTACACTGTAGACTTAAGACTCATCTATTATAAAGAAGCAATTATACACTAACCTTCCAGATCAATCACCATCCTCATGATGATCCTACGGTCAGGAGCATTTTATGAGTTAATAATGAAAATTATTGTCTTAAATTTTCAACTCTTGAAAATAAGAATTATCATTACCATTAACTCAAAGGACGTATCATAGACACTAAATATACATATGTGATAGAAAATAATTCATTTTATTATTTATAATCAAAATTATAATTTTGCCCCTAGAGGTGTATTACAAGTGTCAGCCAATTCTGATTTCTAGGGCACACATATCTAACAAACTCCCACTTGATCTAAAGTCAATTGGCTACAAACCTAGGTCCCATCTTCTCAAGGTGGCTTCCATCTTTTGCTGGCCCAATGGCTTTGTAAGCGGGTCCATTGCATTGTCTACGGAGTCGACTCTCTTGATCGCGACGTAATCCTTCTTGAGGTAATCGTGGATAAGGTGGTATCACCGCTCGATGTTCTTAGATTTTTGATGAGACCTCGACTCCTTAGCAAGGGCTATGGCATCATTGTTGTCGCAGTACAGAGGAATGGCATCTGATGGCATCACTTCAATCTCTACGGTAAACTTCTTATATCAGAATGCCTCCTTTGCAGCTTCTGACGCAGCGATGTATTCTGCTTCCATAGTGGAATCTACTATCACTATTTATTTGGAACTTTTCTAACTGACAGCTCCACCATTGCACAAAAATAGATTTTCAAATGTCAACTTTTGATCATCTATATTGGACATAAAATCCGAGTTCGTATACCCCTAGACTTGGAGTTTTCCATTACCAAAGATCAGTAACATATCCTTAGTTCTTCTTAAGTACTTAAGGATACATTTCACAGAAGTCCAGTGTTCTTCACCTAGATTTGACTGATATCTGCTCGCGACACTCATGACATGGGCTATATCAGGTTGTGTACATAACATGGCATACATGAGGCTCCCTGTTGCTGAAGCATAAGGGATCTTGCTCATGCGTTCTATTTCCTTAGGTATGCTAGGGCACATATTCTTGGAAAGATGAATGCCATGTCTGAAAAGTACTAAACTTCTCTTAGAGTTTTCCATGCTAAACCTCTTTAGCACTTTTTCTATGTACATCTTCTGTGAAAGTCCTAGCATCCTATATCTCTATCTCAAGGCATGTCTCAGGTGTGCTCATCAATCTGAAGGGAAATCCTGATTTCCCGGTCCAGGTTCGTCCAGATCTGATTAGATCAAGAGATATATTTCAAAAATTTTCTCTTGATCTTAATCAGATCTTGATATGTTTCAGATCTGATTCTTATTATTTTAATAAATAAAATAAAATAAGATAAATTAAATCAAATTTAATTTACCTGATTTGGGTAATCCTATTACCCTGTAGATGATCCTGATTGCAGCGGAAGGTTCTGGATCTTAGCCACGCAAGCGCCTGGCCTCTACCGGTATCCACTCGGGTTGGATCTGGAGAACCTCTTCTTCTCTATCACACCTCCAAAAATCAGATCTGGATCTGATCTGGAGGATCTTCAAAACTCTTTTGAAGATCTGCAGTCGTCCTTTTGCAGCAGCGCAGCCTTCTTGCTTTTGATCGCCTTTCCTTGATCTGAATCGCACCAAACTAAGTCCAAAACACTTTTGGACGTGGAGAGCAAGGGGAGAAGAGAGTATGGCGTGGAGAAGGAGGGGAGAGGCAGCCTTGGACGTGGGAAATCTCTATTGAATTCACTTAGGAATTAGGGTTGGGCGCAGGGTCTTATTTATAGACCTCTTGTGATCCAACTCCTCTTCCTCTCAACCAATCACAACCCTTTGTGAAATCAGATCTAAATCTGATTGGTTGGAAATAGAGACCCCTGGATTCCTCCTTAGAGGGCGCCTAAGACCAGTCAAACTGGATTCTTAGTAGAACTCTGATTGGAATCCTAAAGGGAGGTGGAGTCCTTGTCCAACAAGGACTCCTAGGCGCCTCCTACTTGGGCTCACGCCACCCTTGGCGTGCGCCCTTCTCCTTGCCAGGTTCTGGCAGGGGGACAAGCCCCCACCAGCTCTCCAATAGGTGCATGACATGTGGTCAAAAGTCAAAGGGTGAATGGTCAACGTTTGACCAGTCAAAGGTAGACTTTTGACCAAAGTCAAAGAACAAGAAATGGCAGGTGACCAAAAATGGCAGGTAATGTCTTACAAATAAGACAACCTATTCTGACTTGGACAACCTCCAGTCAGACCATATGAAGGCCTCTGATTGAGCACAAACTCCTTTGGCTCAGTCAGGACAACTTATTTATGATAGTAAAAGAAGAACGTTAGGTTCAATCGAGTGCTAGCACGATTTCCTTGAACCTAATTGAATCTCATTCAGATCAATTGAACTAGATCAGTTCAATTGATGATCACCAGATTCAAACCCTTGTTTGTGTGACCCAGTTAGGTTCAGTTCTGTATGGTAATGGGATATGTCATGATCTCTATCATAGACATCATCGAAACTCCTTTCGATGGATCAGAACTCTTCTGATTCGAACAGCTAGAATGATCGATCATCTAAATCATTCTAATTGCTCCCAAAATCCACCAGTGACACCTAGCAGTATATGGTGGCAACCCATCAGAGCTGAATGCGAACCTCTTGGTGCAGCTACCTGTGTGATTCAGTTCTTCTATCTTGAGCCCCGATCAGATTAGGGTTAAGGTGAACTCGTCAAACCCTAGTCTCTGTCATATGATGTAATCATTCGATTCGAGTCCAATGTGAAAATCTAAATAGAAACTCTTTCTATTATTTCACTCTGCCATGGCCATGGGCTTCTGGACTTGATTCTCATGATCATCATAGGGCTACTCCTCTACCACCGAGGTAGATAGATCCCATCTTGATGCAATCCAGTTCCTACAATGAACATGTCATAGCCAACATACACCTCAGGGTTCCATATGGCTAGGAGACCGAGTAATGGTGTAGTCAAACTATAACACCCTCAAGGTGAACTGCCGATGCATCTCAGGTCAAAGAACCAGACACACTACTGCAGCATCGAGTCAGTCATTGACGAGAAGGTAGACTCCCTAATGACTACTCGAGGTGGTCACGCTCAGTGCCCTCGTTCTCTAACGAGTACCTGTACTCTCGCTCCGGTGTCTCCACACCGTAGACTCAAGACTCATCTACTAAAGAGAAGCGATCGTACACCAACCTTCCGGATCAATCACCATCCTCGTGATGATCCTATGGTCGGGAGCTGTTTATGAGTTAATAATGATTATTCATGTCTTAAATTTTCAACTCTTGAAAATATGAATTATCATTACCATTAACTCAAAGGATGTATCACAGACACTAAATACACATGTGTGATAGAAAATAACCCATTTCATTAATTATAGTCAAAATTACAATTTTGCCCCTAGAAGTGTATTACAAGTGTCAGCCAATTCTGGCTTCTAGGGCACATATATCTAACAATCTCCCACTTGTCCTAAAGCCAATTGGCTACAAGTCTAAGTCCCATCTTCTCAAGGTGGGCTTCGATCTTCTGCTGGCCCAACGGCTTTGTAAGTGGGTCTGCCACATTATCTGCGGAGTTGACTCTCTTGACCTCAACGTAACCTTTCTCAAGGTAATCGCGGATGAGATGATATCGCCGCTCAATGTGCTTGGACTTCTGGTGAGACCTCGGCTCCTTAGCAAGGGCTATGGCGCCATTGTTGTCGCAGTAAAGAGGAATGGCATCTGATGGCATTACTCCAATTTCTGCAGCAAACTTCTTGTACCAGAACGCTTCCTTTGCAGCCTCTGATGCAGCTATATATTCTGCTTCCATGGTGGAATCTGCTATCACAGTTTGCTTGGAACTCTTCCAGCTGACAGCTCCACCATTGCACACAAACAGACTTCCAGATGTCGACTTTCGATCATCTATATCGGACATGAAGTCCGAGTCTGTGTATCCCTGGACTTGGAGTTCTCCATTACCAAAGACCAACATCATATCCTTAGTTCTTCTCAAGTACTTAAGGATACATTTCACAGAAGTCCAGTGTTCTTCACCTGGATTTGACTGATATCTGCTTGTGACACTCACAGCATGGGCTATATCAGGTCGTGTACATAGCATGGCATACATGAGGCTCCCTATTGCAGAAGCATAAGGGATCTTGCTCATGCGTTCTATTTCCTCAGGTGTGCTGGGGCACATCTTCTTGGAAAGATGAATACCATGTCTGAAGGGTATTAATCCCCTCTTAGAGTTTTCCATACTAAACCTCTTTAGTACTTCCTCTATGTACATCTTCTGTGAAAGTCCTAGCATCCTATTCGGTCTATCCCTATAGACCTTAATTCCTAGAATAAAGGATGCTTCACCTAGGTCTTTCATGGAGAATTCCTTAGACAACCACATCTTGACTGATGTCAACATGGGAATATCATTCCCAATAAGGAGGATGTCATCCACGTACAATACGAGGAAGACAACAGCGCTCCCACTGACCCTTTTGAAAACACATGGTTCCTCTTCATTTTTGATGAAACCAAACTTTTTGATCACATCATTGAAACGAGTGTTCCAGCTCCGAGATGCTTGCTTAAGTCCATATATGGACCTTTGCAGCTTGCAAACCTTGTGATCAGTATCACTGGATGTGAAACCTAGCGGCTGTTCCATATAGATATCTTCCTCAAGATATCCATTTAGGAATGCCGTTTTCACGTCCATTTGCCATATTTCATAATCGAAATAGGCTGCAACAGCAAGCAATGTGCGGATGGATTTTAGCATAGCTACCGGGGAAAAGGTATCCTGATAGTCAATGCCTTCACGTTGACTATAACCTTTTGCCACCAGTCTAGCCTTGAATGTCTCCACATTCCCATCTGCACCAATCTTTCTCTTGAAGATCCATTTACACCCAATAGGTACTATACCTTCTGGTGGATCTACCAAGGTCCAGACTTGGTTTGAGTGCATCGAGTCGATCTCTGACTTCATTGCCTCAAGCCATTTCTCGGAGTCGATATCTGATATCGCCTCGTTGTAGGTTTTGGGATCATCACCATGAGCACCATTACCTATGAGGAACATTTCCTCTACATCCTCTGAAATAATACCTAAGTATCTTTCAGGGGGACGGGAAACTCTTTCCGATCTACGAGGTGGAGGAGGTAGTGTTCTTATTGGCTCAACCTGATTTGGTTCCACTTGGTCCTTAGCTCTTTCTGCTTGTGAGACTTTCTCATCAAGCTTAATCTGCTTTCCAATGCCACTATCTTGAATAAACTATTTTTCAAGAAATATGGCATGTCGACTCACAATCACATTGTGGTCTTCTGGAATGTAGAAATAGTATCCTAATGACTCTTTAGGATATCCTATGAATCGAGCTCTAAAGGACCTAAACTCTAACTTGTCCGCTTGTTGTCTTTTGACATAAGCCGGACAACCCCAAATTCTGAGATGACTCAGACTTGGTTTCTTACCGTGCCATATCTCATACGGTGTGGTAGGAACGGTTTTAGAGGGAACCCTATTCAGTAAATAGATTGAAGTTAATAATGAATGTCCCCAAAGAAAATCTGGGAGGTCTGTGAAGCTCATCATGGATCGAACCATATCCAATAGAGTCCGATTTCTCCGTTCTGAAACCCCGTTGAGTTGAGGTGTTCCTGGTGGAGTCCATTGAGAGACTATGCCATTTTCCTTAAGATAGTCTAGGAATTCCCGGCTAAGGTATTCACCTCCTCGATCTGATCGAAGAACCTTAATGGGTTTTCCAGTTTGTTTTTCTACTTCATGTCTGAATTCTTTGAACTTTTCAAAAGGCTTCAGACTTATGTCTCATAAGATACACATACCCATACCTAGACAGATCATCGGTAAAGGTAATGAAGTAGACAAAATTGCCTC
This sequence comes from Cocos nucifera, assembly GCA_006176705.1. Classification (NCBI taxonomy): domain Eukaryota; kingdom Viridiplantae; phylum Streptophyta; class Magnoliopsida; order Arecales; family Arecaceae; genus Cocos; species Cocos nucifera. The sequence goes on along the minus strand of QRFJ01000934.1, from coordinate 288,783 downwards.
TAGCCGGCACATCGAATGGGCCGCACACATCAGTATGTACTAGGGCAAGGAGATCTGTGGCCCTCTCCCCATGTCCAACAAAAGGGAGTTTAGTCATTTTGCCTTGAAGACAAGATTCACAAGTTGGATACGACTCAAAAGTCAATGGACTCAATAGCCCATTTTTCTCCAATTTGTTAATCCTATCTTCTGCTATATGACCTAATCTCAGGTGCCATAGATATCTGTCGTTTGGACTATCCCTAGGTCGTTTGGCATTCACGTTTTGCTCGATAGTTAAAACAGGTACATCAATATGCAACTGATAAAGACCATTAACAAGGAAACCATTTGCAATTTTATTTCTTTCATAAAGAATGTTACAATGGTCCTTAAAGAAGGTGATCACATAACCTTCTTGTGCTAAGCATGAAACAGAAATCAAATTCCTGCTAGCTGCAGGCACATAATAACAGTCTTTTAAAACTAAGTCTAAACCAGATGGTAATCGCAGAGGGTATGTTCCCACGGCTACTGCAGCAACTCTTGCTCCATTACCGACGCGTAGGATCATGTCTCCATCCCTCAGCCTCCTGCTATCCTCAAGACCCTGCATAGAAGTGCACAGATGAGCACTAGAACCAGAGTCAAGCACCCAACTGGATGCAGAAGAAACCGTAAGGTTAGACTCAATAACGAGCATACCTCCAGAAGGACCTTCCTTCTTGTTCTTTAGGGTGGCCAGGTAAGTAGGGCAGTTCCGCTTCCAATGGCCGTCGCTGTTGCAATGGAAACACTTTCCTTTGCCATCGACCTTCTTCTTCGGTTCTGCCTTCTTCTTCTTTGATCCTTCTACCTTTTGCTTTTTCACAGACTTCTTTTTCTTTCCATAAGACTTTCTTTTGGAAGAAGTCCGTTCCATAGCAAGAACTGAGCCTTTAGAACCTTTCATAGAAAGCTCAGCGGTAACCAGCATATTCATCAACTCGGCCAAGGAATTTCTGAAGTTTATGCATGTGGTAATTCATGATGAATTGCCCATATGCATCAGTCAAGGATTGCAGAATAATATCGTTCTGCAAGTCCAAGTCCAACTTCACACCGAGCTTCTCAAGCTCTTCCATGTCCTTGATCATTGTCAGACAGTGATCTTGGACTGACTGCCCATCACGCATCTTAGCCTTAAAAAGTCGTTTCGTGACTTGATATTTGGCTGCGCGACTCTGTTCACCAAACATCTCCTGCAGGTGAGCCAACATTTGGCGAGCAGTCCCGATATCTTCATGTTGGCGCTGGAGCTCATCAGACATCGAGCCCAACATGTAGTATCTGGCCTTATTGTCTTCGTCAATCCATTTTTCCAGAGACGCTCTCTGTTCAGTGGATGGACGAGCTGGTAAGGTGGGAGGGTCCTGGTCCAAAACATGTGTTAACTTCTCTGAACCCAAAACAATTTTGTAGTTCCTGAGCCAATCTTTATAATTGGGTCCAGTCAGTCTATGTGTGTCTAGGATACGTGCCAGTGGGTTGGACGCAGACATTTTCCTGTAGAGAGTCAAAGATTCTAGTTAGATACTGTAATTTTGACTTGACCAATTTGTTTAGGGATTTTATTTTTAAACAAATTAGCTCCCACTATTTTCTCGGATCCCTACACTCCCTCTGTAGAGATGCGAAAATCTCCGCGATTGATGATTTCTAGTGGGTGGTGCGGTCTCACCAACTGACTCATCACCTCACCTAACAGTTATTGGTGATGGGTTAGCCAATGAGTGAACAACTCTTGTTCAATGATTCTCTAATCATGGTGCACCCAAACTTGGTCTCTAATTCATGAATCTCACCGTATCCGGAATATTGATCCACTCCTTAGTTAAGTCAGACCCACCATTTGCATAGACTGGGTTCCTAATTGGGTCTCTCACCGTATCCGGAATATTGAGCCCAACTCATCCTCCAGCCCATAGCATCCAATGCCTAATAGACATGGTTGCGTCTTCCCGGTGCAACTGAGCCACTGTATCCAGCCGAGAACAATCAACCCCGGGAAGGGCCCGCACGTCTACAATGGTGGAAGACCTCGGACTTAATCTTTTCTTAGGGAGAATTGATTCAGGTCTCATTAAACTAGACTTGGCTTAGTCATAACAATTATGACTAACCTAGTGGCATGGGTCAGCTCGGATTATTGACCACCTCAGATCAGAACTGTGTCAACAGATATGGCCAGGTAAGTGAGACCGGTGGAAGGAATATGCCGTTAACTCGCACAAGAACGCATTCAGGTCGAGTAGCTTCCAATTAAAAACCAGTCGGTCGTCTGTGCCAAACTTACCTTAGACACCAAATTGTTGAGTCAGAACCAATTGGGTTAGCCTACAATCCAGACTCTAACCTCTGAGCCTAATTAGGTCTTGCTTGATCGTGACTCGATCTTGACCCAGACTTAATCCTATTAGGCTGGTCAATTTAAGCATTGTTGATCCCATCTAACCAACTCTTGATTCGGTTTGATCAACCGCTTAGACCTAATTGAGCTACCCAAGCCCGAACCCAGTATTATGAATATGTCTTAGATCTGAAATTCTCAATTTTAGACCTAATTAATATTCCATAAACTTAATTCTTAATTAAGTTGGGTTCATAAACAAAATATGCACAATAAATCCTAGGGTTTCAGGATCTAGGGTTTTGCAGAAAGTAAGTTTTGGGTTTCTGATTAAGGACGAACACGCAGCACCCCTACACGTCATAAGAACACCCCATCGAATGGGAAGAGAGGGCCTTTAAACCCTTCTTTTTGCTCAACTAGTTGATTTTGTTCCACTATCGTCCCTTACTCTTTCTCTTGTGAGACTTTCTCATCAGAGCTTAAATCTCTTTCCAATGCCCACTATCTTTGAATAAACTTTTTTCACGAAATATGCATTGTCGACTACAATTCTATATTTGTGGTCCTTAGGATGTAGAAATAGATATCCAATGACTCTCTCTAGGATATCCTATGAATCGAGCCTCATAAGGACCTAAATCTCTGGACTTGTCCGCTTGTTGTCTTTTGACATAAGCAGCACGAACCCCAAAATTTTGAGACATGACTCAGACTTGGTTTCTTACCCGTGCCATATATCATACGGTGGTGGTAGAAACGGTTTTAGAGGGGAACCTATTTCAGTAAATAGATTGAATAAGTTAATAATGACTGTCCCCAAAGAAAAATCTGGGAGGTCTGTGAAGCTCATCATGGACTCGAGACCACTATCCGAATATAGTCCCGATTTCTAGTTTCTGAAACCCCCGTTGAATTGAGGTGTTCCTGGTGGAGATCCATGAGAGACATACACATTTTCCTAAGATAGTCTGAAAATTCACCCGGCTAGATGTATTCACCTTCCTCGATCTGAGGTCGAATATATACTTAATGGGTTGACGCCAGTTTGTTTTCTACTTCATATGTCTTCTGAATTTTATTCTTTGAACTTCTTCAAAAGCCTTCAGACTTATGTCTCATGAAATACACATACCATACCTTAACAGTATCATCGGTAAAGGATATGAAGGACAATAAATTGCCCTCTAGCCGCAATCAACTGCTGGCCTTTGCAACATCAGTATGTACTTAGGGCAAGGAGATCTGTGGCCCTCTCCCATGTTCAACAAAAGGGAGTTTAGTCATTTTGCCTTGAAGACAAGATTCACAAGTTGGATACGACGTCAAAAGTTCAATGGACACTCAATAGCCCATATTTTTTCCCAATTTTGGTTAATCCTATCTTCCTGCTATATGACCTATTACTCAGGTGCATAGATACTTCGTTTGGACTATCTAGTCGTTTTGCGCATTCACGTTTGTGCTCGATAGTAGGGTTAAGGTGAACTCGTCAAACCCTAGTCTCTGTCATATGATGTAATCATTCGATTCGAGTCCAATGTGAAAATCTAAATAGAAACTCTTTCTATTTATTTCACTCTGCCATGGCCATGGGCTTCAGGACTTGATTCTCATGATCATCATAGGGCTACTCCTCTACCACCGAGGTAGATAGATCCCATCTTGATGCAATCCAGTTCCTACAATGAACATGTCACAGCCAACATACACCTCAGGGTTCCATATGGCTAGGAGACCGAGTAATGGTGTAGTCAAACTATAACACCCTCAAGGTGAACTGCCGATGCATCTCAGGTCAAAGAACCAGACACACTACTGCAGCATCGAGTCAGTCATTGACGAGAAGGTAGACTCCCTAATGACTACTCGAGGTGGTCACGCTCAGTGCCCTCGTTCTCTAACGAGTACCTGTACTCTCGCTCCGGTGTCTCCACACCGTAGACTCAAGACTCATCTACTAAAGAGAAGCGATCGTACACCAACCTTCCGGATCAATCACCATCCTCGTGATGATCCTATGGTCGGGAGCTGTTTATGAGTTAATAATGATTATTCATGTCTTAAATTTTCAACTCTTGAAAATATGAATTATCATTACCATTAACTCAAAGGATGTATCACAGACACTAAATACACATGTGTGATAGAAAATAACCCATTTCATTAATTATAGTCAAAATTACAATTTTGCCCCTAGAAGTGTATTACAAGTGTCAGCCAATTCTGGCTTCTAGGGCACATATATCTAACAATCTCCCACTTGTCCTAAAGCCAATTGGCTACAAGTCTAAGTCCCATCTTCTCAAGGTGGGCTTCGATCTTCTGCTGGCCCAACGGCTTTGTAAGTGGGTCTGCCACATTATCTGCGGAGTTGACTCTCTTGACCTCAACGTAACCTTTCTCAAGGTAATCGCGGATGAGATGATATCGCCGCTCAATGTGCTTGGACTTCTGGTGAGACCTCGGCTCCTTAGCAAGGGCTATGGCGCCATTGTTGTCGCAGTAAAGAGGAATGGCATCTGATGGCATTACTCCAATTTCTGCAGCAAACTTCTTGTACCAGAATGCTTCCTTTGCAGCCTCTGATGCAGCTATATATTCTGCTTCCATGGTGGAATCTGCTATCACAGTTTGCTTGGAACTCTTCCAGCTGACAGCTCCACCATTGCACACAAACAGACTTCCAGATGTCGACTTTCGATCATCTATATCGGACATGAAGTCCGAGTCTGTGTATCCCTGGACCAAGAGTTCTCCATTACCAAAGACCAGCATCATATCCTTAGTTCTTCTCAAGTACTTAAGGATACATTTCACAGAAGTCCAGTGTTCTTCACCTGGATTTGACTGATATCTGCTTGTGACACTCACAGCATGGGCTATATCAGGTCGTGTACATAGCATGGCATACATGAGGCTCCCTATTGCAGAAGCATAAGGGATCTTGCTCATGCGTTCTATTTCCTCAGGTGTGCTGGGGCACATCTTCTTGGAAAGATGAATACCATGTCTGAAGGGTATTAATCCCCTCTTAGAGTTTTCCATACTAAACCTCTTTAGTACTTCCTCTATGTACATCTTCTGTGAAAGTCCTAGCATCCTATTCGGTCTATCCCTATAGACCTTAATTCCTAGAATAAAGGATGCTTCACCTAGGTCTTTCATGGAGAATTCTTTAGACAACCACATCTTGACTGATGTCAACATGGGAATATCATTCCCAATAAGGAGGATGTCATCCACGTACAATACGAGGAAGACAACAGCGCTCCCACTGACCCTTTTGAAAACACATGGTTCCTCTTCGTTTTTGATGAAACCAAACTTTTTGATCACATCATTGAAACGAGTGTTCCAGCTCCGAGATGCTTGCTTAAGTCCATATATGGACCTTTGCAGCTTGCAAACCTTGTGATCAGTATCACTGGATGTGAAACCTAGCGGCTGTTCCATATAGATATCTTCCTCAAGATATCCATTTAGGAATGCCGTTTTCACGTCCATTTGCCATATTTCATAATCGAAATAGGCTGCAACAGCAAGCAATGTGCGGATGGATTTTAGCATAGCTACCGGGAAAAGGTATCCTGATAGTCAATGCCTTCGTTGACTATAACCTTTTGCCACTAGTCTAGCCTTGAATGTCTCCACATTTCCATCTGCACCAATCTTTCTCTTGAAGATCCATTTACACCCAATAGGTACTATACCTTCTGGTGGATCTACCAAGGTCCAGACTTGGTTTGAGTGCATCGAGTCGATCTTCTGACTTCATTGTCTCTAAGCCATTTCTCGGAGTCGATATCTGATATCGCCTCGTTGTAGGTTTTGGGATCATCACCATGAGCACCATTACCTATGAGGAACATTTCCTCTACATCCTCTGAAATAATACCTAAGTATCTTTCAGGGGGACGGAAAACTCTTTCCGATCTACGAGGTGGAGGAGGTAGTGTTCTTATTGGCTCAACCTGATTTGGTTCCACTTGGTCCTTAGCTCGTTCTGCTTGTGAGACTTTCTCATCAAGCTTAATCTGCTTTCCAATGCCGCTATCTTGAATAAACTATTTTTCAAGAAAGATGGCATGTCGACTCACAATCACATTGTGGTCTTCTGGAATGTAGAAATAGTATCCTAATGACTCTTTAGGATATCCTATGAATCGAGCTCTAAAGGACCTAAACTCTAACTTGTCCGCTTGTTGTCTTTTGACATGAAGTCCGGACAACCTCCAAATTCTGAGATGACTCAGACTTGGTTTCTTACCATGCCATATCTCATACGGTGTGGTAGGAATGGTTTTAGAAGGAAAGTCCTATTCAGTAAGTATATTGAAGTTAACAATGACATTATCCCCAAAGAAAATCAGGGAGGTCTGTGAAGCTCATCATGGATCAGACCATATCTAATAAGATCCGATTCCTCCGTTCTGAGAATCCCCATTGAGTTGAGGTGTTACCTGGTAGGAGTCCATTGAGAGACTATGCCATTTTTCTTGAGATAGTCTAAGGAATTTTCGACTAAGGTATTCATCCTCCTCGATCTGATCGAAGAACCTTAATGGGTTTTTCCAGTTTGCTTTTTCTACTTCATGTCTGAATTCTTTAAACTTTTTAAAGGCTTCAGACTTGTGTCTCATAAGATACACATACCCATACCTAGATAAATCATCGGTAAAGGTTATGAAGTAGACTAAAGTTGCCTCTAGCCGGCACATCAAATGGGCCGCACACATCAGTATGTACTAGGGCAAGAAGATCCGTGGCCCTTTCCCCATGTCCTACAAAAGGGAGTTTAGTCATTTTGCCATTGAAGACAAGATTCACAAATTGGATATGACCTCGAAAGTCAATGGACTCAATAGTCCCAATTTTCTTCCAATTTGTTAACCCTATCTTCTGCTATATGACCTAATCTTAGGTGCCATAGATACCTATCATTTGGACTATCCCTAGGTCGTTTTGATTTTATGGCATTCATATTTTGCTCGAAATTAAAAATAGATACATCAACATATAACTGATAAAGACCGTTAATAAGGAAACCACTTGCAATTTTATTTCTTTCATAAAGAATGTTACAATGGTCCTTAAGAAAATAATTACATAGCCTTCTAATGCTAAGGCAAGAAACAGAAATCAAATTCCTGCTTGCTTGCAGGCACATAATAACAGTCTTTTAATACTAAGTCTAAACCAGATGGTAGTCGAAGAGGATATGTTCCCACGGCCATGGCAGCAACTCTTGCTCCATTTTTGATGCATAGGATCATCTCACCATCCCTCAGCCTCCTGCTATCCTCAAGACCCTGCATAGAAGTGCACAAGTGAGCACTAGAACCAGAGTCAAGCACCCAACTGGATGCAGAAGAAACCGTAAGGTTAGACTCAATAACGAGCATACCTTCAGAAGGACCTACTCCTTCTTCTTTAGGGTGGCCAGGTAAGTAGGGCAGTTTTGCTTTCCAGTGGCCGTCATTGTTGCAATGAAAATACTTTCCTTTGACAGCGGCCTTCTTCTTCAGCTCTACCTTTTTCTTCTTTCCTCCTTCCATCTTTTGCTTTTTTGCAGACTTCTTCTTCTTTCCAAAAGACTTTCTCTTGGAAGAAGTCCATTCCATAGCAAGCACTGAGCCTTTAGAACCTTTCATGGAAAGCTCAGCGGTAACCAGCATATTCATAAGTTCGGCCAAGGAATTTTGAAGTTTATGCATATGGTAGTTCATGATGAACTAGCCCATACGCATCAGTCAAAGGATTGCAGAATTATATCATTCTGCAGATCCAAGTCCAACCTCACTCCGAGCTTCTCAAGCTCTTCCAAGTCCTTGATCATCATCAGACAATGATCTTGGACTGACTGCCCATCACGCATCTTAGCCTTGAACAGTCGTTTAGTGACTTGATACTTGGCTGCGTGACTCTGTTCACCAAACATCTCTTGTAGGTGAGCCAACATTTGGCGAGCAGTCCTGATATCTTCATGTTGGCACTAAAGTTTGTCAGACATCGAGCCCAACATATCATATCTGGCCTTATTATCTTCGTCTATCTACTTATCTAGAGATGCTCTCTGTTCAACGGATGGATGAGCTGGTAAGGTGGGAGGGTCCTGGTCCAATACATGAGTTAACTTCTCAAAATCCAAAATGAATTTTAAAGTTTCGGAGCCAATCCTTGTAATTAGGTTCGGTCAGTCTATGGTGTCCAGGATACGTGCTAGTGGGTTGGACGCAGACATTTTTCTATAGAGAGTCAAAGTTTCTAGTTAGATATTGTAATTAAGACTTTGACCAATTTATTTAGAGATTTTATTTTTAAATAAATTAGCTCCTACTATTTTCTTGGATCCCTACACTCCCTCTATAGAGATGCAAAAATCTTCATGATTAATGATTTCTAGTGGATGGTGCGGTCCCACCAACTGACTCATCACCTCACCTAATAGTTATTGGTGATGGGTTAGCCAATGAGTGAACAACTCTTGTTCAATGATTCTCTAATCATGGTGCACCCAAACTTGGTCTCTAATTCATGAATCTCACCATATCCCAGAATATTGATCCACTCCTTAGTTAAGTCAGACCCACCATTTGCATAGATTGGATTCCTAATTGAGTCTCTCACCGTATCCAAAATATTGAGCCCAATCCATCCTCCAGCCCATAGCATCCAATGCCTAATAGACATGGTTGCATCTTTTCCGTGCAACTGAGCCACTGTAACCAGCCGAGAACAATCAACCCCGGGAAGGGCCCGCACATCTACAATGGTGGAAGACCTTAGACTTAATCTTTTCTTAGGAAGATTTGATTTAGGTCTCATTAAACTAAACTTGACATAGTCATAACCATTATGACTAACCTAGTGGCATGGGTTAGCTCGGATTATTGACCACCTCAGATCAGAACTGAGTCAACAAATATGGCCAGGTAAGTGAGATCGGTGGAAGGGATATGCCATTAACTCGATAAGAATGCATTTGAGTCGAGTAGCTTCCAATTAAAAACCAGTCGGTCGTATCTGCCAAACTTACCTTAGACACCAAATTGTTGAGTCAGAACCAATTGGGTTAGCCTACAATCCAGACTCTAACCACTGAGCCTAATTAGGTCTTAGCTTGATCGATCACTCATGTGACTCGATCTTGACCCAGACTTAATCCTATTAGGCTGGTCAATTTAAGCATTGTTGATCCCATCTAACCAACTCTTGATTCGGTTTGATCAACCGCTTAGACCTAATTGAGCTACCCAAGCCCGAACCCAATTTTATGAACATGTCTTAGATCTAAAAATTCTTAATTTTAGACCTAATATATTTCATAATCTTAATTCTTAATTAAGTTTAGGGTTCATAAATAAAATATGCAAATAAGATCCTAGGGTTTCAGGATCTAGGGTTTTGCAGAAAGTAAGTTTTCAATTTTTGATTAAGGACGAACGCACAGCACCCCTACACATCATAAGAACACCCCATCGAATGGGAGGAGAGGATCTTTAAATCCTACTTTATTCTTATAATCGGACAGTCAAGGAGAATGCCTTAATCAGAAATACAACTAATCTACAAAAACTAATTAGATCTAAGTATATATCTCATATAAGAAAATTGATCTAATTAAAATATATTTTAAATACATCATATCATGCATGTTTTTTAGATCTAAATTATCTAATAATTATCTAAAAAATTAAATTTAAATTTGATCTTATCAAATAAAATTTAATATAGACCTATTTGTAGAACTATTCTACAACTAGTCTAAACAAGCAACTATCATACCTCATATGAACAAATTAAATTAAATTTATTTTTTATTTTTAGATCTGATTATAATAGTTATAAGATCAAAAAATAATAAATAAATAGATCTAAAAATCATATTTAATCAAATAAAAATTATGATTATACTAGACTATACATAGTCAATTCTATTCCTAGTCTAGTTATGTATCTCATACATATTAGATCTACATTAATTAATTTTAATTCTCTAATTTTCTAATTTCAGATCTAATTACATCTCATGTGATATCTAAAATTACTAATTTATTAGATTAAATTAGATCTAAATAAATTTTATGGAACCTAGCTTTGATACCAGTTGAAGGGAAAATCCTGATTTCTTGGGTCAGGTTCGTTCAAATCTGATTGGATCAAGAGGCATATTTCAAAAATTTTCTCCTAGATCCAAAATCTGATATTTTTCAGATCTAATTTTATGATATGATAAATAAAAAAACTAAATTAAATTAAATCTAAATTAGTTTTATCATGATATGGGTAATCTGATTATCCGTTGATGATCTACTGATAGCCTGAGGTTCTGGATCTAGCCATGCAAGAGCTTGGCCTCTACCAGTATCCACTCAGGCTGGATCTAGAGATCCTTTCCTTCTTTATCTCATCTCCAAGAATCAGATCTGGGTCTGATTTGGAGGATCTTCAAAACTCCTTTTGAAGATCAGCAGTCGTCTTTGTAGCAGTGCTGCCTTCTTCTTTTTTCGTCAGCCTTTTCTTGTCTGAATCGCACTAATATGATGCCCAACTATCCTTGGGCATGGATTGGAGAGAGATGGCCTGAAGGTGGCATGGAGAAGGAAGAGAGACAGCCTTGGGGCATGGCTAGGAGAGAAGTCTATTAAAAGTGGGTGCAGATAGGTCTTTATATAGATCCTGCTGCGCCATGCAGTGCCACATCACCCCGGCCAATCACGTTGCTTCATTTAATCAGATCTAAATCTGATTGATGGGATGACATCACTTGATCCAATCAGATGAGAGACTCATAGATTCATCCTAAGGTGGTGCCTAAAATTGGTCAAAGTCTATAGGTGAGGGTCACCTAGTTTGAATCCAAGAAGCAACCTGGAGTCCCATCCATATGGGACTCCAGGCATCCCTACTCATAGGCGCACACCATCCTAGGCGTGCACCCCCTCCTTTCCAATTTCTAGGGAGGGGACAAGCCCCTATCTGCTCTCCAATAAGTGCATGACACATGGGTAGATGTCCAAGGGTCAAAGGTCAATGTTTGACCAAAGTCAAAGAACAAGAACTAGCAAGTGACGAAAAATGGTAGGTGTTGTCTTAAATTTATCTCATAAATTAAGACAATCCTTTTTTGATTTGGACAAGCTCCAGTCAGACCAAGTAAAGGTACCTGAATGAGCACAAATATATTTGGCTCAATCAAGATAACTTATAATGATAGGAAAAGGAGAATGTTAGGTTCAATCGTGTGCTAGCATGATTTCCTTGAACCTAATTGAATCTAATTCAAATCAATTGAACTGGGTTAGTTCAATTGATGATATCTAAATCCAAACCCTTATTTGTGTGATCCAGTTAGGTTCAGTTCTGTATAGTAATGGGATATGTCATGATCTCCATCATCGACATCATCGAAACTCCTTTCGATGGATCAGAACTCTTCTGATTCAAACAACTAGAATGATCGATCATCAAAATCATTCTAATTGCTCCCAAAATCCACCAGTGACACCTAGCAGTATATGGTGGCAACCCATCAAAACTGAAAATGAACCTCTTGGTGCAGCTACTTGTGTGATTAAGTTCTTCTATCTTGAGCCCGATCAGATTAGGGTTAAGGTGAACTCGTCAAACCCTAATTTCTATCATATGATTTAATCATTCGATTCAAGTCTGATGTGAAAACCTTAATAGAAACTCTTTCTATTATTTCACTCTCTGCCATGGCCATGGGCTTATGGACTTGATTCTCATGATCATCATAGGGCTGCTCCTCATCCACCGAGGTAGATAGATTCCATCTTGGTGCAATCCAATTCCTACAATGAACATGCTATAGCCAACATACACCTCAGGATTTTGAATGGCTAGGAGACCGAGTCATGGTGTAGTCAAACTATAACACCCTCAAGGTGAACTGTCGATGCACCTCAGGTCAAAGAACCAGACACACCACTGCAGCTTCGAGTCAGTCATCGATGAGAAGGTAGACTTTCCTATGACTACTCGAGGTGGTCACGCTCAGTGCCCTCGTTCTCTAACGAGTACCTATACTCTCACTTCGATATCTCTACACCGTAGACTCAAGACTCATTTATTATAAAGAAGCGATTATACACTAACCTTCTAGATCAATCACCATCCTCATGATGATCCTACGGTCAGGAGCATTTTATGAGTTAATAATGAAAATTCTTGTCTTAAATTTTCAACTCTTGAAAATAAGAATTATCATTACCATTAACTCAAGGGATGTATTATAGATACTAAATACACATATGTGATAGAAAATAATCTATTTTATTATTTATAGTCAAAATTATAATTTTGCCCCTAGAGGTGTATTACAAGTGTCAGCCAATTTTGGTTTCTAGGGCACACATATCTAACAAGCCCATCATGTAAGCTTGACAAGAATGAAGGAGGTCAAAGTATTGATTTAAAATTTTATAGAGGCATGATTGATTCTTTATTGTATCTTACTGTCAGTAGACCAAATATCATGTTTAGTATTTATTTATGTGCTCGTTTTCAATCTAATATAAAAGAATTATATTTAAATGCTGTTAAAAGAATCCTTAAATACTTAAAAGAAACTCAAACCTTAGGATTATAGTTTTCTAAGAATTTATCAATTGATTTAATAAGTTGTTCAGATGCAGACTTTGCTGGATGTAAACTAGACAAAAAAAGCACTAATAAAACTTGCCAATTTTTTGGAGTTAACTTAATCTCATGATTTAACAAGTAAAATTCGATGGTATTGTCTACAGCCAAGGCCGAATCATTACAGCGAGAAGTTGTTGTGCGCAAATCTTGTGGATTAAGCAACAACTAAAGAACTTTGGCATCAAACTTAATAAAATTTTCATAAGATGTGATAATACTAGTGCCATCAATTTAATTAAAAACTCAATTCAACACTCTAGGTCAAAATGCATAAAGATAAGACATCATTTTATAAGAGAATATGTTTAAAATAATAATATAATTCTTAATTTTATTTGTACTGAAAGATAATTGACTGATATTTTTACTATGACCTTAAGCGAGAATAGATTTTGTAAGATTAGGAGAGAACTAGGCATCCTCGATCCATCAGCTTAAATACCTTTTTGATTCCAAGTTCTTTTTTAATCTAAATTTTCTTAAACTAAGTCTTGAGCTCACCTCTCATTTTTGTATCATTAAAAGCTCAAATCCACTTTTTCTATGATCAATCTTATGCGTGGCATCCTTCCCTTTAAATTCAATTTTTTTCTCAAATTTTTCATCATTTTATTGAATTTTTCTGAGCCATAGGCCAATCCTAAAGGCGTCGGCAAAACTAGAACCTTTTTTATTAATTCACTCAAGTGACTTCTTTATTTAGGAAAAACCCATCTTCTTCGGCCCATAGAGACCGACCCTCATGTTTTTCTTTCGGTAGGTCCATTCTGTGCCAAACCTTCCTTTTTCTTCTTCCCAAAATCAGCAAAAACCCATCAAAATTTCCATCCCACCATGTTCTTCTCTCTAAAATGCCCCTAAAGGAGTCAAAATCCTCTCTATTTCCTCCTCTTTTGCGTGGATTCAAGGTCCCAAACAAACCTAGTCTCAAAACCCGCTTCTCCAACCGTCGGCTACTCTCCTTCTAATCCTTCCTCTCCCTCTCAAAACCTCTTCCATTCTACCTCTCCTTGAGTCTCTTAAGTTGGATTCAAGGTTCTTCGACTCAAAATGGCCCCCAAAATGAAGTTGCCTCAATGGAGGAAATCAACCCGCAACATGGAACAAGAAGAAAGAAGGAAAAGAATGGCTCTCGCATCTTCTCCGACTCCAACCCCTGCTCCTAGACCAATTCCTACTCCATCACCATCTCCACTCAGCCCGAGCATAGTACCCCTCTCTGACCATAAGGTTAAACTGGGACAAGAATATTTATTTTAGATTTTTTGAGAAAGAAGGGTTCACGGTGGTTCCCAAAATCAAAAGACAAGGCTGGAAATTTTATTGTCAGTTAAAAGAGGCTACCTATGTTGGTTTGGTGAGGGAATTTTACTTGAAGTTGGGATATTTTAATGGAATAGTAAAATCTATGGTAAAGGGTGTTGAAATTGCTCTTGATCCAGTCCTTTTAGGAGAGATTTTGCATTTACCATGTGTATGATATACTAGAATGGAGCTTGCCAATAAGGACTTCGAGTTATCTTAGGAAGTGGTTTTGTAGAAAGCCTGAATAAATTAGATGCAAAACTACTTTCAGTAGAAATGAGACTCCTTCACCATATGGTCACCAAGTTGCTTGTTCTGAGAAGTGGTAGACATGACCTTCTATCTGATAGGGACATCTGCATTATATTTCATATGATTTCTGAGACCCCCCTGAACCTCCCTATTTTTATGATTGAAGCCATGAGGAAGACCCAGAACAGATCCAAGGCACATTTACATTATGGTATGTCCCTCACTTTGGTATTTAGGAGGTTTGGAGTTAGCTTTGAGGGGGAGGCCATTGCTGGATTGTCCCACACTAACGCCATCAACCATCACACTCTACATAGAATGGGGTTTTCAAAAAGTAATGACGGTTGGTCGAAGGGAGCTAAGGAGGAGGAGGATAGACCAGAGGAGGAAGGACCATCTTCACCTCTTCATAATCATAAAGCCTCACCAGATATTTAGTTTGTATCAGATCATAAGGTAGGTCCATCAGAGATAGTGAGAGGCACTCCATCGGAGTAGCAGTCTGAGCATCATCATCATCACTCCACTGTCAGACTTGCAGATGACCAACTTCATTCACTTGCTCAGGAGGTTGCTAGTATTATTTTGCCTACCAAAGAGACCACATAGAGAGAGAGCACCTTCACAGCACCATCTTCTGATTTTTCTATTGTTCCGTACATCACTACCACTATCTCTAGCATGAGTGTGACTCTCAAGCATTTGGTACAGATTGTTTCATATCGGAGCTCTAGAGTCTCAGCTTTAGAGAGAGCAATATGGAGCTTTTATTCTCCTACTCGTTGGGATTTGGGGGATCCATCACACATTTCTGACTTATCAGCTGAGGTAGGATGGCTTCGTAGGATGATGGAGTCAAGGATCACAGCCTTGAGGGAGGAGATTAGAGGATCTTGTGATGCTATTGCAGCCAAGATTTAGTCACTTATGCAGTGGTTGTCGAGAGCACTAGAGCAGCTTGATGGGATCTAACTCATCCTCTTGACTCAGTCTTCCTAGGGTGCTAGACCATCTCGTCCCTTTGCTTATGTCGGTACCTCTAGTAGGAGCCGTGGAAGGCATGGTTGTGGTCAAGCTCGTGGTTGAGCACCTGAACATCCTCATCCTATTTCTAATTCCTCTGATGACTCTAACTCTTCTGATGGATCTAGCCATCTTCTTTATTAGATCTAGTATAGTCAGTCTTATGTATTTAAAATCTAGCTTATGGCCTTGTCCTTTTCTGATTGATTGTTTCATGGATGGTTGTATTTTTTGGTTATCCATGACTTTTGTATGTATTGATGCCCTATCACTTATGACTCCTTAGCATTTTGGTATTGTTGGGGATAAATCCCACTCCCGTCGAAGTCCAGTCTGATGATTAGCCTAATGCAACCGATAGTCATAGAAGAGCTTCAATCAAGAATTCTTCCACCAGCGGTCGAATCCCAGCCGAACTCCTTTCGGACTTCAACCAAACTCCTCCTAGACTTCTCCTTCAGTCGGATTCCTCCATGGGAGCCGAACTCCTTTCGGATCTCCTCCTTCAGTCGGACTCCTACGAAAGCCAAACTTCCTCCCAGACTTCTCCTTCAGTCGGATTCCTCTAGGAGTCGAACTCCTTTCAGACCTCATCTTCAGTTAGATTTCTCCAGGAGCCGAACTCCTTTCGAACTTCTCCTTCAGGTCGAACTCCTTCTGGACTTATCCTTCAATCGAATTTCTTTAGGAGCCAAACTCCTTCAAATTTTTTCTTCAGTCGGATTCCTATAGGAGCCAAACTCCTTCTGAACCTCTCTTCAGTCGAATGCTCTAGGAGCCAAACTCCTTCCAGACTTCTCCTTCAGTCAGATTCCTCTAGGAGCCGAACTCCTTCCATACCTCTCCTTCAGTCGGATTCCTACAATAGCGAAACTCTGTCCGGACCTCTCCTTCAGTCGAATTCCTACAAAAAGCCAAGCTCCTTTCGAACTTCTCCTTCAGATGGATTCCTCTAGGAGCCGAACTCCTCCCAGACCTCTCCTTCAGTTGGATTCCTTTATGAGCCAAACTCCTTCCGGACCTCTCCTTCAGTCAGATTCCTATAGGAGCCAAACTCCTTCCAGATTTCTCCTTCAATCAAATGCTTTCAAGAGCCGAACTCCTTCCAAACTTCTTCTTTAGTCGGATTTCTACAAGAGCCAAACTCCATCCAAATTTTTTCTTCAGTCATATGCCTCTAGGAGGCGAACTCCTTTCGAACTTTTCTGTTGATTGGATTCCTCTAGGAGCCAAACTCCTTTCAGATTTCTCCTTTAGTTAAGTTTCTTTTAGGAGTCCGAACTCCTCTAGAATTGATGTATGTCAAAGCTCTTCACCAACCAACACCTGCTTCCTCTGAACTTCAACTATTAAATCTCAACAAACGGCCACATCATAGCAACAGACACCTCTCTCCATAACAAACTCCACATGAGCCTGAGTGGCCCACTATCGAACGGTTACGACCGTCACTATCAATCTGCTATAGGCTCCATCTATAAAAGGGATCCTCTAGATACATTTTTTCTAGGCTCTCTTCTTCTTCCCAAAATTCTACCAAATTCTTTCCTGAGCACTCCATTTCTGTTGGCTAGAAGAGCTAACTTGATCATCGGAAGGTCCTGCCGGAGCCACCACCACCCACTCTAGATGAGATTTTATTTTGCAAATCACCGATGGGGACCTTATCTTTCTCAACTCTAGCTTGATCCAGCATCAACCAGATTCTACACCAATAAAATTGGTGCTAGAGGAAGGATCCTCTATTTTTGAGGCACCCTTATTCTTAAAAGAGTGCTTAGTCGATCCTGTGGATCTTCTTCTTCAAGGTTCATCTCCATCCTCTCTCTCAATCCTGAGAAATGTCTCCAAAGAGGGCGACTACATGAAGATCTACGGCTTGTGCCATCAGATCTGGGCCAGATCCATCTATCCCTGCTCCATCATCGATGCTTCAACCTCCTCCATCGACGATCGTGGTAGATCCAGAGCAGTTTAACCTACTGATGCAGTGGGTTCAGAGCCTCACCAAAATGCTGCAGGCCATGTGGTAGCCTTCGGTGGCAGTTTTGCTAGAAAACCTACCATCGAGATGTCAAGAATCAATCCCAAGAAGGAGCACTTAGGCTAGCATACCTGTCACCCCTAGAAAGAAGAAATAGAGAGTAGAGGATCTTTGCTCGGATCATGATTCTTCTTCGAAAGGGACCTTTTCCATCCATAGCAGGAAGCCCTTCAAGATCTGCGATCGAGATGACGTTCTTGATCAAAAACTATAGGGATGGACCAGCGGATTGAGGAACTCTGCCACATCACCCCGATTCACCATGATGATGTCTGCACGGATCTCCCTTTCTCTTCCTAAATTATGCAAGAGCCTATTCCGCCAAACTTCAAGCTTCCTCAATTTGAAAGCTATGATGGAACCTCTGATTCGATCGATCACCTGGAAGCCTCTTGGACCATGATGCTGCTCCATGGCACACCAGACACCATATTATGCCAAGCTTTTTCATCTACCTTAAAGGGAGCAGCAAGAAACTGATACTCGACATTGAAGTCAGGTACGATCTTCTCCTTTGACTAGCCATCAGTTTGTAGCTCATTTTGTTAGCAGCCGACGTCTCCACCGAGGTTCGAATTTTTTGATGAGTATCAAATAGAAGGTGGGAGAATTTATCTGAGCTTATGTCATCCGATTTAATGCTGCTACGTTAGAGGTTCAAAACTTGAACCAGTCTGTTGCAATGGCCGCACTCAAGGAAGGCCTTTAGAAGAATGATTTATTATTCTCCGTAGAGAAGTACCCCAGAAACTTTGTTGATCTGCTAGCTCAGGCTGAGGGGTATGCTCGAGCGGAAGAACTCTTCAAGTTGAAGGATGAGAAAGCCGTAGGAGAGCGGCATAGACCTACCACTGATGGAGGTTCGAATAAAGTTCGACCACGCTCACAGACTCCCTCCGAGCACAAACGAGTGTGAACTCCCCCTCGAGCTCGTCATCAAAGAAGCTTCGATAGAAGGGCATAAAGAAGTTCTCCCCTTGAAAGGTTCCACAACTACACCCCCTTAATGCTCCTAAAACTCAAGTTCTGATGGAAATCAAGAATCAGCTACCAAGACCAAAAGAATTACGATCTCCTCCAAATAAGTATAATCAAAGCAAGTACTGCCTCTACCATCATGACCATAGCTACGATATTGAAGAATACATTCAGCTCCAAAATAAAATCGAGGAGCTCATCAGGAAAGGTCGGCTGGGTCGATTCCTCAGATATCGGCCTGAAGCAAGAGTAGATCGGCCAAGGGTGCTGTCGTAGCCAGAACCACCAATGAGAGAGAAATAACAAGAAGATCGGCGGCCTCTCGACATCATCAACACTATCTCAAGGGGACTTAGTGCTTCGGCAAGCCACCATCCCTCAGCCTTAAAGTTAGGAGAAGCTTGCCCCAAATTGGAAAGGCCCATATGAAATAGAGAAGGTCGTCCGATCCGAAACTTATCATCTGAAAAAGCTCAGAGGAAGAATGCTCCCACGACCTTAGAATTCAAAAAATTTGAGGATGTACTATCAGTAATTTTCTTTCAATAAAACTCCTCCATTTTAATATTATTGTTTCTTGGTGCAAAAACTATATGATGATAGGGAAGAAGCAATTAATAATGGCCATGTTAGGAATAGGAGGAGAACCTCATCCTAACATGAGCAAGATGAAGTCCTTCAACCTCGATTGGAGATAAGATCTCTCCTAAGCTTCTACGTCAATAGGAGATAAGATCTCCTTCAATCTCGACTGAAGATAAGATCTCCCCCGAGCTTCAACATCTATGTCAATAGCAGATAAAATCTCCTCCAATCTTGACTAGAGAAAAGATCTCCCCCAAGCTTCTATATCAATAGGACATAAGATCTCCTTTAACCTTGGCTGGAGATAAGATCTCCTCCGAGCTTCAACATCTACATCAATAGAAGATAAGATCTTCTTCAACCTCGACTAGAGATAAGATCTCCTTCGAGCTTCAATGTCTACATCAATAGGAGATAAGATTCCTTCAACCTCGGCTAGAGATTAGATCTCCCAGCTTCAACGTCTACATCAACAGGAGATAAAATCTCCTTCAACCTCGACTGGAGATAGGATCTCTCCCTAGCTTCTACGTCAACAAGAGATAAGATCTGCTTAACCTTGGCTGAAGATAAGATCTCCCCCGAGCTTCAATGTCTACGTCAACAGGAGATAAGATCTCCTTCAACCTCAGCTGAAAATAAGATCTCCCCCAAGCTTCTACATCAATAGGAGATAAGATCTCCTTCACCTCGACTGAAGATAAGATCTCTCCTGAGCTTCAACATCTACATCAATAGGAGATAAGATCTCCTACAACCTCGGTTGGAGATAAGATCTCTCCTGAGCTTCAACATCTACATCAATAGGAAGATAAGATCTCCTTCAACCTTGGCTGGAGATAAGATTCTCTCCCAAGCTTCAACGTCTACGTCAATAAGAGATAAGATCTTTCTTCAATCTCGACTGGAGATAAGATCTCCTTTGAGCTTCTACTGTCAACAGAAGATAAAATCTTCTTCTATCTCGATTGGAGATAAGATCTCCTCCAAGCTTCTACATCAATAAGAGATAAGATCTCCTCCAACCTTGGCTGGAGATAAGATCTTTTTCGAGCTTCTACGTCAATAGGAGCTAAGATCTTCTTCAACCTTAGCTGGAGATAAGATCTCTCTCGAGCTTCAATATCTACGACAATAGGAGATAAGATTTTCTTCAATCTCAACTGAAGATAGGATCTCCCCGAGCTTCAACGTCTACGTCAATAGAAGATAAGATCTCATTCAACCTTGGTTAGAAATAAGATCTCCCTCGAGCTTCTACGTCAATAGGAGATAACATCTCCTTCAACCTCGACTGGAGCTAAGATCTCCTTCAACCTCCGTTGGAGATAAGATCTCCTCCCGAGCTTCTAACATCTATGTCAATAGCAGATAAGATCTCCTTCAACCTCGGCTGGAGATAAGATCTCCCATGAGCTTCAACTACAACTTCAACCTCGATTGGAGATAAGATCTCTCCCGAGCTTCAACTTCAACTTCAACCTCGGTTGGAGGCATAGATCTGCCCCCGAGCTTCAAAGCCTACATCAATAAAAGACAAGATTTTCGTGGACCTCGGTTGGAGACGGAATCCCTCCGAGCCTCAAATTCAACGTCAACCTTAGCTGGAGATAAGATCTTCCCCCGAGCTTCAACCTCAGTGGTGTAGAGCGTTGAAAAGGACTTTGGCGGTCATCTTTTTTGTACTCCCTTTTCTTCGAGTTTTGAACTCAAAAGTGGGGGGACTATTGTTGGGGATAAACCCTGCTCCCATCGAAGTCCAGTCCTGGTGCTTAGCCTAATGCAACTGATAAACACAGAAGAGCTTCAATCAAAAATTTTCCTCCAATGGTCGAATCCCAACCGAACATCTTTCGAACTTCAATCGAACTTCTCCAGACTTTCTCTTCAATCGGATTCCTCTAGGAGCAACTCCTTCCGGACTCTCCTTTAGTTGGATTCCTTCAGGAGCCAAACTCCTTTCGGACCTCTCCTTTAGTCGGATTCCTTTAGGAGCCAAACTCCTTCTGACTTCTCCTTCAGGTCGAACTCCTTTCGGACTTCTTCTTCAGTCCGATTCCTCCAGAAGCCGAACTCCTTCTGATTTCTCATTTAGTTAGATTCTTACAGGAGGCGAACTCCTTCCGGACCTCTCCTTCATCAAATGCTCCAGGAGCCAAACTTCTTCGAATTCTCCTTCAATCAGATTCCTCCAGGAGCCAAACTTCTTCCGAACCCTCCTTCAGTCGTATTCCTATAGGAGCCAAACTCCTCCTAGACTTTTTCTTTAGATGGATTCCTTCAGGAGCCGAACTTCTTCTAGACCTCTCCTTCAGTCGAATTCTTATAGGAGCCGAACTCCTTCCAAATTTTTTCTTTAGTCAGATGCCTATCGGAGTCGAACTCCTTCCAAACTTTTCCTTCAATCGAATTTCTATAGGAGCCAATTTCCTTCCGGATCTCTCCTTCTATCTGATGTCTTCAGGAGCCAAACTTCTTCTAGACTTCTTCTTCAATCAGATTCCTTTAGGAGCCAAACTTCTTTTAGATTTCTCTTTTAGTCAAGTTTCCTTTAGGAGTCCGAAATTCTCTAAAATTGATGTAGGTCAAAGCTTTTCACCAACCAATGCCTGCTTCCTCCAAGCTTCAACTATTAAATCTCAATGAATGGCCACATTACAGCAACGGACACCTCTCTCCATAACAAACTCTATGTGGCCCTGAGTGGCCCACTACCGAATGGTTACGACCATCACTATCAATCTACTACAGGCTCCATCTGTAAAAGAGATCCTCTAGATATGTTTTCTCTAGGCTCTCTTCTTCTTTCTAAAACTCTACCAAATTCTTATCTGAGCACTACATTTTTTTGGCCAGAAGAGCTAACTTAATCGTCGGAGGGTCCTGACAGAGCCACCACCACCGACTCTGGATGGAATTTTATTTTTCAGATCATCGATGGCAACCTCATCTTCCTCGAATCCAATTTGATCCGACGTCAATCAGATTCTGTACTAACAGATATTATGTTCTAACTACTTATATTTTTACTTCTAATGACTTCTATTATATTTGGAATACAAATATGATCTTAATTTTTATAAATATTGTTTAGGTTAGTTTTTGTAAAGTGGCTTGATGTGAGCAAACACAATGTCTTATGTTTATAATTTACAAAGACTATATATATTCTTAATGAACTCATAATTCAGCAACAGAACATAGGGCATTAATTGAGGGGGAGTCTTCTTCTTTTTTCTTAGAAAAATATTCTAAGATATTATTTGATAATGTCAAAAAGAGGAAGTAGAGAAATAGAACAATTGGCAATAAGCAAAATTGACTAAGGCAATAAGTAAAATTGGCTAAGGCAATAAGCAAAATTTTTGGCAATGCAAATTATTAGCAATTACAAAATTGGCTATAAGTAATTGTCAAACTACTTTTGATGTACTTTACTACTCTTGATGAAATTTGGTCAAATGATTGGCTATAATGTTCAAGTGATGTATCTTCATAAATTTAAAATTCTTAATCAATGCTTCATATATGTTATATTTTTGCTTATGCTCAAGTATTTTGTCATCATTAAAAAAGAAGAGATTATTGCTTTAAAAAATAATTTTGATGATTACAAAATTTTTGAGGGGATACTAATGATTTTGTCTTGGAAATAGATCAATTGTGTATTTCAGGTTTCATAAGAAATTTCAAGTTTATTAAAAAAAGTTGAAGAGAGGCAAAATCATAATTTTACAAAGCTGAAGATCAAGAAAATCTATTTTGGAAGCTCAAGAATAAGTTTAGAAGATTTCTGATCTTTTGGAGGTAGTTTCATAATTTTTGGATGCATAAATTGGAAGAAAAACATGTTTGAACAAAAGGGTCGATCCTTATCAAAAGGGGCTAAATGGCACGCTATTTTCGGCCAGCACATCCAAAGGGGATGACCCTTGGGTTAATCTCTGCAATTTTATAGGTCAAAAATATAGAACATTGCATTTTCTGATTCTATGCCACAAAGGTCAACCCCATGGGTCGACCCCTAGGTTCGTCCCCTGGAACAGGGGTCGACCCCTATGATGGAGAACTCTACAATGGCTAATTTTTCAGACCATTTTGGCTATACCAGGGGTCGACCCCTATGATGGAGAACTCTACAATGGCTAATTTTTCAGACCATTTTGGCTATATTTATTGCACATCAGGGGTCGACCCCTATGATGGAGAACTCTACAATGGCTAATTTCTCAGACCATTTTGGCTATATTTATTGCACATTTAAGGCACTTCAATGGCTCCAAACTTGTCCAATTCACTCTCCAGCACCTATTGAAGATATAAAGGCTCTCAAAGGAGGGAAAAATACAAAAGAAATTAAGCATTCATTTCAACCCTAGTAAAAAGCCTTCTTCTAGCAAAGAAGCATTCATTTCAAGTTCACCAATCCCTCAAAAGCTCATTCAAGTCTTCAACAACTTTGACAAAAATCAGAAAAACTTCTTTCTTAGTTGTGTAGAGTATTTTTAATGCTTCATTTGCTCATTAAAAGGGCTAACTTTATATTTCATTACTGTTAATACTCATACTCTATTTTATTATTTTGATTTATGTTTTGAAGATTCCAAAACTTACAAAGTTGATCCAAACCTTAAATCGGATTGTATAGAATTGACTTATACCTCAAAAATAAGTGTTCTAGTATGGAATAGCTAGGATTGGAGGGTTCTGACATTATATTTAGTTTCAATATGGATAGTGGATTGAAATTCTAAAGCATAAGCTTGGAGAGTATATTTAGGTACAAGGTTGGCACTGAACCACTATAAATCTTGTTGTTTATGGTGTGCTTATTTGCTTCTATCTTCATCCACTTATTTTTTTGTTTTCTTGCTGCTTACTTCTTCACTTCACTTAAATCACCCACTACATATCACTTGGTTATCATCACATAATCTTTATGGTTGTCAATTAACTTTAAAATTTTAAAAACCCAATTCACCCCCTTCCCTCTTGAGTTGCATAGCTGGACAACACTCTTCGACCCCAAAATCTATTGGAAACTTCACCTTCAGGTGATATGTCGATACTACAGCTTAGAGTGCATTAAGCCCAGGTCGGCCAAGAATAACCTTGTAGGTGGAAAGAGCTTTGACCATCAGAAAATCAATCTAAGCCCGAGTTTATTTTGGGTACCGACCTATAACAATAGATAAGATGATTATCCTTTCAACTGGTACTGCATCACCGATGAATCCCACTAGAGGAGAGTTCAATGGTCCCATATGACCGTTAGATATAGATATTTTAGAGAAAGCATCATAAAATAAGATATCAGTAAAACTTTCATTATCAATCAAGACATGGCATATATCATATTTTACAATATTCAAAAAAATTACAACCATATCATCGTATGAAAATTGAACCTCTTGTGCATCTTCTTTAGTAAAAATGATAGGTTCTTCAATTTATCACTTCTTCACTAGTTTTGTTGATCTACTAGCTTCTTTGTGCCGATGTCCTCCAGCTATAGTATTGATAATTTCAAGTGCAGGTCAGTCTCCCTAAGGTTCTTCTCTCTGAGGTCGTTCAAGTTATGGAAGAGTTCTCAATCACTCTTCTCCTCTTTTAGGCTGACGCCATAAGAATTGGTCTACCCAACCTCATCGGATTAGCTTCTCAATTTCACCTTGGAGCTGAATACATTCCTCAGCATTATGACCCTAATCATGATGGTATAAGCAATACTTGTTAGGGTTGCGCTTACTTGGATGAGATCACACCCTCTTCGGCCTTAGCAATTTCTCCTTAATTTTCATTAGAACTTGAGTTTTTGCAGCCTTCAATGGAGTATAGTTATTAAATCTTCTAGAATGGAAACTTCACTGCATTCTTCTATCTAGATTTCTTGATCGATGAGCCTAAGGTGGGGTTCAGGTTTGTCTGCATTTAGGATGGGTTCTAGAATGTGGCCAACCTTCTCTTGACTTTTCAGGAGGGAGAAAGGACTTACTAGATTCCCCCGCTAGATATTTCTTTGTGGCATCATCGTCCTGCAGTTTGAATGCTTCTTCAGCTCGGACGTAACCCTCAGCCCGAGCTAGCATGTCGGCAAAATTTTGCGGATACTTCTTCTCTAAAGAAAAGAGGAGATCATTCTTTAGAAGGCTGCCTTTCAAAGCTGCCATTACAATAGCTAGTCAAAATTTCAAACCCCCAGAGCAGTGGTATTGAAGCAGCTGATATAGGCTTGAATGGATTCTTCCTCTTTCTACTTAATCTTAATGAGCGATCTGACCCTCTCCTCTGATGCTAGCTACTGATAAAGTAAGCCACAAACTGATAGCTCAGCTAATCAAAGAAATAAATTGTACCCAGTTTTAAGTCTAAGCACCAATTTTGCACCACACCCTTCAGGATTGATGAGAAAGCTCGATACAAAATGGTGTTTGGTGCACCATAAAGTAGCATCATGATCAAAAGGCTTTTAGGTGGTCGACTGGATCTGAAGTCCCATCATAACTTTCAAGTTAAGAAAGCTTGAAGTTCGACGGGATGGACTCTTGCATAATCTGAGCAATAAATGGTGGGTCGATGCAAATTTCATCATTCTAGATCGAAGCTGAGTGATGGAGCTCTCCAATCTATCAGTTCATTTCTTGAAGCTTCTGATCAAAATCATCATATCAATCATGAATCTCAAAGTGTGGTATCCTTGATGGAGGCAATGACTTTCCAGGAGTAGAGTCATGCTCGGAATAGGGACTCATAGCCCTTTATCTTTTTTTCCAGGATTTTTTGGTTGGCTTCTCTAGGTGGGCCTTCCTTGCTCAAAATCTTGGTGCTCCGATGATGGTCTTTCAAGTGGTACAAGTGTCAGAGCCTGCTGCATAGCTGCATGACTTTTGTGAGGCTTCTCACCTGCTGTACCAATAGATTGAAGTGATTAAAATCTACCACTACTGCTAGTTGGGAAGGCTGTGGTATGAATAACAGTGCCAGAATAAGATGATTGGCTGGCTTCGGGTTGGATCGAGCAATGGTGTGGTAGATCATTGGGAGGATGCTCTTTTAGGAGGCATTTTGCTTGAGTGATGGAGATGATTGCTCAACAAAATACTCCTTTTAGAACAAGGGCTCAAAGTCCCTTCCTCTAGCATCAATCTTATTAGTGCAAAAAATGGATTGCCATAGGAGATTGCTGGAGGTGGAGTTTAGGATCTCATCGATGGAACCTACAAGACAAAGTCCTAGCTGGAGGTGGCTCCAATGTGAACCCTCTAACGATTAAGTTAGTAGTCTAGCCAACAAGAATGGAGTACACAGAAGATTTTTAGGAAGAGAGTGCTTAAAGAAGAAAGCATATCTGAAGGATCTTATTTATAAATTAAGCCTATAACAAACTTATAGCGATCGTTGTAACCGAATGTTAGTGGGCCATTCAAGCCATTCAGAGTTTGTTATGAAGAGTGGGCTATCTGTTGTCATTATCTGCTAACAATTGGCCATTATTTATTGAAGTTCAGATTGAAGGTCAAATACTTCCAAGCTTGTTTATTGATCGATTGACTTATAGTTATGCCATTGGAGCTTAAGATCAAATGAACCTAAACTTGAGGAATATTCCTTGGATCAATGGTGTTGAGTGTTAGATGTATGCCATAGAAGCCAAATTGGCCAATACTTGTTAAATACTTTCTAGGAGCATTTTCATAATTTTGACTTAAAATAAATTAAAGGGTTATTTATTCTATCACATTGTGTATAAGGTGTCTGTGATACACCCATTGAGTTAATAGGCATGATAATATATATTCTCAAGAGTTGAGAATTTAAGGCATGAGTTATCATAGTTAACTCATAAATTGCTCCCAATCGTAGGATCATCATGAGGATGGTGATCGATCCAGAAGATTAGTGTATGATCGCTTTCTCAAAATAGATAAGTCTTGAGTCTGTGGTGTGAAGACACCAGAGTGAGAGTACAGATACTTATTAAAAATAAGAGAACTAAGCATTACCACCTCGAGCAATCATAAGGGAGCCTACCTTCTCGTTGATGACTAGCTTGATGCTGCAGCATGTGTCTGGTTCTTTGACCTCAGGTGCATCGACAGTTTACCTTGAGAGTGTTATAGTTTGACTACACTATAACTCAATCTCCTAGCTATTCAAAATTTTGAGGTATATGTTGGCTATAGCATGTTCATTATAGGAATTATATCATACCAAGATGGGATCTATCAACCTCGGTAGAGCAGGAGTGGTCCTATGATGATCATGAGATCGAGTTTTAAAACCCATGGCCATAGTAGGATGAAATAATAGAAAGAAGTTTCTAATAGTGTTTCAAATTGGACTCGAATCGAATGATTCATTCATATGATGGGTGTTGGGTTTGATGAGTTCACCTTAACCCTAATCCCATCGAGGCTCATGATAGAATAATTCAATCACATAAGTAGCTGCACTGAGAAGTTTACTTTTTGATTCTGATGGGTTGCCATCATATACTGCTAGGTGTTACTGATGGATTTTGGGATTAATTAGAATTATCTTGATGATCGACAATTCTAATTAGATGAATCGAAAGAGTTCTAGTCCATCGAAAGGTGTTTCGATGATGTTGATGATAGAGATCACGACATATCTCATTACCATACAAAATTAAATCTAATTAAATCACACAAATAAGAGTTTGGATCTGGATGTCATCAATTGAGCTAACCCAATTTGATTGATCTAGATTAGATCTAATTAGGTTCAAGAAAATCATGCTAGTACACGATTGAACCTAATATTCTCCTTCTTTCATCCTTCTAGTTCATCTTGACTAAGCCAAATTAGATTTGGCTTATCCGAGAGCCTTGTATGGCTCTATCCTAGTCTAACTGAAACTTGTCTAGGTTAGAAAAATATTGTCCTAACCTGATCTAGGCTTATCCTAATCCAACGGATGGAAAAAGGACAAGATCTGCTAATTTCTAAAACTATTTGGACAAGATTCATTCGAGAACTCTATGAGGATTTGTCTTGATCTGACTGAACTTTGTCTTGGCTTGATCAAGGCTTATCCTAAATCCCATAAGATGGGAACAAGACAACGGTTGTCTTTGCCAGATTAGGGCTTGTCCTAAAAAAATTTTCTAGATCTGACTGGATGGAGTCCTGGTCTGATCAAGGCTTGTTCTAACTTGATTAAGACTTGACATAAATTCATTTGATTGAACTTGAAAAATGCTTGTCTTAAATCCCATAAGATAGGAATAAGATAAGGGTCAAAGGTTGACCCGATTTTGCAAGAAAAAAGAGATATGGCATGCACCCCCTAGAATTTATCTGAGGGTGCACATCCATATGGGATTTACATGAGGAAAAGAAGGCCATGCCCCTTATGGTGTGCGCCCTTATGGATATGTATGGAGGCATCCCATTCAAATCAAGTTTGAATGGGTCAAAAGTTTGAATAGTTCAAACTCTTGGGAGATAAGAGTTGTGCGCCAACTTCCTCTTATCCCAAGATGTTCCATGCCATTTCTCCTTATTTTTGTGTGACAAAAATCTAAAAAAAGAGGGTGTGGGGCTTGGAGATCGTGGGAGAGTTCTTCTGCTTGTTGGCTTTGGCCTGTTCAAAGTCATATGCAAAGGGACTCTTGACTAGGTCTATAAATAGGGCCCTGTGCAAGCTGTTATGCATAGTGATTTCTCTATGGTGAAGCCCTGCCAAAATCTCCATCTCTATACCTCCCTCATCTAATCCTCTCCCTCTTCTCCATGCCTAAGAGTTGGGCAAAACTTGCATGCAAAGATCAAGTTCCATTGGCACGAAGATCAGTGAGAGATGATGGTATTCATGAGACGAACATGCAACCCTCAAAGTCGATTTGAAGGCTCTATAGGAAGACATCAGATCTAATCTTTGGAGATCTAATTCAAAAGGAGGAGACTTCTAGATCTGACCTGAGTAGATACCAGTAGAGGTCGTGTGCATGCGCGGCTCAATCAAAACCTTGGATCAGTCGTTAGATCATTACAACCGATAAATGGTTTACTCGATTAGGTGATAATTATTATCACTATTTTATTTTTATTTTATTCTAATTTTATATCAGTCTAATTAGATATGAGAACTCTCATATTTTATTAGAACATAAAAATTTTTTAAAATTATTTTGCTATAAATCTGATCCGATCAGGTGCATCCTGTGGTAGGAAAACCCAACTTTTTTTAACTAGTATCAGAGCTAGGTTGCTGCTTCCAGATCTATCTTTAAATTGATCTAAATTTTTTTTTATGATCTAATTATTTGATTTCTAGATGTTACATAGGATGCAATCAGATCTAATATCAAAAATTGCATGTTTTAAATATATATATTTGATATAAACAATGCATGTTCTATTCTAGATCTATTGTTCTATATCATGATAGTTTTCAAATATATTTTAGATTAAATTTGATTTAATTTGTTTTATGATTTGTTTATTTAAGTTTCAGATGTTACATTAGATGTAATTAGATTTAAAACATAAGATCTAATTTAAAATTTTGATATATGTGATATAGACAGCATATGTCTAAACTAGATCTCTAGTTTAATCTCATAGTCTAGATCAAAAATTTTATGAAATGTTCATTTAATTTTCTAAAGATTATGTAATTAGATTAGTTAAATTTTAGATATTATATATGATATAATTAGATCTGAAAGCATGAGATACATTTAAAAATTTTATATGTATGACATATGCAATGCATGTCCAGACTAGTTCCATAGATCTATGCCATAAGTAGTCTAGATTAAAATTTTTTATGATGAGATCATTTAAATTTTTATTTTTAGATATTACATCAGATGTAATTAGATTTGAAAAGTAAATTTAAATCTTAAATTTGATACATGAGATGTATGCAAAATATGTATAGATTTGATCTTAAATCATGTAACAGTTATATGCTTTAGATCTAATAGTCTTGTAGTATAGTTCATATTTCTGATTAAGGCATTCCCCTTGGCCATTTGGTCATAAGAGTAAGAAGAGTTTAAAGACCCTCTCTTTCCATTCGATGAGATGCTCTTATGGTGTGTAAGGGTGCTGCGCGTTTGCCCTTAATCAAAAATCAAAAACTTAATTTTCTGCAAAATCCTAGTCCTAAAATTCTAGAATTTTTTATGCATGTTTTGTTATTGAACCCTTGGACTTAATTAACAATTAAATTTATAAAATTAATTAGATCTAAAATTATGAATTTTCAGATTTAAGACACCTTCATAAATCATGGGTTCGGATGCAAATAGCTCAATTAGGTCTAGCGGTTGATCAAATCGAATCAAAAGTTGGCTAGGTGGAATCAAGAGTGCTTAAATTTGATCAGTCTAATAGGATTAAGTCTAGATCAAGGTTGACTCACAGTCACATGTGGTCAATCAAGCTAAGACCTAATTTAGCTCCATGGTTCGAGCCTAAATTATAAGCTAACCCGATCAGCTCTAATCAGACAAGTCGGTGTCTAAGGTAAGTATGGTAGATACGACCAGTGGTCTTTAATTGAAAGATACTTGATCTGAATGCATTCATGATGAGTTAATGGCATATTCCTCCCACTGATCTTACTTACCTGGCCGATTGGATCGACTCCGTTCTAGTTTGAGGTGGTCAACGATTCGAGCTAACCCATACCACTAGGTTAGTCATAAATGTAATGACTAGTTGAGTCTAAGAGACCAAATCAAATATCTCTAAGAAAATATTAAGTCCTAGGTCTTCCACCATTGTAGATGTACGGGCTCCTCCCAGGGTTGATTGTACTTGGCTGGATACAATAGTTTAGTTACACCGAAAAGATGCAACCATGTCTATTAGGCATTGGATGCTACAGGTTGGAGGATGGGTTGGGCTCAATATTTTGGATATGGTAAGGCATCCAATCAAAAATCTAATTCATGCAAATGGTGGATTTGACTTAACTAAGGAGTGGAGCGATATTTCGGGCATGGTGAGCTTCATGAATTAGAGACCAGGTTTGGATGCATCATGATTAGAGAATCATCGGCTGATCCATCATCAATAACTATTAGGTGAGGTGGTGAGCCAGTCGGTAGAATCGCGCCATCCACTAGAAATTCATGATCACAAAGATTTTCACATCTCTACCAAGAAAGTGTAGCAATTTGAGAAAATAGTGGGAGCCTAATTTATTTAAAAATAAAATTTCTATATAAATTGGTCAAGCCAAATTACAAGTTTGACTAAAAACTTTTACTCTCAATAGAAAAATATCTACATGAAAATCTCTAGCCCGAATCCTAGATACCCACAAGTTGACTAGACCAATTTATAAAGATTGGCTAAAGAACTTCAAAATTATTTTGGATTTGAAATGGCTAACCTGTGTATTGGACTAGGACCAACCCTACTTTGCTAGCACATTCGACCATAGAGCAGAAAGCATCTCATGAAAAGTGGTCGGACAATGATAACAAAGCTAGGTGCTACATGTTGGGCTCAATATCAAATTAGTAACAGTGCCAACATAAAGACATTAGGACTGCTTTCCAAATGTTGGCGCACCTGTAATAGTTGTTTGGTGATCAGAGTTGTGTAGTGCATTACCAAGTCTCCAGAAGACTATTTAAGGCGCTGATGCATAATGGGCAATCGTTCAAAGATCATTGCCTGGCAATGATCAAGGATCTAGAAGAGCTTGAGAAGCTTGATGACTTGATAGAAAAGGATTTGTAGATTGATGTGATCCTACAATCCTTGAGTGATTCGCATAGGCAATTCATCATGAACTTGCATATGAATAAGCTCCAGTGCACCTTGGCCGAATTAATGAATATGCTAGTTACTATTGAGCAAACTTTGAAGAGTTCAAAGAACTCAGTTCTGGCTATGGAGCAGACTTCTTTCAAGAGAAAATCTTTTGGAAAGAAGAAAAAGTCTGAAAAAAAGTAGAAAATAGAAGGAAAAAGAAGTGCGAGCCGAAGAAGAAGACCATGGAGAAGAAAAAGTATTTTTACTACAATTTCGTTGGTCATTGGAAGTGAAACTGCCCTTGATACCTGGCCAGCCTGAAGAACAAGCATGAAGGAACTACTGAAGGAATGCTCATCATTGAGTCTATCGAGCAAAACATGAATGCTATAGGATCAAAATAATCTAGAGATAATATTAATAAAAAGATATCTATGGCACCTTAAGGCTAGATCATATAGCTGAAGATAGGATTAACAAATTGAAGAAATTCGAACTACTGGATCCGTTGACTTTCGAGTCATACCTAATTTATGAATCATACCTTCAAGATAAAATGACCAAGCTCTTTTTTGTAGGACATAGGAAAAGGGCCATAGATCTACTTATCCTGGGACATATAGATGTGTGGGACCCATTTGATGTGTCGGTCAGAGGTAATTATGACTACTTTATTATCTTTACCAATAATCTATCTTGGTACGGATATGTATACTTGATGTGACATAAGTCTGAAGTCTTTGAAAAGTTTGAGAAGTTCAGACATGAAGTAGAAAAGAAAATTGGAAAGCCCATTAAGGTTCTTTGATTGGATCGAGAAGGTGAGTATTGAAAATTTTTGAACTATCTCAAGGATAATGGCATAGTCTCATAATGGACTCTACCTAAAATACTCAACTTAATAGATTTTCAGAATGAATAAATCAAATCCTATTAGATATGATCTGATCCATGATGAGCTTTACGAACCTTCCTGATTTTCTTTAGGAACATACTTTAATGACAGTATTTATTTACTAAATAAGATTCCATCTAAAATTATTTCTACTACTACATATGGGATATGACATGGTAAGAAGCCAGGTCTGAGTTATCTCAGAATTTGGATTATCCAACGGCGGACAAGTTAGAGTCTAGGTTCCTTAGAGCTCGATTTATTAGATATCCTAAAGAGTTATTAGGGTATTACTTCGATCTTCCGAAAGATCATAACGTGATTATGGCTTGACACACCATTTTTCTTGAAAAATACTTTGTTCAAGATGGTGGCATCGAAAGATAGATTAGGAAAGTCTCCAAAGAGTAAAGAGCCAAGGAACCTGAGTAACCCAGTTAGTCTGAGCTGATCCACAATTCACTGCCTCATCCACCTCATAGTCAAATAGGATTTTCCATCCTCCTAAAGATACTTAGATATTATTTCAGAGGATGTAAAGAAAATGTTTTTCATAGGAAATAGGGTTCATGGTGATGATCCTAGAACCTATGTCGAGATGATATCAAATATCAACTCCAAGAATTGGTTAGAGGCAATGAAGCCAAAGATTGACTTGATGTGCTCGAACCAAATCTGGATCTTGGTAGATCCTCCTGAAGGTACAGTACCTATTAGGTGTAAATGGATCTTCAAGAGAAAGGATAAGTGCACATGAGAATGTGGAGACATTCAAGATTAGGCTAGTGGTGAAAGGGTATCAGGATGTCTTCTCGTCACTGACCATCCATCCGTACATTGCTTGCTATTGCAGTATATTTCAATCATGAAATATGATAGATAGATGTGATAATGGAGTTCATAAATGGATATCTTGAGGAAGATATTTATGGAATAACCATTTTATTTTCACATCCAGTGATGGTGATCACAAAGATCTGCAAGCTGCAAAGATCCATCTATGAACTTAAGCAAGCATCTCAGAGTTGGAATATTTGATGTAATCAAATCATTTGATTTCATCAAGAACGAGAAGAAATCAAGTATGTTCAAGAAAATCAATAGGAGCATTGTTGTCTTCCTCATATTGTATGTGGATGACATCCACCTTATTGGAAATGATATTCCTATGCTGACATGGGTTAAAGTATGGTTATCTAAGAAATTTTTTCTGAAAAACCTAGGTAAGGCATCTTTCATTTTAGGTTTATAGGGATAAACTGAAGAGGATGCTGGGTCTTTCACATAAAGAAAGTGTTGAAAAAGTTTAGCAAGGTGAACTCTAGGTCTAGAGGTATGCAGACTCAGACTTTATGTCTGACACAGATGATCGAAAGTCAACATCTCAAAATTTGTTCTTGTACAATGATTGTACTATAAGTTGGAAGAGTTCTAAGAACACCTCATCCATGATTACCTAGAGAAGGAACACATTGAGGTTAAGAGAGTCAACTCCGCAAACCATGCGGTTGACCCACTGGTGAAGCCTTAAGGCCAGTAGAAGATCAAAGCCCACCTTGAGAAGATGGAACTTAGATTTATAGCCAATTGGCTTTAGGTCAAGTGAAAGTTTGTTAGATGTGTGCCCTAGAAGCCAGATTGGTCGACACTTGTTAAAAACTTTCTAGGAGCATTTTCATAATTTTGACTTAAAATAAATTAAAGAGTTATTTATTCTATCACATTGTATATAAAGTGTCTGTGATACATCCATTGAGTTAATAGGCATGATAACACATATTCTCAAGAGTTGAGAATTTAAGACATGAGTTATCATAGTTAACTCATAAATAGCTTTCGATCGTAAGATCATCATGAGGATGGCGATTGATCCGAAAGATCGGTGCATGATCGCTTTCTTAGAATAGATGAGTCTTGAGTCTACGGTGTGAAGACACCAAAGCGAGAGTATGGGCACTTATTGAGAACAAGGGCACTGAGCATGACCACCTCGAGCAGTCATAAAGGAGCCTACCTTCTCATCGATGACTAGCTCAATGTTGCAACATGTGTATGGTTCTTTGATCTGAGGTGCATCAATAGTTCACCTTGAGGATGTTATAGTTTGACTATACCATAACTCAGTCTTCTTGCCATTCAAAATCTTGAGGCATGTTCATTGCAGGAATTGGATCGCACCAAGATGGGATCTATCAATCTCGATAGAGGAGGAGTGGTCCTATGATGATCATGAGATTGATTTCTAAAATCCATGGTCATGGTAGTGTGAAATAATAGAAAGAAGTTTCTATTAGTGTTTCACATCGAACTCGAATTGAATGATTCATTCATATGACGAGTGTTGGGTTTGACGAGTTCATCTTAACCCTAATCCCATGATAAAAGAATCCAATCACATAGGTAGCTACATTGAGAGATTGACTTTTTGATTCTGATGGGTGGCCACCATATACTGCTATGTGTCACTAGTGGATTTTGGGATCAATTAGAATTATCTTGATGATCGACAATTCTAATTGGATGAATCGAAAGAGTTCTGATCCATCGAAAGATGTTTCGATGATGTTGATCATGAAGATCATGACATGTCTCATTATCATATAGAAGTGAACCTAACTGGATCACACAAATAAGGATTTGGGTCTGGATGTCATCAATTGAGCTAACCCAATTCGTTTGATTTGGATTAGATCTAATTAGATTCAAAAAAATCATGTTAGCACATGGTTGAACCTAATATTCTTCTTCTATCATCTATCTGGTTCGTCACGAATGAGCCAAATTAGATTTGGCTCATTCGAGTGCCTTGTATGGCTCTATCCTAGTTTGACTGAAAGTTGTACAAGTCAGAAAAGTATTGTCCTAACCTAATCTAGGCTTATCCTAATCCATCGGATGGAAAAAGGACAAGACCTACTAATTTTTGAAACTATTTAGATAAGGTTCATTCGAGAACTCTGTGGAGATTTATCTTGATCTGGCTGGACCTTGTCTTGGCTTGATCAAGGCTTATCCTAAATCCCATAAGATGGGAACAAGACAAGGGTTGTCTTTGTCAAATTAAGGCTTATCCTAAAATCATGAGATGAAATTTGGACAAGCCTATCCTAAAAATTTTAGATGAATTTTTCTTGATCTGACTGCACAAAGTCCTGATTTGATCAAGGCTTATTCTAACTTGATTAGGACTTGACATAAATTCATTGGATGGGACTTGAAAAATGCTTGTCTTAAATCCCATGAGATAGGAATAAGACAAGGATCAAAGGTTGACCCGATTTTGCAAGAAAGAAGAGATATGGCATGCGCCCCCTAGAATATATCTATGGGTGCACATCCATATGGGATTTACATGAGGAAAAGAAGGCCATGCCCCTTATGGTGTGCACCCTTATGGGTATGTATGGAGGTATTGAAGGGGAAAATCTATTTTTCGTATCAGATTCATTCAGATCTGATTGTATCAGAAAGGATATTTCAAAATTTTTTTCTCTAAGATCCTAACTAGATCTGAGACTCCTCAAATTTGATCTTATTGATCTAATAATAAAAATAAAATAAAAATTAAAATTAAATCTAATTTAATTATACCTTTATTTTGGATAATCCAATTACCCTGTGATGATCCTGATGTCTGTCTAAGGTTCTGGATGTAGCCACGCAAGCTCCTAGCCTCTATCGGTATCCACTCGAGCAGGATCTGAAGATCTTCTCCTTCTTAATCAATCCTCCAAAAATTAGATATAGATTTGATCTTGAAGGTCTTCAAAACTTCTTTTGAAGAACTGTCATTGTCTCTTGCAGTAGTGCTACCTTCTTCCTTTCCTGGTGCCTTTCACTTGCTTGGATCGCACCTTATTCATGCCCAAAACTCCTTGGACATGGAGAGAAGAGAGAGGACCAGAGGGTGGCATGGAGAAGGAGGGAGACAGGCTTTGTGGCATGGGTTAAAGGTAGAAGTATTAAAACCTAGGCATAGATAGGGTTTATATAGACCCTGCTGCGCCATGCAGTGCCACATCATCCCGACCAATCACGGTCCTTTGAGAAATCAGATCTAAATCTGATTGATAGGATGACATCATCTGATCCAATCAGATGAGAGACCCTCAAAATCCTCCTAAGGTGGTGCCAAGACTGGATCAAATAAGAGTTCTTGATGCCATAGAGTTTAATCCCCGAAAGCAACCCTGGAGTCCCATCTGTATGGGACTCCTCTTTTATCCTCATGGAGCGCACGCCTCCCTGGGCAAGCACCTTCTTCCTATCTGCATTTAGCTAGGGACAAGGGCCTAGGTACTCTCCTATAGGTGCATGACACATGGATAGATGTCTAAGTGCCCAGGGTCAACATTTGACTAATGTTCGAAAATAAGAATTAATAGATGACCGAAAATGGTAGGTGTTATCTTAAATTTATCTTATAAATTAAGACAATCCTTTTTTAATCTGGACAAGCTTCAATCAGACCAAGTAAAGATTTCTAAGTAAGCCCAAACATATTTGGCTCAGTCGAGATAAGCTTTAATGATTATTAAAGGAGAACATTAGGCTCAATCATGTGCTAGCATGATTTCCTTGAACCTAATTGAATCTTATTCAAATCAATTGAACTAGATTAGTCCAATTGATGACATTTAGATCCAAACCCTTATTTGTGTAATTCAGTTAGGTTTAGTTTCATATGGTAATGGAACATGTCATGATTTCTATCATCGATATCATCGAAATACCTTCCAATGGTTCAAAACTTTTTTGATTTAGATAACTAGTATGATCGATCATCCAAATCATTCAAATTGCTCCAAAAATCCATCATTGACACCTAGCAGCATATGGTAGCAACCCATCAGAGCTGAAAGCAAACCTCTCAGTGCAATTACCTGTGTGATTAGGTTCCTCTATCTCGAGCCCCGACCGGATTACGGTTAAGGTGATCTCATCAAACCCTAATATCCGTCATATGAATTAATCATTCGATTCAAGTTCAATGTGAAAACTCTAATAGAAACTCTTTCTATTATTTCACTCAGCCATGGACATGAGCTTATGGACTTGATTCTTATGACCATCATAGAGCTGCCCCTTATCTATCGAGGCAGATAGATCCCTTTTAGGTGCAATCCAATTCCTACAATTAACATGCTATAGCGTGAAGGGAAATTCCGGATTTTTCGGATCAGGTTCGTTCAAATCTGATTGGATCAAGAGGCATATTTCAAAAATTTTCTCTTAGATCCAAATCAGATCTGACATTTTTTAGATTTGATTTTATAATTTGATAAATAAAAAAATTAAATTAAATTAAATCTAAATTAGTTTTATCTTGATATGGGTAATCCAATTATCCGTTGACGATCTACTGATGGCCTGAGGTTCTGGATCTAGCCACGCAAGCGTCTGGCCTCTACCAGTATCCACTCAGAATGGATCTAGAGATCTTCTCCTTCTTTATCATGACTCTAAAAACTAGATCTGGATCTAATTTAGAGAATCTTCGAAACTCCTTTCGAAGATATGCTATCGTCTCTACAGCAGTGCTACCTTCTTTCTTTCTCGTCAGCCTTTTCTTACTTGAATCGCACTAATCTGAAGCACAACTATCCTTGGGCATGGAGAGGAGAGAGAGGATCAAAAAGGTGGTATGGAGGAGGGAGAGGGGCAACCTTGGGGCATGGCAAGGAGAAATTTCTATGAAAGTTGGGTGCAGATAGGTTTTTATATAGACTCTGCTGCGCCACATAGTACCACATCACCCCGACTAATCACGTTGCTTCGTGCCATCAGATCTAAATCTAATTGGAGGAATGACATCACCTAATCCAATCAAATGAGAGACCCATAGATTCATCCTTAGGTGGTGCCTAAGATTGGTCAAAGTCTATAGGTGAGGATCACCTAGTTTGAATCCAAGAAGCAACCCGGAGTCCCATCCATATGGGACTCCAGAAGTCCCTATCCATGGGCACACACCATCCTAGGTGTGCGCCCCTTTCTTTCCAAAATCCAATAAGGGGACAAGCCCCTATCTGCTCTCCAATAAGTGCATGACACATGGGTAGATGTCCAAGGGTCAAAGGTCAATGTTTGACCAAAGTCAAAGGACAAGAATTAGCAGATGATGGAAAATGGTAGGTGTTATCTCAAATTTATCTTATAAATTAAGACAACCCTTTTCTGACTTGGACAAGCTCCAGTCAGATCAGGTAAAGGTACCTGAGTGAGCACAAACTCATTTGGCTCAGTCGAGATAACTTTTAATGATGGAAAAAGAAGAATGTTAGGCTCAATCATGTGCTAGCATAATTTTCTTGAACCTAATTGAATCTAATTCAAATCAATTGAACTGGGTTAGTCCAATTGATGATATCCAGATCCAAACCCTTGTTTGTATGACCCAGTTAGGTTATATTCTATGTGATAATGGAATATGTTATGATTCCTATCATCGACATCATCGAAACTCCTTTCAATGGATCAGAACTCTTTTGATTCAGACAACTGGAATGATCGATCATCTAAATCATTCTAATTGCTCCCAAAATCCACTAGTGACACCTAGCAGTATATGATGGCAACCCATCAAAATTAAAAATGAACCTCTCAATGTAGCTACTTGTGTGATTATGTTTTTCTATCTTGAGTCCCATTCAGATTAGGGTTAAGGTGAACTCGTCAAACCCTAATTTCTATCATATGATTTAATCATTTGATTCAAGTTCGATGTGAAAGCTTTAATAAAAACTCTTTCGATTATTTCACTCTCTACCATGGCCATGGGCTTATGAACTTGATTCTCATGATCATCATAGGGCTGCTCCTCATCCACCAACGTAGATAGATTCCATCTTGGTGCAATCCAATTCCTACAATGAACATGCTATAGCCAACATACACCTCAAGATTCCGAATGGCTAGAAGACCGGGTCATGGTGTAGTCAAACTATAACACCCTCAAGATGAACTACCGATGCACCTCAAATCAAAGTACCAGATACACCACTGCAGCTTCGAGTCAGTCATCGATGATAAGATAGACTTTCTTATAACTACTCAAGATGGTCACTCTTAGTGCCCTCGTTCTCTAACGAGTACCTATACTCTCGCTTCAGTGTCTCTACACCGTAGACTCAAGACTCATCTACTATAAAGAAGCAATTATACACTAACCTTTCGGATCAATCACCATCCTCATGATGATCCTACGGTCAGGAGCATTTTATGAGTTAATAATGAAAATTCTTGTCTTAAATTTTCAACTCTTGAAAATAAGAATTATCATTATTATTAACTCAAGAGATGTATCACAGACACTAAATACACATATGTGATAGAAAATAATCCATTATATTATTTATAGTCAAAATTATAATTTTGCTTTTAGAAGTGTATTACAAGTGTCAGCCAATTCTGGCTTCTAGGGCATACATATCTAACAAACTACCACTTGATCTAAAGCTAATTGGCTACAAATCTAAGCCCCATCTTCTCAAGGTGGGCTTCGATCTTCTGCTGGTCCAACAGCTTTATAAGCGGGTCTGCCATATTATCTATGAAGTTGACTCTCTTGACATCGACGTAACCCTTCTCGAGGTAATAATGGATGAGGTGGTATTGCCGCTTAATGTGCTTGGATTTCAGGTAAGACCTCGGCTCCTTAGCAAGGGCTATGGCACCATTATTGTCGCAGTACAGAGGAATGG
The DNA here is from genome assembly GCA_006176705.1 of Cocos nucifera. Taxonomy (NCBI): domain Eukaryota; kingdom Viridiplantae; phylum Streptophyta; class Magnoliopsida; order Arecales; family Arecaceae; genus Cocos; species Cocos nucifera. The sequence goes on along the minus strand of QRFJ01000934.1, from coordinate 248,221 downwards.
CATCTGATGGCATCACTCCGATCTCTACGGCAAACTTTTTATACCAGAATGCCATCTTTGCAGCTTCTGACGCAGCGATGTATTCTGCTTTCATGGTGGAATCTGCTATCACTATCTACTTGAAACTTTTTTAACTGATAGCTCCACCATTGCACAAAAATAGACTCTCAGATGTCGACTTTCGATCATCTACATCGGACATAAAGTCCGAGTCTATACACCCCTGGATATGAAGTTCTCCATTACCAAAGACCAACAACATATCCTTAGTTCTTCTTAAGTACTTAATATACATTTCATAAAAGTCCAATGTTCTTCACCTAGATTTGACTGATATCTGCTCGTGACACTCACGGCATGGACTATATCAGATCGTGTACATAACATGGCATACATGAGGCTTCCTATTGCTGAAGCATAAGGGATCTTGCTCATGCGTTCTATTTCCTCAGGTGTGCTAGGGCACATCTTCTTGGAAAGATGAATGCCATGTCTGAAGGATACTAAATCCCTCTTAGAGTTTTCCGTACTAAATCTCTTTAGCACTTCCTCTATGTACATTTTCTGTGAAAGTCCTAGCATCCTATTCGGTCTATCTCTATAGACCTTAATTCCTAGAATAAAGGATGCTTCTCCTCGGTCTTTCATGAAGAATTCTTTAGATAATCATATTTTAACTATGGTCAACATGAGAATATCATTCCCAATAAGAAGATGTCATCCACGTACAATACGAGGAAGACAACAGCACTCCCATTGATCTTTTTGAAGACACATGGATCTTCCTCATTTTTTATGAAACCAAATAATTTGATCACATCATTAAAACGAGTATTCCAGCTCCGAGATGCTTGCTTAAGTCCATATATGGATCTTTGCAGCTTGCATACCTTGTGATCATCATCACTGGATGTGAAACCTAGCGGTTGTTTCATATAATATCTTCCTCAAGATATCTAATTAAAAATGCCATTTTCACGTCCATTTGCTATATTTCATAATCGAAATAAGCTGCAACAGTAAGCAATGTGCGAATGGATTTTAGCATAGCTACTGACGAAAAGGTATCTTGATAGTCAATGCCTTCGCATTGACTATAATCTTTTACCACTAATCTAGCTTTGAATGTCTCCACATTTCTATCTGTACCAATCTTTCTCTTGTAGATCCATTTACACCTAATAGGTACTATACCTTCTGGTGGATCTACCAAGGTCCAGACTTGGTTTAAGTGCATCAAGTTAATTTCTGACTTCATTGCCTCTAACCATTTTTCGGAGTCAATATCTGATATCGCCTCATTATAGGTTTTGGGATCATCACCATGAACCCCATTTTCTACGAGGAATATTTTCTCTACATCCTCTGAAATAGTACCTAAGTACCTCTCAAGAGGATGGAAAACTCTTTTCAATATACGAGGTGGAGGAGGTAGTGTATGAATTGGCTCAACCTGATTTGATTCCATTTGGTCCTTAGCTCGTTGCTTTTGTGAAACTTTCTCTTCAAGCTCAATCTGCTTTCCAATCTCGCTATCTTGAATAAACTATTTTTTAAGAAAGATGGCATGTCGACTCATAATCACATTGTGATCTTCTCGAATGTAGAAATAATATTCTAATGACTCTTTAGGATATCCTATGAACTGAGCTCTAAAGGACCTAAAGTCTAACTTGTCTGTTTGTTATCTTTTGACATGAGCCGGACAATCCCAAATTCTAGGATGACTTAGACTTGATTTCTTACCATGTCATATCTCATATGGTGTGGTAGGAATGGTTTTAGAAGAAACTCTATTTAGTAAGTATATTGTAGTTAACAAACAGTATCACCAAAGAAAATTAGGAAGGTCTGTGAAGCTCATCATGGATCGGACCATATCTAATAGGGTCCGATTCCTCCATTCTGAAACCCCATTGAGCTGAGGTGTTCTTGGTGGAATCCATTGAGAGACTATGCCATTTTTCTTGAGATAGTTCAAGAATTTTTGACTAAGGTATTCACCTCCTCGATCTGATCGAAGAACCTTAATGGATTTTCTAGTTTGCTTTTCTACTTCATGTCTAAATTCTTTGAACTTTTCAAAGGCTTCAGACTTATGTCTCATAAGATACACATATCCATATCTAGATAAATCATCGATAAAGGTTATGAAGTAGACAAAGTTGCCTCTAGCCGATACATCAAATGGGCTCCACACATCAGTATGTACTACGGCAAGAAGATCCATGGCCCTTTCCCCATGTCCTACAAAAGGGAGCTTAGTCATTTTGCCATGAAGATAGGATTCACAAATTGGATATGACTCGAAAGTCAATGGACTCAATAGCCCGATTTTCTCTAATTTGTTAACCCTATCTTCTGCTATATGACCTAATCTTAGGTGCCATAGATACCTATCATTTGGACTATCCCTAGCTCATTTTGATTTTATGGCATTCATATTTTGCTCAAAATTAAAAATAGATACATCAACATGTAACTGATAAAGACCGTTAATAAGGAAACCACTTGCAATTTTATATCTTTCATAAAGAATGTTACAATGGTCCTTAAGAAAACTAATTACATAGCCTTCTAATGCAAGGCAAGAAACAGAAATCAAATTTTTACTTGCTGTAGGCACATAATAATAGTTTTTAATACTAAATCTAAATCAGATGGTAGTCGAAGAGGGTATGTTTCCACGGTCAGGGCAGTAACTCTTGCTCCATTTTCGATGCGCAGGATCATCTAACCATCCCTCAGCCTCCTGCTATTCTCAAAACCCTGCATAGAAGTGCACAAGTGGGCACTAGAATCAGAGTCAACCATCCAATTGGATGTAGAAGAAATCGTAAGGTTAGACTCAATAATGAGCATACGTCCAGAAGGACTTGCCTCCTTCTTTAGGGTGGCCAGGTAAGTAGGGCAGTTTTACTTCTAATGGCCATCATTGTTGCAATGGAAATACTTTTCTTTGCCAGTGGCCTTCTTCTTCAGCTCTGCCTTTTTCTTCTTTCTTTCTTCCACCTTCTACTTTTTTACAGACTTTTTCTTCTTTCCAAAAGACTTTCTCTTGGAAGAAGTCCATTCTATAGCAAGTACTGAGCCTTTAAAACCTTTCATGGAAAGCTCGGTGGTAACCAGCATCTTATTAGGCTAGTCAATTTAAGCATTATTGATCCCATCTAACCAACTCTTGATTTGGTTTGATCAATCGCTAGACCTAATTGAGCTACCCAAGCCCGAACCCAATTTTATGAACATGTCTTAGATCTGAAAATTCTTAATTTTAGATCTAATATATTTCATAATCTTAATTCTCAATTAAGTTTAGAGTTCATAAATAAAATCTGTAAATAAGATCCTAGGATTTCAGGATCTAGGATTTTTCAGAAAGTAAGTTTTCAATTTTTGATTAAGAACAAACGTGCAGCACCCCTACACATCATAACAACATCCCATCAAATGGAAGGAGAGGATCTTTAAACCCTACTTTGTTCTTATGATTGAACGGCCAAGGGGAACGCCTTAATCAGAAATACAACTAATCTACAAAAACTAATTAGATCTAAGCATATATCTCATATAAGAAAATTGATCTAATTAAAACATATTTTGTATACATCATATCATGCATGTTTTTTAGATCTAAATTATCTCATATCATCTAAAAAATTAAATTTAAATTTGATCTCATCAAATAAAATTTAATCTAGACCCTAGTGTAAAACTATTCTACAACTAGTTTAAACATGCAACTATCATATCTCATATGAACAAATTAAATTTAATTTATTTTTTATTTTTAGATTAGATTATAATATTTATAAGATTAGAAAATAGAAAATAAATAGATCTTAAAATCATATTTAATTGGATAAAAAATATGATTATACTAAACTACATAGAATAATTCTATTCCTAGTCTAGTTATGTATCTCATACATATTAGATCTAGATTAATTAATTTTAATTTTTTAATTTTTTTATTTGAGATCTAATCACATCTCATGTGATATCTAAAATTACTAATTTATCAGATTAAATCAGATCTAAATAAATTTTATGGAATCTAGTTCTGATACCAGTTGAAGAGAAAATTCTCATTTCTTGGGTCAGGTTCGTTCAAATCTGATTGGATCAAGAGGCATATTTCAAAAATTTTCTCTTAGATCTAAATCAGATCTAAAATTTTTTAGATTTAATTTTATGATCTAATAAATAAAAAAATTAAATTAAATTGAATCTAAATTAGTTTTACCTTGATATGGGTAATCCGATTACCCGTTGATGATCTGCTGATGGCCTGAGGTTCTGGATCTAGCCATGCAAGTGCCTAGCCTCTATCAGCATCCACTCAATCTGGATCTAGAGACCTTCTCCTTCTTTATCGTGTCTCCAAAAATCAGATTTAGATCTGATTTGGAGGATCTTCGAAACTCCTTCCGAAGATCCACTGTCGTCTCTGCAGCAATGCTGCCTTCTTCATTTCTCGTCAGCCTTTTCTTACTTGAATCGCACTAATTTGAAGCCCAACTATCCTTGGACATGGAGAGGAGAGAGAGGATCAGAAAGGTGGCATGGAGGAGGGAGAGGGGCAGCCTTGGGATGTGGCAAGGAGAAAGTTTTATGAAAGTTAGGCGCAGATAGGTCTTTATATAGACTATGCTCCACGCAGTACCACATCACCCCCAGCCAATCATGTTGCTTCGTGCAATCAAATCTAAATATGATTGGTGGGATGACATCACTTGATCCAATTAGATAAGAGACCCATAGATTCATCCTTAAGTGGCACCTAAGACTGGTTAAAGTCTAAAGGTGAGGGTCACCTAGTTTGTATCCAAGAAGCAACCTTGAGTCCCATCCATATGGGACTCCAGGCATCCCGATCCATGGGCGCATGCCATCCTAGGTGTGCGCCCCTTCCTTTCCAAAATCCAGTAAGGAGACAAGCCCCTATCTACTCTTCAATAAGTGCATGACACATGGGCAGATGTCCAAGGGTCAAAGGACAATATTTGACAAAAGTCAAAGGACAAGAATTAGCAGGTGACGAAAAATGGTAGGTGTTGTCTCAAATTTATCTCATAAATTAAGACAATCCTTTTCTGACCTGAACAAATTTCAGTCAGATCAAGTAAAGGTACCTGAGTGAGTACAAACTCATTTGGCTCGATCGAGATAACTTTTAATGATGGAAAAAGAAAAATGTTAGGCACAATCATGTGCTGGCATGATTTCCTTGAACCTAATTGAATCTAATTCAAATCAATTGAACTGGGTTAGTCCAATTGATGATATCCAGATCCAAATCCTTATTTATGTAATCCAGTTAGATTCAGTTCTATATGATAATAGGATATGTCGTGATCCCTATCATCGACATCATCGAAACTCCTTTCGATGGATCAAAACTCTTCTGATTCAGACAACTAGAATGATCGATCATCTAAATCATTCTAATTGCTCTCAAAATCCATCAGTGATACCTAGCAGTATATGGTGGCAACCCATCAAAACTAAAAATGAACCTCTCAGTGCAGCTACTTGTGTAATTAAGTTCTTCTATCTTAAGCCCCGATCATATTAGTGTTAAGGTGAACTCGTCAAACCCTAATTTCTATTATATGATTTAATCATTTGATTCAAGTCCGATGTGAAAATCTTAATAGAAACTCTTTCTATTATTTCACTCTCTGCCATGGCCATGGGATTATGGACTTGATTCTCATGATCATCATAGGGCTGCTCCTCATCCACTGAGGTAGATAGATTCCATCTTGATGCAATCCAATTTCTACAATGAACATGCTATAGCCAACATACACCCTAGGATTCCGAATGGCTAGGAGACCGAGTCATGGTGTAGTCAAACTATAACACCCTCAAGGTGAACTGCCGATGCACCTTAGATCAAAGAACCAGACACACCACTGCAACTTTGTGTCAGTCATCAACAAGAAGATAGACATCCTTATGATTACTCGAGGTGGTCACGCTCAGTGCCCTCGTTCTCTAACGAGTACCTATACTCTCACTTTAGTATCTCTATATCGTAGACTCAAGACTCATCTACTATAAAAAAATGATTGTACACTAACCTTCCGAATCATTCACCATCCTCATGATGATCCTACGGTCAGAAGCATTTTATGAGTTAATAATGAAAATTCTTGTCTTAAATTTTCAACTCTTGAAAGAATTATCATTACCATTAACTCAAGGGATGTATCACAGATAGTAAATATACATATGTGATAGAAAATAACCCATTTTATTATTTATAGTTAAAATTATAATTTTTTTCTTAGAAGTGTATTGCAAGTGTCAGCCAATTCTAGCTTCTTGGGCATACATATCTAACATAGCCAACATACATCTCAAGATTTCGAATGGCTACAAGATCGAGTTATGGTGTAGTCAAACTATAACACCCTCAAGGTAAACTACCAATACACCTCAGATCAAAAAACTAGATACACCACTGCAGCTTCGAGCTAGTCATCGATGAGAAGGTAGACTTCCTCATGACTACTCGAGGTGGTCACGCTCAATGCCCTCGTTCTCTAATGAGTACTTGTGCTCTTACTCTGGTGTCTCTACACCGTAGACTCAAGAGTCATCTATCCCAAAGAAGTGACCATACATCAACCTTTTGGATCAATCACCATCCTCATGATGATCCTACGATTGGGAGCATTTTATGAATTTATAATGAGAATTCATGTCTTAAATTTTTAACTCTTAAAAATATGAACTATCATTACCATTAACTCAAGAGATGTATCATAGATACTTTCAAATACACACTGTAATAAAAAATAACTTATTTATTATTTATAGTTAAAATTATAATTTTGTCCTTAGAAGTGTATTATAAGTGTCAGTCAATCTGGCTTCTAGGGCACACATATCTAACAAACTCTCACTTGACCTAAAGTCAATTGACTATAAATCTAAGTCCCATCTTCTCAAGGTGGACTTCGATCTTCTGCTGGCCTAATAGCTTCGTAAGTGGATCTGCTGCATTATCTGCGGAGTCAACTCTCTTGACCTCGATGTAACCTTTCTCAAGATAATCACGGATGAGGTGGTATCACCACTCGATGTGCTTGAATTTTTGGTAAGACCTCGACTCCTTAGCAAGGGCTATGGCGCCATTATTATCATAGTACAGAGGAATGGCATCCGATGGCATCATTCCGATCTCTGTAGCAAACTTCTTGTACTAAAATGCCTCCTTCATAGCTAATGATGCAGTGATATACTCTGCTTCCATGGTGAAATATGCTATCACTGTCTACTTGAAACTCTTCCAACTAACAGCTCCACTATTACACATAAATAGACTTCCAGATGTCGACTTCTGATCATCTATATCGGACATAAAATTTGAGTCTGTATATCTCTAGACTTGGAGTTCTCCATTACCAAAAACCAACAACATATCCTTAGTTCTTCTCAAGTACTTAAGGATACATTTCATAGAAGTCCAATGTTCTTCACCTAGATTCAACTGATATCTGCTCGAGACACTATATCAGGTCGTGTACATAACATGGCATACATGAGGCTCCCTATTACTGAAGCATAAGGGATCTTGCTCATGTGTTCAATCTCCTCAGGGTGTTGGAACACATTTTCTTAGAGAGATGAATGACATGTCTGAAGGGTACCAATCCCTTCTTTGAGTTTTTCATGCTAAACCTCTTTAGCACTTTCTCTATGTACATCTTCTGTGAAAGTCCTAGCATCCTATTCGGTCTATCTCTATAGACCTTAATTTCTAGAATGAAGGATGCTTCTCCTAGGTCTTTTATGGAGAATGCTTTAGATAACCATATTTTAACTATGGTCAACATGAAAATATCATTTTCAATAAGGAGGATATCATCCATGTACACTACAAGGAAGACAATAGTGCTCCCACTGATCTTTTGGAAAACACATGGTTCCTCCTCATTCTTAATAAAACCAAATAATTTGATCACATTATTAAAATGAGTATTCCAGCTCTGAGATGCTTGCTTAAGTTCATATATGGACCTTTGTAACTTGCATACTTTGTGATCAGCATCACTGGATGTGAAACCTAGCAGCTGTTCCATATAGATATCTTCCTCAAGGTATCCATTTAAGAATGTTATTTTCACATCCATTTGTCATATTTCATAATCGAAATAGGCTGCAACAGTAAGCAATGTACGAAAGGATTTTAGCATGGCTACTGACGAAAAGGTATCCTGATAGTCAATGCCTTCGTGCTGACTATACCCTTTTGCCACTAATCTAGCTTTGAATATCTTCATATTTTTCATCTGCACCAATCTTTCTCTTATAGATCCATGTACACCCAATAGGTACTATACCTTTAGGTGGATTTACCAAGGTCCAGACTTAGTTTGAGTGCATTGAGTCAATTTCTGACTTCATTGCCTCTAACCATTTCTCGAAGTTGATGTCTGATATCACCTCATCATAGGTTTTGGGATCATCATCATGAACCCCATTACCTACGAGGAACATTTTCTCTACTTTCTTTGAAATAGTGCCTAAATACCTCTCAGGGGGATAGAAAATCTTTTTCGATCTACGAGGTGGAGCAGATAGTGATTGTATTGGCTCAACCTGATTTGGTACCATAGGATCCTTAGCTCATTGCTCTTGGGAGACTTTCTCCTCGAGCTTGATCTGCTTTTCAATACCACCATCTTGAATAAACTATTTTTTAAGAAAGATGGTATGCCGACTCACAACACATTATGGTCTTCTAGAATGTAGAAATAATATCCTAATGATTCTTTAGAATATCCTATGAATCAAGCTCCAAAGGATCTATAGTCTAACTTGTCCGCTTGTTGTCTTTTGACATGAGTCAGACAACCCTAAATTCTGAGATGACTCAGACTTGGTTTCTTACCATACCATATTTCATATGGTGTGGTAGGAATGGTTTTAGAGATAATCCTATTCAGTAAATACATAGCAGTTACTAGATTATATCTCCAAAAAAATAAGAAAGGTCTGTGAAGCTCATCATGGATCAAACCATATCTAATAGGGTCTGGTTCCTCCATTCTGAAATTTCGTTGAGTTGAGGTATTTCAGATGGAGTCCATTAAGAGATTATGCCATATTGCTTGAGATAGTTCAGGAATTTCCAACTAAGGTATTCACCTTCTCGATCTGATCAAAGAATCTTAATGAATTTTTTAGTTTGCTTTTCCACCTCATGTCTGAATTTTTTAAACTTTTCAAAGGCTTCAGACTTGTGTCTCATAAGATACACATATCCATGCCAAGATAAATCATCAATAAAGGTTATCAAGTAGACAAAATTGCCTCTAACCAGCACATCAAATGGGTCGCACACATTAGTATGTACTAAGGCAAGTAGATCCATGGCCTTTTTCCCATGTCCTACAAAAGGGAGCTTAGTCATTTTGCCATGAAGACATGATTCACAAATTGGATATAACTCGGAAGTCAACGGACTCAATAGCCCGAACTTTCCAATTTGTTAACCCTATCTTCTACTATGTGATCTAGCCTTAGGTGCCATAGATACCAATCGTTTGGACTATTTTTGGGTCATTTTGATCCTATGGTATTCACATATTGCTCGATATTAAAGATAAATACATCAATATGTAACTAGTAGAGACCGTTAATAAGAAAACCATTTGTAATTTTATTTTTTTCATAAAGAATATTACAATGGTCCTTAAGAAAACTAATTACATAGCCTTCTTGTACTAAACATGAAATAAAAATCAAATTCCTACTTGCAGCAGGCACATAATAACAATCCTTAAGTACTAAATCTAAGCTAGATGATAGTCGAAGAGGGTAGATTCCTACGGCCACATCAGCAACCCTTGCTCTATTTTTGATGTGTAGGATCATCTCACCATCCCTCAGCCTCCTGCTATCCTTAAGATCCTACATGAAAGTGCACAAATGAGTACTAGACCAGAGTCAAGCACCCAACTGGATGCAGAAAAAAATCGTAAGATTAGATTGAAGGAAAAATCCTGATTTCTCGGACCAGATTCATTCAGATCTGATCGAATCAAGAGATATATATCAAAAAAAATTTTCTTTAATCTAAATCAGATCTAGGATATTTCAGATCTGATCTTTATTATTCTAATAATAAAATAAAATATAGATAAATTAAATCATATTTAATTTATCTTGATGTAGGGTAATCCTATTATCCATTGATTATCCTGTAAGCAGCAGAAGGTTCTAGATCTATCCACACAAGTGCCTGGCCTCTATCGGTATCCACTCGGGTTGGATTTGGAGATCCTCTTCTTCTCTATCATGTCTCCAAAAATTAGATCTGAATCTGATTTAGAGGATCTTCAAAATAACTTTTGAAGATCAGCAGTTGTCCTTTGTAGCAGCGCAGCCTTCTAGCTTTCTGTCGCCTTTCTCTCATCTAGATTGCACCAACTTGGATCCTAAACTGCTTTGGGCATGGAGAGGAGAGGAAGAAGATGGACTTGGCATGGAGGAGGAGGATAGAGGCAGCCTTGGGGCATGGGAATTTTTAGATACTCCTTGAGTTGGGCGTAGGGTCTTATTTATAGACTATGCGTGATCCAACTCCTCTTCTTTCCAACCAATTACGACTCTTTGTAAAATTAGATCTAAATCTGATTAGTGTAAATAGAGTCCCTTGGATTCATCCTTAGATGATGCTTAAGACCAATCAAAGTTGGTTCGTAGGAGGAGTCTAATTGGAATCCAAAAGAGAGATGGAGTCCCTATCCAATAGGGACTCCTGGGCGCCTCCAGCTTAGGTGCATGCCACCCTAGGCATGCGCCCTCCTCCTTACCAGGTTCTGGCTGGGGGACAGGCCCCCACCAGCTCTCCAATAGGTGCATGACACGTGGACAGAAGTCAAAGTGATAATGGTCAATATTTGACCAATCAAAGGTCAATTTTTGACCAAAGTCAAAGGACGAGAAATGGCAAGTGACCAAAAATGGCAGGTATTATCTTACAAAATAAGACAATCCTTTTCTGATCCGGATAGACTCCAGTCAGACCAAGTGAAGGCCTCTGATTGAGCACAAGCTCCTTTGGCTCAGTCAGGACAACTATTTATGATAGTAAAAGAAGAATGTTAGGTTCAATCGAGTGCTAGCATAATTTTCTTGAACCTAATTGAATCTCATTCAGATCAATTAAACTGGATCAATTCAATTGATGATCATCAGATTCAAACCCTTATTTGTGTGATCCAGTTAGGTTCAGTTCTGTATGGTAATGGGATATGTTATGATCTCTATCATCGACATCATCAAAACTCCTTTCGATGGATCAGAACTCTTCTTATTCGAATAGCTAGAATGATCGATCATCTAAATCATTCTAATTGCTCCCAAAATCTACCAGTGACTGTTAGATATATGTGCCCTAGAAGCCAGAATTGGCTGACACTTATAATACACTTCTAGGGGCAAAATTATAATTATGACTATAATCAATAAAATGGATTATTTTTTATCACATATGTGTATTTAGTGTCTGTGATACATCCTTTGAGTTAATGGTAATGATAATTCATATTTTCAAGAGTTGAAAATTTAAGACACGAACAATCATTATTAACTCATAAAATGCTTTCGACCATAGGATCATCACGAGGATGGTGATTGATCTGAAAGGTTGGTGTACAATCGCTTCTCTTTAGTAGATGAATCTTGAGTCTACGGTGTGGAGACATCAAAGTGAGAGTATAAGTACTCGTTAGAGAACGAGGGCACTGAGCGTGACCACCTCGAGTAGTCATTAGAAAGTCTACCTTCTCATCAATGACTGACTCGATGCTGCAGTGGTGTGTCCGGTTCTTTGACCTGAGGTGCATCGGCAGTTCACCTTGATGGTGTTATAATTTGACTACACCATTACTCGATCTCCTAGCCACATGGAACCCTGAGGTGTATGTTGGCTATGACATGTTCATTGTAGGAACTGGATTGCATCAAGATAGAACCTATCTACCTCGGTGGTAGAGAAGCAGCCTTATGATAATCATGAGAATCAAGTCCAAAAGCCCATGACCATGGCAGAGTGAAATAATAGAAAGAGTTTCTATTTAGGTTTTCACATTGGACTTGAATCGAAGGATTATATCATATGATAGAAACTAGGGTTTGATGAGTTTACCTTAACCCTAATCTGATCGAGGCTCAAGATAGAAGAACTTAATCACACAGGTAGTTGCACCAAGAGGTTTATTTCAGCTCTGATGGGTTGCCATCATATACTGCTAGGTGTCACTAGTAGATTTTGGGAGCAATTAGAATGATTTAGATGATCGATCATTCTAGCTGTTCGAATTAGAAGAGTTCTAGTCCATCGAAAAGAGTTTCGATGATGTCGATGATAGAGATCATGACATATCCCATTACCATATAGAACTGAACCTAACTGGATCACACAAACAAGGGTTTGAATCTGGTGATCATCAATTGAACTGATCTAGTTCAATTGATCTGAATGAGATTCAATTAGGTTCAAGAAAATCGTGCTAGCACTCGATTGAACCTAACGTTCCTCTTTTACTATCATAAATAGTTGTCCTGACTGAGCCAAAGAAGTTTGTGCTCATTCAGAGGCCTTCATCTGATCTGACTAGAGTCTGTCCAGATCAGAAAAGGATAGTCTTACTTTGTAAGACAATACCTACCATTTTTGGTCACCTGCCATTTCTCATCCTTTGACTTTGGTCAAAAGTTGACCTTTGACCAGTCAAATGTTGACCATTGATACTTTGAGCTTCTATCCACATGTCACGCACCTATAATCTCTCTCTTTTTTTTTTATACTAAACCTCTTTAGTACTTCCTCTATGTACATCTTCTGTGAAAGTCCTAGCATCCTATTCGGTCTATCCCTATAGACCTTAATTCCTAGAATAAAGGATGCTTCACCTAGGTCTTTCATGGAGAATTCCTTGGACAACCACATCTTGACTGATGTCATCATGGGAATATCATTCCCAATAAGGAGGATGTCATCCACGTACAATACGAGGAAGACAACAGCGCTCCCACTGACCCTTTTGAAAACACATGGTTCCTCTTCATTTTTGATGAAACCAAACTTTTTGATCACATCATTGAAACGAGTGTTCCAGCTCCGAGATGCTTGCTTAAGTCCATATATGGACCTTTGCAGCTTGCAAACCTTGTGATCAGTATCACTGGATGTGAAACCTAGCGGCTGTTCCATATAGATATCTTCCTCAAGATATCCATTTAGGAATGCCGTTTTCACGTCCATTTGCCATATTTCATAATCGAAATAGGCTGCAACGGCAAGCAATGTGCGGATGGATTTTAGCATAGCTACTGGGAAAAGGTATCCTGATAGTCAATGCCTTCGCGTTGACTATAACCTTTTGCCACCAGTCTAGCCTTGAATGTCTCCACATTCCCATCTGCACCAATCTTTCTCTTGAAGATCCATTTACACCCAATAGGTACTATACCTTCTGGTGGATCTACCAAGGTCCAGACTTGGTTTGAGTGCATCGAGTCAATTTCTGACTTCATTGCCTCTAAGCCATTTCTCGGAGTCGATATCTGATATCGCCTCGTTGTAGGTTTTGGGATCATCACCATGAGCACCATTACCTATGAGGAACATTTCCTCTACTTCCTCTGAAATAATACCTAAGTATCTTTCAGGGGGACGGAAAACTCTTTCCGATCTACGAGGTGGAGGAGGTAGTGTTCTTATTGGCTCAACCTGATTTGGTTCCACTTGGTCCTTAGCTCGTTCTGCTTGTGAGACTTTCTCATCAAGCTTGAATCTGCTTTCCAATGCCGCTATCTTGAATAAACTATTTTTCAAGAAAGATGGCATGTCGACTCACAATCACATTGTGGTCTTCTGGAATGTAGAAATAGTATCCTAATGACTCTTTAGGATATCCTATGAATCGAGCTCTAAAGGACCTAAACTCTAACTTGTCCGCTTGTTGTCTTTTGACATGAGCCGGACAACCCCAAATTCTGAGATGACTCAGACTTGGTTTCTTACCGTGCCATATCTCATACGGTGTGGTAGGAACGGTTTTAGAGGGAACCCTATTCAGTAGATAAATTGAAGTTAATAATGAATGTCCCCAAAGAAAATCAGGGAGGTCTGTGAAGCTCATCATGGATCGAACCATATCCAATAGAGTCCGATTTCTCCATTCTGAAACCCCGTTGAGTTGAGGTGTTCCTGGTGGAGTCCATTGAGAGACTATGCCATTTTCCTTAAGATAGTCTAGGAATTCCCGGCTAAGGTATTCACCTCCTCGATCTGATCGAAGAACCTTAATGGGTTTTTCAGTTTGTTTTTCTACTTCATGTCTGAATTCTTTGAACTTTTCAAAAGCTTCAGACTTGTGTCTCATAAGATACACATACCCATACCTAGACAGATCATCGGTAAAGGTAATGAAGTAGACAAAATTGCCTCTAGCCGGCACATCAAATGGGCCGCACACATCAGTATGTACTAGGGCAAGGAGATCTGTGGCCCTCTCCCCATGTCCAACAAAAGGGAGTTTAGTCATTTTGCCTTGAAGACAAGATTCACAAGTTGGATATGACTCGAAAAGTCAATGGACTCAATAGCCCATTTTTCTCCAATTTGTTGATCCTATCTTCTGCTATATGACCTAATCTCAGGTGCCATAGATATCTGTCGTTTGGACTATCCCTAGGTCGTTTGGCATTCACGTTTTGCTCGATAGTTAGAACAGGTACATCAATATGTAGCTGATAAAGACCATTAATAAGGAAACCATTTGCAATTTTATTTCTTTCATAAAGAATGTTACAATGGTCCTTAAAGAAGGTGATCACATAACCTTCTTGTGCTAAGCATGAAACAGAAATCAAATTCCTGCTAGCTGCAGGCACATAATAACAGTCTTTTAAAACTAAGTCTAAACCAGATGGTAATCGAAGAGGGTATGTTCCCACGGCTACTGCAGCAACTCTTGCTCCATTACCGATGCGTAGGATCATGTCTCCATCCCTCAGCCTCCTGCTATCCTCAAGACCCTGCATAGAAGTGCACAGATGAGCACTAGAACCAGAGTCAAGCACCCAACTGGATGCAGAAGAAACCGTAAGGTTAGACTCAATAACGAGCATACCTCCAGAAGGACCTTCCTTCTTGTTCTTCAGGGTGGCCAGGTAAGTAGGGCAGTTCCGCTTCCAATGGCCGTCGCTGTTGCAATGGAAACACTTTCCTTTGACCATCGACCTTCTTCTTCGGCTTCTGCCTTCTTCTTCTTTGATCCTTCCACCTTTTGCTTTTTCACAGACTTCTTTTTCTTTCCATAAGACTTTCTTTTGGAAGAAGTCCGTTCCATAGCAAGAACTGAGCCTTTAGAACCTTTCATAGAAAGCTCAGCGGTAACCAGCATATTCATTAATTCGGCCAAGGAATTTTGAAGTTTATGCATGTGGTAATTCATGATGAATTGCCCATATGCATCAGTCAAGGATTGCAGAATAATATCGTTCTGCAGATCCAAGTCTAACTTCACACCGAGCTTCTCAAGCTCTTCCATGTCCTTGATCATTGTCAGACAGTGATCTTGGACTGACTGCCCATCACGCATCTTAGCCTTAAAAAGTCATTTCGTGACTTGATATTTGGCTGCGCGACTCTGTTCACCAAACATCTCCTGCAGGTGAGCCAACATTTGGCGAGCAGTCCCGATATCTTCATGTTGGCGCTGGAGCTCATCAGACATCGAGCCCAACATGTAATATCTGGCCTTATTATCTTCGTCTAATCCATTTTTCCAGAGACGCTCTCTGTTCAGTGGATGGACGGGCTGGTAAGGTGGGAGGGTCCTGGTCCAAAACATGGGTTAACTTCTCGAAACCCAAAATAATTTTGTAGTTCCTGAGCCAATCTTTATAATTGGGTCCAGTCAGTCTATGTGTGTCCAGGATACGTGCCAATGGGTTGGACGCAGACATTTTTCCTGTAGAGAGTCAAAGATTCTAGTTAGATACTGTAATTTTGACTTGACCAATTTATTTAGGGATTTTATTTTTAAACAAATTAGCTCCCACTATTTTCTCGGATCCCTACACTCCCTCTGTAGAGATGCAAAAATCTCCACGATTAATGATTTCTAGTGGGTGGTGCGGTCTCACCAACTGACTCATCACCTCACCTAACAGTTATTGGTGATGGGTTAGCCAATGAGTGAACAACTCTTGTTCAATGATTCTCTAATCATGGTGCACCCAAACTTGGTCTCTAATTCATGAATCTCACCGTATCCGAATATTGATCCACTCCTTAGTTAAGTCAGACCCACCATTTGCATAGACTGGGTTCCTAATTGAGTCTCTCACCGTATCCGAAATATTGAGCCCAACTCATCCTCCAGCCCATAGCATCCAATGCCTAATAGACATGGTTGCGTCTTCCCGGTGCAACTGAGCCACTGTATCCAGCCGAGAACAATCAACCCCGGGAAGGGCCCGCACATCTACAATGGTGGAAGACCTCAGACTTAATCTTTTCTTAGGGAGAATTGATTCAGGTCTCATTAAACTAGACTTGGCTTAGTCATAACAATTATGACTAACCTAGTGGCATGGGTTAGCTCGGATTATTGACCACCTCAGATCAGAACTGTGTCAACAGATATGGCCAGGTAAGTGAGATCCGGTGGAAGGAATATGCCATTAACTCGTACAAGAACGCATTCAGGTCGAGTAGCTTCCAATTAAAAACCAGTCGGTCGTCTGTGCCAAACTTACCTTAGACACCAAATTGTTGAGTCAGAACCAATTGGGTTAGCCTACAATCCAGACTCTAACCTCTGAGCCTAATTAGGTCTTGCTTGATCGTGACTCGATCTTGACCCAGACTTAATCCTATTAGGCTGGTCAATTTAAGCATTGTTGATCCCATCTAACCAACTCTTGATTCGGTTTGATCAACCGCTTAGACCTAATTGAGCTACCCAAGCCCGAACCCAGTATTATGAATATGTCTTAGATCTGAAAATTCTCAATTTTAGACCTAATTAATATTCCATAAACTTAATTCTTAATTAAGTAGGGTTCATAAACAAAATATGCACAATAAATCCTAGGGTTTCAGGATCTAGGGTTTTGCAGAAAGTAAGTTTTGGGTTTCTGATTAAGGACGAACACGCAGCACCCCTACACATCATAAGAACACCCCATCGAATGGGAAGAGAGGGCCTTTAAACCCTTCTTCGTTCTTATGACCGGACGGCCAAGAGGAACGCCTTAATCAGGAACATGTAATACTACAAAATAGTTTTAGATCTATATCATATATCTCATATACAAATTAGATCTAATCATGGCATATTTTGCATACATCTCATGTATCAAATCATGCATATTTTCAGATCTAAATTATCTCATAATAATCTAAAAAATTAGATTTAAATTGATCTAATCAAAATAAATTCTAATCTAGACAATTATGTAGAACTATTCTACAACTAGTCTAGACATGCATCAATCATATCTCATATGATATTTAAAATTAAATAATTTTTATTTGCTATTTTTTAGATGTTATTATAACACTTATAATATCAAAAAATAGTAAATAAGAAGATCTAAAATATGATTTAATCAGATTAAATCAAAACATGCAAGAACTATTCTATAGAACTATTCTATTCTAGAACTAGTCATGCATATCTTCTAATCTTAGATCCAAATCATTTAATTTTAATTTTTTCTGATTTCAGATCTGATCACATCTCATGTGACATCTGAAATCACTTATTTTCTAATTAAAATAAATTTAAAATCAGATCTAAACAATTTTAGAACCATGGCTCTGATACCAGTTGAAGGAAAATCCTGATTTCCGGTCCAGGTTCGTTCAGATCTGATCAGATCAAGAGATATATTTCAAAAATTTTTCTCTTGATCTAATCAGATCTTGAATATTTTAGATCTAATTCTTATTATTTTAATAAAAAAATAAAATAAGATAAATTAAATCAAATTTAATTTACCTGATTTGGGTAATCCTATTACCCTTGATGATCCTGTTGCAGCGGAAGGTTCTGGATCTTAGCCACGCAAGCGCCTGGCCTCTACCGGTATCCACTCAGGTTGGATCTGGAGATCCTCTTCTTCTCTATCACACCTCCAAAAATCAGATCTGGATCTGATCTGGAGGATCTTCAAAACTCTTTTGAAGATGAGCAGTCGTCCTTTGCAGCAGCGCAGCCTTCTTGCTTTTGATCGCCTTTCTCTTGATCTGAATTGCACCAACCAAAGTCCAAAACTCTTTTGGACGTGGAGAGCAGAGGGAGAAGAGACTATGGCATGGAGAAGGAGGGAGAGGCAGCCTTGGGGCGTGGGAAATTTTTCAATTACTCCTTGAGTTGGGCGCAGGGTCTTATTTATAGACTAAGCGTGATCCAACTCCTCTTCCTCCCAACCAATCACAACCCTTTGTGAAATCAGATCTAAATCTGATTGGTGGGAATAGAGTCCCCTGGATTCCTCCTTAGAGGGTGCCTAAGACCAGTCAAAGTTGGATTCTTAGTAGAACTCTAATTGGAATCCAAAAAGGGAGATGGAGTCCTTGTCCAACAAGGACTCCTAGGCGCCTCCAACTTGGGCACACGCCAAGGGTGGCGTGCGCCCTTCTCCTTGCCAGGTTCTGGCAGGGGGACAAGGCCCCCACCAGCTCTCCAATAGGTGCATGACATGTGGTCAAAAGTCAAAGTGTCAATGGTCAACGTTTGACCAGTCAAAGGTAGACTTTTGACCAAAGTCAAAGAACAAGAGAAATGGCAGGTGACCAAAAATGGCAGGTAATGTCTTACAAATAAGACAACCTTTTCTGACTTGGACAACCTCCAGTCAGACCATATGAAGGCCTCTGATTGAGCACAAACTCCTTTGGCTCAGTCAGGACAACTTATTTATGATAGTAAAAGAAGAACGTTAGGTTCAATCGAGTGCTAGCACGATTTTCCTTGAACCTAATTGAATCTCATTCAGATCAATTGAACTAGATCAGTTCAATTGATGATCACCAGATTCAAACCCTTGTTTGTGTGACCCAGTTAGGTTCAGTTCTGTATGGTAATGGGATATGTCATGATCTCTATCATCGACATCATCGAAACTCCTTTCGATGGATCAGAACTCTTCTGATTCGAACAGCTAGAATGATCGATCATCTAAATCATTCTAATTGCTCCCAAAATCCACCAGTGACACCTAGCAGTATATGGTGGCAACCCATCAGAGCTGAATGCGAACCTCTTGGTGCAGCTACCTGTGTGATTAAGTTCTTCTATCTTGAGCCCCGATCAGATTAGGGTTAAGGTGAACTCGTCAAACCCTAGTCTCTGTCATATGATGTAATCATTCGATTCGAGTCCAATGTGAAAATCTAAATAGAAACTCTTTCTATTATTTCACTCTGCCATGGCCATGGGCTTTCTGGACTTGATTCTCATGATCATCATAGGGCTGCTCCTCTACCACCGAGGTAGATAGATTCCATCTTGATGCCATCCAGTTCCTACAATGAACATGCTATAGCCAACATACACCTCAGGGTTCCATATGGCTAGGAGACCGAGTAATGGTGTAGTCAAACTATAACACCCTCAAGGTGAACTGCCGATGCACCTCAGGTCAAAGAACCAGACACACTACTGCAGCATCGAGTCAGTCATTGACGAGAAGGTAGACTTCCTAATGACTACTCGAGGTGGTCACGCTCAGTGCCCTCGTTCTCTAACGAGTACCTGTACTCTCGCTCCGGTGTCTCCACACCGTAGACTCAAGACTCATCTACTAAAGAGAAGCGATTGTACACCAACCTTCCGAATCAATCACCATCCTCGTGATGATCCTATGGTCGGGAGCATTTTATGAGTTAATAATGATTATTCATGTCTTAAATTTTCAACTCTTGAAAATATGAATTATCATTACCATTAACTCAAAGGATGTATCACAGATACTAAATACACATATGTGATAGAAAATAATCCATTTTATTGATTATAGTCAAAATTATAATTTTGCCCCTAGAAGTATATTACAAGTGTCAGCCAATTCTGACTTCTAGGGCACATATATAGTCAAAGAGGGTAGATTTCCATGACCACAACAGCAACCCTTGCTCTATTTTCAACGTGTAGGATCATCTCACCATCCCTCAGCCTCCTGCTATCCACAAGATCCTTTATGGAAGTGCACAAATGAGCACTAGAACCAGAGTCAAGCACCCAACTGGATGCAAAAAAAATCATAAGGTTAGATTTAATAATGACCATACCTTCAAAAGGACCTATCTCCTTCTTATTCTTCAAGTTGGCCAGATTTGTAGGGCAGTTCTACTTTCAGTAGCTGTCAGTATTATAATGAAAATACTTTTCTTTGTCAGCGGCATTCTTCTTTAGCTTTGCCTTCTTTTTCTTTCCATCTTCCACCTTTTATTTTTTCATAAACTTCTTCTTTCCAAAAGATTTTCTTTTGGAAGAAGTCCATTCTGTAGCAAGTACTGAGCCTTTAGAACCTTTCATAGAAAGCTCAGTAGTAACCAGCATATTCACAAGCTCGGCTAGAGTATTCTGAAGTTTATGCATATGGTAGTTCATGATGAACTGCCTATACGCATCAGTCAAGGATTGCAGAATTATATCATTCAGTAGATCCTGATCTAACTTCACTCTAAGCTTCTCAAGCTCTTTCAAGTTCTTGATCATCATCAGACAATGATCTTGGACTAACTGTCCATCATCATTTTAGCTTTAAATGGTCATTTAGTGACCTAATATTTGGCTGCGTGACTCTGTTCATCTAAGAACTCTTGCAGGTGAGTCAACATTTGGTGGGTAGTCTTGATATCTTCATGTTGGCACTGAAGCTCATCAGACATCGAGCCCAACATGTAGTATCTGGCCTTATTATCTTCATCCATCCACTTGTCAAGAGACGCTCTCTGTTCAGTAGATGGATAAGCTGGTAAGGTGGGGGTATCTTGGTCCAATACACGAGTCAACTTCTTAGAATCCAAAATAATTTAGAAGTTTTTGAGCCAATCCTTGTAATTGGATTCGATTAGTCTATGGATATCTAGGATATGGGCTAGTGGGTTGGATGCAAATATTTTTCTTTTTCCTATAGAGAGTCAAAATTTCTAGTTAGATTTTGTAATGAAGACTTGACCAATATATTTAGAAATTTAATTTTTAAATAAATTAGCTCTCATTTTTTTCTCGGATCCCTACACTTTTTCTATAGAGATGCGAAAATCTCCATCATTACTGATTTTTAGTGGGTGGTGCAGTCCCACCAACTTACTCATCACCTCACCTAACAATTATTGGTGATGGATTAGCCAATGAGTGAACAACTTTTGTCCAATGATTCTCTAATCATGGTGCACCCAGACTTGATCTCTAATTCATAAATCTCACCGTGCTCGGAATATTGATTCACTCCTTAGTTAAGTCAGACCCACCATTTGCATAGATTGGATTCCTAATTGGATCTCTCATCATATCCAAAATATTGAGCCTAACCCATCCTTTAGTCCATAGCATTCAATGCCTAATAGATATGGTTGCATCTTTTCAATGCAATTGAACCATTATGACCAGTCGAGAATAATCAATCCCAGAAAGGGCCCGCACATCTAGGTGGAAGATCTTAGACTTAATCTTTTTTAGGAAGATTTGATTTAGGTCTCTTTAAACTTGACTTGACATAGCCATAACCATTATGACTAACCTAGTGGCATGGGTCAGCTCGGATTGTTAGACACCTTAGATCAGGACTGGACCAATAAATATAGCCAGGTAAGTAAGACCGATGGAAGGGATATGCCATTAACTTGACAAGAATGCATTCGAATCGAGTAGCTTCTAATTAAAAATCAATCGATCGTATCTGTCAAACTTATCTTAGATACCAAATTGTTGAGCCAGAACCAATCAGATTAGCCTACAATCCAGACTCTAACCACTGAGCCTAATTAGGTCTAAACTCGATCGATCACTCATGTGACTCGACCTTGACCCAGACTTAATCCTATTAGGCTGGTCAATTTAAGCACTCTTGATCCTACCTAACCAACTCTTGATTTGATTTGATCAACCGCTAGACCTAATTGAGCTATCCAAGCCCGAACCCAATTTTATGAATATATCTTAGATCTAAAAATTTTTAATTTTAGATCTAATATATTTCATAATCTTAATTCTTAATTAAGTTTAGGATTTATAAATAAAATATGTATATAAAATTCTAGGATTTTAGGATCTAAGGTTTTGCAAAAAATAAATTTTTTTATTTTTGATTAAGGATGAACACGTAGCACCCCTACACACCATAAGAACACTCCATCAAATGGAAGGAGAGGGCCTTTAAATTCTACTTCATTCTTATGATTGGACGGCCAAGGGGCACGCCTTAATCAAAAATATGATAAATCTACAAAACTAGTTAGACCTATATCATATATCACATATATAAAAATTGATCTAACTAAAAACATATTTTGCATGCATCTCATGTATCATATCATGCATATTTTAAATCTAAATTATCTCATAAACATCTAAAAAATAAGATTAAAATTTGATCATATCAAATTAAAATTTATTCTAGATAATTTTGTAGAACTATTCTACAACTAGTCTAAACATGCATCTATCATATCTCATATGAATAAATTAAATAAATTTATTTTCTATTTTTTAGATCTAATTATAATATTTATAATATCAAAAAATAGTAAATAAATAGATCTAAAAATTATATTTAATTAAATTGAAATTATGATTATGCTAGACTACATATAGAATAATTCTATTTCTAGTTTAGTCATGCATCTCATACATCTTAGATCTAGATTATTTAATTTTTAATTTTTTGATTTTAGATCTAATCATATCTAATGTGACATCAAAAATCATCTAATTATTAGATCAAAAATAAACTAAAATTAGATCTAATGAATCATGGAACCTGGCTCTGATACCAGTTGAAGGAGAAAATCTATTTTTCGGATCAGATTCGTTCAGATCTGATTGGATCAAGAGGAATATTTCAAAAAAAAAATTTCTAAAATCCTAATTAGATCTAAGACTCCTCAGATCTAATCTTATTAATTTGATAATAAAAATAAAATAAAAATAAAAAATAAATCTAATTTAATTATATCTTTATTTTGGGTAATCCAATTATCCTATGATGATCTCGATGTTTGCCTGAGGTTTTGGATGTAGCAACGCAAGCGCCTGGCCTCTACCGATATCCACTCAGACAAGACCTGGAGATCTTCTCCTTCTCAATCAATCCTTCAAAAATTAGATATAGATCTGATCTTGAAGGTCTTCAAAACTTCTTTTGAAGAACCGTTGTTGTCTCTTACCGCAGTGCTGCCTTCTTCCTTTCCCGGCGCCTTTCACTTGCTTGGATCGCACCTTATTCATGCCCAAAACTCCTTGGGCATGGAGAAAAGAGAGAGGACCAGAGGGTGGCATGGAGAAGGAGGGAGAGAGGCTTTGTGGCATGGGCTAAAGGTAGAAGCATTAAAACCTAGGCACAGATAGGATTTATATAGACTCTACTGCACCATGCAGTGCCACATCATCCTGGCCAATCACGGCCAATTGAGCAATCAGATCTAAATCTGATTGATGGGATCACATCATCTGATCCAATCAAATGAGAGACCCTCAAAACCCTCCTAAGGTGGCGCCAAGATTGGGTCAAACAAAAGTTCTTGGCACCACAGAGTTTAATCCCCTAAAGCAACCCTAGAGTCCCGTCTGTATAGGACTCCTCTGTTATCCTTATGGGACGCACACCTCCCTAGGCATGCACCCTCTTCCTATCTACATCTAGTAGGGGGACAAGGCCTCAGGTACTCTCCTATAGGCACATGACACATGAACAAATAGCCTAGTGTCCAGGTTCAATATTTGACCAATGTTCAAAAATAGGAATTATTAAGTGACCAAAAATGGCAGGTGTTATCTTAAATTTATCTCATAAATTAAGATAATCCTTTTTTGATCTAAACAATCTTCAGTCAGACCAAGTAAAGGTTTCTTAGTGAGTCCAAACACATTTGGCTCAGTCGAGACAAGCTTTAATGATTATTAAAGAAGAACATTAGGCTCAATCATGTGCTAGCATGATTTTCTTGAACCTAATTGAATCTTATTCAAATCAATTGAACTAGGATAGCCTAATTCATGACATCCAAATCCAAACCCCTGTTTGTGTGACCCAGTTAGGTTCAGTTTCATATGGTAATGGGATATATCATGATCTCTATCATCAACATCATCGAAATACCTTCCGATGGATTAGAACTTTTCTGATTCAGATAACTAGTATGATCAATCATTCAAATCATTCTAATTACTCTCAAAATCCACCAGTGACACCTAGCAGCATATGGTGGCAACCCATCAGAACTGAAAGCAAACCTCTCAGTATAGTTACCTATGTGATTAAGTTTCTCTATCTTGAGCCTTGATCAGATTAGGATTAAGGTGATCTCGTCAAATCCTAATATCCATCATATGAATTAATCATTCAATTCAAGTCCAACGTAAAAACCCTAATAGAAACTCTTTCTATTATTTCACTCTACCTTGGCCGTGGGCTTATGGACTTGATTCTCATGATCATCATAGGTCTGCTCCTCATCAATCGAGATAGATAGATCCCTTATTGGTGTAATCCAATTTCTATAATGAACATGCTATAGACAACATACACCTCAGGATTCTGAATGACTAGGAGATCAAGTTTTGGTGTAGTCAAACTATAACACCCTCAAGGTGAACTGCCGATGCATCTCAGATCAAAGAATCAGACACACCACTGCAGCTTCGAGCCAGTCATCGATGAGAAGGTAGACTTCCTCATGACTGCTCGAGGTGGTCACGCTCAGTGCCCTCGTTCTCTAACGAGTATCTGTACTCTCGCTCCAGTATCTCTACATCGTAGACTCAAGACTCATTTATCCTAAAGAAGCGATCATACACCAATCTTTTCGATCAATCACCATTCTCATAATGATCCTACGATCGAGAGCATTTTATGAGTTAATAATAAAAATTCATGTCTTAAATTTTCAACTCTTGAAAATATGAACTATCATTATCATTAACTCAAGGGATGTATCATAGATACTTTCAAATACACACTATGATAGAAAATAATATATTTTATTATTTATAGTTAAAATTATAATTTTGCCCTTAGAAGTGTATGACAAGTGTCAGTCAATCTTGCTTCTAAGGCACACATATCTAATAGGCATCCCATTCAAATCAAGTTTGAATGGATCAAAAGTTTGAATAGTTCAAACTCTTGGGAGATAAGAGTTGTGTGCCAACTTCCTCTTATCCCAAGTTATTCCACGTAATTTTCCATTATTTTTGTGCAACAAAAATCTAAAAAAAGAGGGTGTGTGGTGTGGAGATCATGGGAGAGTCCTTCTGCACATTGGCTTTAACCTGTTCAAAGTCATATGCGAAGGGACATTTGACTAGGTCTATAAATAGGGCCCTGCGTAAGCTGTTGTGCATAGTGATTTCTCTATGACAAAGCCTTGTCAAAATCTTCATCTCCACGCCTCTCTCATCTGATCCTCTCCCTCTTCTCTACGCCCAAGAGTTGGGCAAGATCTACGTGCAAAGATCAAGTTTCGTTGGCACGAAGATCAGTAAGAGATGATGGTGTTCGTGAGACGAACATGTAGCCCTCAAAGTTTGATTTGAAGGCTCTACGGAAAGACATCAGATCTGATCTTTGGAGATCAGATCTAGAAGGAGGAGATTTCCAGATCTAACCCAAGTGGATAACGATCAAGGCCGGGCATGTGTGTAGCTCAATCAGAACCTTGGATCAGTCGTCAGATCATCACAATGGATAAATGGTTTATCCGATTAGGTGATAATTGTTATCACTATTTTATTTATTTTATTCTAATTTTATATCAATCTAATCAGATTTGATCAGATCATAGAAAATTTTTAAAATTATTCCATTACAAATCTGATCCGATTAGATACATCCTACGGTAGGAAAATCGAATTTTTTTCTTCATTGATCTCATAGGTCAGATTTTCAATTTGGACTGTAATAGGGCTACATCAACTACTTATAGAAGCTTGGCTACGTCAAAAGGGACTTTAATTTCCAAGGATGTTCAGTACTTGATTGATTTTGACCTTGGGGCAAAGTAAATGTTAGTTATTTGGCAACACTAAAGTTTGGTAAGATTCGACCCTACTCACGATCGAGCTTCTTCAACTCGATGTTCAAGACCTCGACACCATTTCAGTCAAGTCTGGCCCCCAAGTTCGTCCAAACCTAGTGTTCTAATCTAGTTTGAATGATAAGCCCTCCAGCTCTTTCTTCTTAATCTCAACTTCTGCTAAGTGACTTCAAGACAAAATATCAGCTTCTATTAAGGGCCGACCTTGAAGGTTGGATCATGATTGGGTCTATAGTCGTGACAATGTTGTTATCAAGCTTGGATCAAAGGTCAGTATCCACTAAACTTGAGGGAGTAGATCCTTCTATACTGAGTATAGTTTTGAGAATAAGCTGAACTTTATCTTGGGTGAGAGCATAACTTTGGCCTAGTTGACACCTTTTGGAGATCGACAAGATCTGATTGTGCTGGACTTTGATGAAAAATTTTTTTTTTCCAGACATAGGTCTTACAAGCATGATCCATTCATATCCCCTAAAATTGTCCTAATCCATGGGATTCATCATAATCTTAAATATAATAAAATACAACTAAAATGATGAAACAATGTCTTTATTTCATTAATAAATGAAAATGTTTTTATATGAATTGAAAGTATACAAAGAAAAGTACCATTGCATCATACATGCGATTGACTTGTAGGGCACTCATCTTTCAAAAATAGAAAATAAAAAAAATATAAGAAGAAGACTCCCGATGGGAGTCTCCTTCTTCTTGAGTTCACCAGACGGAGTCTGATATTGAGGTGGATTCCCTATGCATTCCGCCTCTATTTAAGCCCTTCTCAATCACCCTTCGAATCCTTTCCAATAAATCTCAACCCCTAAGATGGAAATTGCCAACATCTTCCTCACCTGAACACTATCTACCACACCAAGCTCCAATGGGAAAAACAAGATAAGGCTAGAAATCTTTGATTGATCCTCGTTTCCCTTTTATTCAGTCGTTGCAGCCTTAGCTCTGATCGGTTTATCATGGGATTTTGCTTGGAAGAATCAAACCTTATTTTTTCCTATTTTTTCCTACTTTTTCTTGATTTGTTGTAGTCATTCATTACTATTTATTGTCGGACTAGGGACATCGATTGCATCATCATGGGCCATATCCTCGGCCATCATCTCTCGGCAAGGCAAAAGTCTATTGGTTTTGAGGAAGAAGGGGATTCAACAGAATCCACTATTCACCCAAATAAAGGAAGAAAAAGAAAAGAAGAAAAAAGGAAAAAAATAAAAGAGAGAGAGAGTGAGAGAGATTTTCTCTCTTCCCTCTCTCCTTTTTTTACTTGCTTCCACTACTTTCTCTCTCTAGTTTCTCTCTTTAATTTTCTCTCTATATTATTTCTCTCTCTTTATGATTTCTCTCTCTAAGATTGATTCAAAAAAGGACTTTCTTTCAATAACCTTAATCGATCTTGGTAAAAAGATTTCAACCCATGGCTACCGGATAGTGTGCTAGTATCCTCCCTGGCCAGACCGAGTACTGCTAGATTTAATCACCCATCATTTCTTATTGAGCCATCTATAACTAGTTCAATCATGATTTGATGAAATCACCTTGATTGTATCGATCAGGATACCGAGCAAAATTGCCTGGTCAGCTCTATTCCACCCCCTCAATTACTCTCTCTTCATCTTTATTATTCTCTCTCCTTGATCTATGAACTCAATGAAGGGTCTTACGCTCTATTGCTTTAAATCTGAATTAACCCAATAAGGAGACTTCAAACCATCCTATGGGTCGAGTAGCATGTCCGCACCACCTGAATTTTATTGAGCATTACAAAATCTAGTTTTTATTGAATTTTATCGAATCCTTGTATTTTAAGTAATCTTGATTAAAATGAAGTTATTTGATCGAACTGACCTCTGATCATGGAATCGTATACCAACCTTCATATTGATTCTCATCAAACACTATTGATTTAATCATGATCGATCCCTATTGAACCACCTATATTCTAGTATAATCTTGATTGAATAAAGCTATCAAGACCGGACCAATCTAGATTATTAAACGTGACTACTCATTAATTCTTTCTATAATAATTTGTATCTTATCTAATTATTGGACTTGATTCTATATAGGAGTGTAATTTTCTTAACAAGAAGATATTCAGCAATAGAATATTGCAATATGATCTAAAGATTTTGAAATAAAATTTTTGTAATTATTTGGATTGATTAAAGTACATGTGAGGTAGTAATGATCCATCTCCTCTAGATTTTTTATTTATATAATAATATTTTAAGCATTAAATAAATTATTTATTGATTTATATGTGATTTATGACACTTACAAAAATATGTTTTGAATGGAAAATGAAAATGGAATACTAAAGTAATATTTCTTCGATTATTACTATGATCATTTACCAATTTGATATCGCATATGCATATTTTGATTTGATTATAAAATATGTGTTATTCTGTGAAAAAAATTTTGATATGAATTGGATTAGACTCTCAGTCTAACTATATTTTGAACTCTACTAATTGGAGTTTATGCAGGTTCTATAATTGAATAGCTGAAGTGCTACTTAACTTAGTAGTAGAAACTCGGAGAGACAGACAGAGAGAGGACTCTCTCATACTTGCAAACTCCTAGGATGAGAAGCCTTGTTTTTGGCAGGAACCAGCCTTTGTTGCCCCTCGGTAGAGTGAGTCTACTTAGCGAACTGGCAGGACGCGGAGATCGATTGATCAATATGCATATCGAGAGTTGATGGTTGACCGCCGCCCCCCTTGTCCTGTCCTGGAGGCTCTCCAGCCGGGGAGGCAAAGGGGATTGCTATCGTCACCCTTTCTCCCGGTGTATGTGAAAAAGAAAAAGTGACGAACTTTTTCTCTTTTCGGTCATAGGTTGGTTGGTCCAAAGAAGGCACTCTGATTATTATTGAGCTCATGATTCTATTTCTGACCCAGCCATAGGGTATAAGTATAGTACTCTAGCTCGACCATAGGATACAAGTGCGGTATTCCAGTCTGATCATAAGGTATAAATGTGATACTTTGGTCCCACTATAGGATATAAGTATAGTATTCACAGAATGTAAGTTTAGTATTCCAGCTCCACAACAAGATATAAGTATAGTCATAGTTAAATACTGATAAATTGAATGAAATTTATTTTGAATCAGAATATGATTGGTTTCGAATTAGATATATGATTATATATATATATGAATATTTGAAAGATACTAATATTACTAAATTTATGTTTCAAAAATTAATTTATATTATATTCATGCACTAATTAATGATAAATTATATTTTAATTATCACATACTATTTTATTACATAAATTATCTCATTAAGATATTCAGTATTTACTCAGCTATCTAACTCATTATTCTCTCTTTCTTTTTCATATTCAGAGGCTGAATTGTGGATGTGGATACTATATTGAGAGTGAAATTAGAAGTAAGATTTGACAGTATCAATATAATTTAGATTTGGATTTATTATTATTATGTAAGAGTTTTAAATTTTATTATCAATTGGATTCATCAATTAATTAAATTTTAATTTTATTATTTAAATTATTTTCAACATGATGAATTTAATATTATATTAAGATGCCTTGCATGCTTACAAGAAATATTCTCCTCAAGTATGCAGTGGTTATCATGAGATCTCAAATTGGAGGCATGATATAGTGCAATAGTTATGATTGAATTGGAGGAAAAACTACATAGACATATACATAAAAAAGATTAGAACTGACTGGGATTGCCTTACAGTAATCATTTGGGCACTAAAAAAAGAAAGAAACGCTACAATATTTCGGTTTGAGGCTCACACCCCGTGAAATATTTTCGATCAATATGTTGCACTCCTGGAAAGCTTGGTGTCTTGCTGCAATGGTAACTTAAAGCAACCCATTGCAGACCTTATCCATGTATCGAAGAAGATGGTGTAATAAGCGAAGGGAAGTACTATTTTGAGAATAGAAGTTAAGAGAATAGAAGACAAATAGAAGAGTAAACGAGTGGCAAAGCTTTACACGAAGTCACATTATTTCCCACCTTTTGAGGGACCACATGTCTCATGGGTTCAAAAGCAGGCTTGGTTTTAAGGCCACTTGGACCCATGTTACAATCCCTGTAACAAATCCTGTAACTTATAAACTATAAATAAACTAGTTGAAGAGACAGATAATTACGGTCAAAATTATTAAAAAATTTTAATAATAAATATTTATAATAAATATACTTTTATTTTTTAATATTTTATTTTATTTTATTTATTTATTTGTTATATATTATATATTTTTTATTATTTTATAAAATAATATATTTTTTTTTTATTTTTATGAAGAAAAAAATATTGTTTTTCGCCGCAGGATCATACAGATCTGATCATATCTGAGGGAGATTTTTCTAAAAATTCCTAAATGGTCCAATCAGATCTAAAAGTTCTCAAATCTAATCATGATGATCTGATATTAAAAATTAAAAAATTAAAATTAAATCAGATTTAAGTCAAAGTACCTGATTGGATAATCTAATTACTCTAAAATGATCCTATTGATTCCTGAGGTTCTGGAAGGAGCCACGCATGCGCCTGGCCTCTACCGATATCCACTCAGATAGGATATGAACGTCTTCTCCTCATGAACCTTTCCTCCAAAAATCAAATATGAATCTGATCCAAAGAATCTTCAAAACTATTTCTGAAGGCAACATGTCCGTCACACGAATACCGTCACGTAAATCCTGAATATTGTGCCAAAAATCTTGGACCTTTTTCTTAGATTTGTGCTAACTTTTTAAACTTATAGAAGAGAAGAAGAGAGAGGATAGAGGGGGTGTGGGATATTAGGAATAGCAGACTTTGGGCATGGAAAATTATTCCTTGCGTTGCCTACACTTTGACGTGAGAAAGGCTTTTATGTCCAATGCCTACTTAGAGTCCCTTTTGATCAAAATAACTTATTTATTTTATCATTAGGACTTTAGAACTTATTCTCCATGAAAAGCCACTAGATCTCATCTATTTTTTTTACCAAAAATAATTCAAAAAGGTGTCAGCATGAGTAGATAAGAAAGAGTCCACTGCACTTAGGACTCTTCTCTTAAGAGTTTGATCTAGATCAAAATCTATCATAACTCAATCTAGACACCTCTAAAAATTATGAAATTTGGTACACCCAATGCATAACTCATGCTCTATCACATACCCAAAAATTAGATCAAAATAATTTCTAAAAATTTTTTTAGAAGTATCTGATCAGATAACCCTCAATTCTCTCAAACATGTCAATTTTTGACCCTAGTCCAATTTGACTATGAATGGATTTAATTTCTATAATTAATCTGATCTGAACTTATTTTAGTCAGATGAAAAATAAATCCATTCAAAATACAAGAATGAGTCAAATCAAATTTGACTCGATTGCAATGAATCAGAAAGATTTCAGAAGGAGAAAGTCAGGCTTAATCATGTGCTAGCACGATTATCTTGAATCTAATTGGATCTAATCCAAATCAATCAAACTAACTTAGCTCAATTGATAACATTCAAACCCAAACCCTTAATTATGTGATCCAGTTAGATTCAATTCTATATGGTAATGAGACATGTCGCAATCTCCATCATTGACATCATGAAACACCTTTCGATGGATCAAAACTTTTTTGATTCATATAATTAAAATGATTGATCATCAAAATCATCCTAATTGCTCTCAAAATTTACCAGTGACACCTAGCAGTATATAGTGGCAACCCATTAGAACTGAAAGCGAACCTCTCAGTATAGTTACCTGTGTGATTGGGTCTTCTATCTTGAGCCTTGACAGGATTCGGGTTAAGATGAACTTATCAAACCCAATGTCCGTCATATGAATTAATCAATCGATTCAAGTCCAATGTGAAACCTTAATAGAAATTCTTTCTATCATCTTCACTTTGCCATGGCCATGGGCTTATGAACTCAATCTCATGATTATCATAGGGCTACTCCTCATCTACCGAGGTAGATAGATCCCTTATTGGTGCAATTCAATTTCCTACAATGAACATACTATAGCCAACATATACCTCAGAATTCCGAATGGCTAGGAAATTGAGTTATGGTGTAGTTAAACTATAACACCCTCAAGGTAAACTGCTAATGCACCTCAGGTCAAAGAATCAGACACACCACTGCAGCATCGAGTTATCGATGAGAAAGTAAACTTTCTTAGGACTACTCGAGATGGTCACGCTCAGTGCCCTCATTCTCTAATGAGTACCTATACTCTAACTCCAGTGTCTCCACACATAGACTCAAGACATGTCTATCCTAAGAAAGTGATCATACACCAACCTTTCGAATCGATCACCATTCTCGTTATGACCCTACGGTCGGAAGTAGTTTATGAGTTAATTATGAAAATTCATATCTTAAATTTTCAACTCTTGAAAATATGAATTATCATTATCATTAACTCAAAGAATGTATCACGGACACTTTTAAATATACACTACGATAGAAAATAACTTATTTATTAATTTATAATCAAAATTATAAAATTATTCTTAGAAGTGTATTACAAGTGATAGCCAATCTGACTTCTAGGGCATACATCTAACAAACTCCCACTTGACCTAAAGCGAATTAGCTATAAATCTAGGTCCCATCTTCTCAAGGTGGGCTTCGATCTTCTATTAGCTCAATGGCTTTGTTAGCAGATCAGCCGCATTATCTACAGTGTTGACTCTCTTGACCTCGACGTATCTCTTCTCGAGGTAATCGCGGATGAGGTGGTATCTCCGCTCGATGTGCTTAGATTTCTGGTGAGACCTCGGCTCCTAAGCTAGGGCTATAGTGCCATTATTATCGCAATACAGAGGAATGGCATTTGATGGCATCACTCCAAGCTTTGCGGCGAACTTCTTGTACCATAATGCCTCCTTTACAGCCTTTGATGCAGCGATGTACTCTACTTTCATGGTGGAATCTACTATCATAGTCTGCTTAAAACTCTTTCAACTGACAGCACCATCATTACACACAAATAGACTTTCAGATGTCGACTTTCGATCATCCATATCGGACATAACATTCGAGTCTGCTTACCCCTGGACCTAGAGTTCTCCATTACCAAAGACTAGAAACATATTCTTAGTCCTTCTCAAGTACTTAAGGATACATTTCACAGAAGTTCAGTGCTCTTCACCTAGATTTGACTAATACCTAGTCGTGATACTCACAACATGGACAATATCAGGTCGTGTACATAGCATGACATACATGAGGCTTCCTATTTCTGAAGCATAAGAGATCTTGCTCATGCGTTCAATCTCCTAAGGTGTATTGGGACACATCTTCTTAGAGAGATGAATGCCATGTCTGAAGGGCACCAATCCCCTCTTGGAGTTTTCTATGCTAAACCTCTTTAGCACCTTCTCTATGTACATCTTCTTTGAGACATCCAGCATCCTATTTGGTCTATCTCTATAGATCTTAATTCGTAGAATAAAGGATGCCTCTTCTAGATCTTTCATGAACAATTCTTTAGACAACCATATTTTGACTGTAGTCAATATGGAAATATCATTTTCAATTAGGAGGATGTCATCCACATACAGTATGAGAAAGACAATAGCGCTCCCACTAACTTTTTTGAAAATACAGGACTCCTCCTCATTCATGATGAATCCAAATGATTTGATCACATTATTAAAATAAGCATTTTAGCTCCGAGATGCTTGCTTAAGTCCATATATGGACCTTTGCAGCTTGCAGACCTTGTGATCAGTATCACTAGATGTGAAACCCAATGGCTATTCCATATACATATCTTCCTCAAGATATCCATTTAAAAATATTATTTTCATATCCATCTACCATATTTCATAATCGAAATAGGCTGCAATAGCAAGCAATGTGCGGATGAATTTGAGCATGGCTACTAGCAAAAAAGTATCTTGATAGTCAATGTTTTTGCGCTGACTATACCCTTTTACTATGAGCCTTGCTTTGAATGTCTCTACATTTCCATCGGCACCTATCCTTCTCTTGAAGATCCATTTATATCCAATAGGTACTATACCTTCAAGTAGATCTACTAAGGTCCAGACTTGGTTCGAGCGCATTGAGTCAATCTCTAACTTCATTGTCTCTAACTATTTTTTGGAGTTGATATCTGATATCACCTCGTCATAGGTTTTGAGATCATCACCATGAACCCTTTTTCCTATGAAAAATATTTCTGTTATGTTCTTTGAAATAGTACCTAAGTACCATTCAGGGGGATGGAAAATCCTTTCTGATCTATGAGGTGGACGAGGTGGTGATTGGACTGGCTCAATCTGATTGGGTTCCATAGGTTCCTTGGCTCGTGGTCCTTAGGAGACTCTCTCCTCGAGCCTAATCTATCTTTCGATGTCATTATCTTGAATAAACTATTTTTCAAGAAAGATGGCATGTCGACTCACAATCACATAGTGATCTTTCGAGAGATGGAAAAAATATCTTAATGACTCTTTAGGATATCCAATAAATCGAGCTCTAAATGACCTAGACTCTAATTTGTCCACCTATTTTCTCTTGATATAGGTTGGATAATCCCAAATTCTAAGATGACTCAAACTTAATTTCTTACCATGCCATATCTCATATGGTATGGTAGGAATAATTTTAGATGGAACCTTATTCAATAGATATATAGCGGCTAGCAGACTATGTCCCCAAAGAAACTCAAAAAGATCCGTGAAGCTCATAATGGACCGAACCATATCTAATAGGATCCAATTTCTCCATTCTGAAATTCTGTTGAGTTAAGACATTCCAGGTGGAGTCCATTGAGAGACTATGCCATTGCCTTTAAGATAGTCTAAAAATTTTTGACTAAGGTATTTGCCTCCTCGATCTGATCAAAAAATTTTAATGGATTTTTTTATTTGTTTTTCTACTTCGAGTCTGAATTTCT
Organism: Cocos nucifera; assembly: GCA_006176705.1. Classification (NCBI taxonomy): domain Eukaryota; kingdom Viridiplantae; phylum Streptophyta; class Magnoliopsida; order Arecales; family Arecaceae; genus Cocos; species Cocos nucifera. The sequence goes on along the minus strand of QRFJ01000934.1, from coordinate 212,997 downwards.
TGAATTTTTCAAAGGCTACAGACTTGTATTGCATCAAATACATAAAGCCATACCGAGATAAATCATCGGTAAAGATGATGAAGTAGATGTAATTGCCCTTGGCTGGCACATCAAATGGCCCGCATATATCAGTATATACTAGGGCAAGCAAGTTTGTGGTACTTTCTTCATATCCCTGTTAGATATATATGCCCTAGAAGCCAGCATTGGCTGACACTTGTAATACACTACTAAGGGCAAAATTATAATTTTAACTATAAATAATAAAATTGATTATTTTCTATCACATAAGTGTATTTAGTATCTGTGATACATCCTTTGAGTTAATGATAATGATAATTCATATTTTCAAGAGTTGAAAATTTAAGACATAAATTTTTATTTATTAAACTCATAAAATGCTCATGACCATAGCATCATCATGAGGATGGTGATTGATCTGGAAGATTAGTGTACAATCACTTCTTTATAGTAGATGAGTCTTAAGTCTATGGTGTAGAGACACCGGAGTGAGAGTACAGATACTCGTTAGAGAATGAAGGCACTGAGCGTGACCACCTCGAGTAATCATAAGGAAGTCTACCTTCTCGTTGATAACTGACTTGATGCTACAGTGGTGTGTCTGATTCTTTAATCTGAGGTGCATCGACAGTTCATCTTGAGGGTGTTATAGTTTGACTACACCATGACTCGATCTCCTAGCCATTCAGAATCTTGAGGTGTATGTTGGCTATAGCATGTTCATTGTAGGAATTGGATTGCACCAAGATGGAATCTAGCTACCTCGGTGGATGAGGAGCAGCCCTATGATGATCATAAGAATCAAGTCCATAAGCCCATGGTCAAGACAGAGAGTGAAATAATAGAAAGAGTTTCTATTAAGATTTTCACATCAAACTTAAATCAAATGATTAAATCATATGATAGAAATTAGGGTTTGATGAGTTCACCTTAACCCTAATCTGATCGGAGTTCAAGATAGAAGAACTTAATCACACAAGTAGCTACATCGAGAGGTTCATTTCAGTTTTGATGGTTTGCCACCATATGCTACTAGATGTCACTGGTGGATTTTGGGAGCAATTAAAATAATTTAGATGATCGATCATTCTAAGTTGTCTGAATCAGAAGAGTTTTGATCCATCGAAAGGAGTTTCGATGATATCGATGATGGAGATCATGACATATCCCATTATCATATAGAACTGAACCTAACTGAGTCACACAAATAAGGGTTTGAATCTGGATATCATCAATTGGACTAATCCAATTTAATTGATTTGAATAAGATTCAATTAGGTTCAAGAAAATCATGCTAGCACACGATTGAGCCTAACATTCTCCTTTTTCTATCATAAAAGTTATCTCAATTGAGCCAAATGAGTTTGTGCCCACTCAGGTACCTTTACCTGGTGTGACTGGAGCTTGTCCAAGTTAGAAAAGAATTGACTTAATTTATGAGATAAATTTGAGACAACACCTGCCATTTTTCGTCACCTACTAATTTTTATACTTTGACTTGGTCAAACATTGACCTTTGATCCTTGGACATCTGCCCATGTGTCATACACTTATTGGAGGGTAGATAGGGGCTTGTGCCCTCTCTAGAAATTGGAAAGAAGGGAGTGCACGCCAAGGATAGCGTGCGCCCATGGATAGGGATGCTAGAGTTTCATGCAGATTAGACTCCTTGGCGTGCGCCCATGGATAGGGACGCTGGAGTCCCATGCGGATTGGACTCCAGGTTGCTTCTTAGATTCAAACTAGGTGACCCTCACCTATAGACTTTGACCAGTCTTAGGCACCACCTTAGGATGAATCTATGGGTCTCTCATCTGATTGGATCAAGTGATGTCATTCCACCAATCAAATTTAGATCTGTTTGCACAAAGTAACGTGATTGGCCGGAGTGATGCGGCACTGCATGGCACAATAGAGTCTATAAAAAGACCCTATCTGCACCCACTTTAGAGACTCCTCTAAGCCACGCCCCAAGGCTGCCCTGCTTCCTTCCATGCCACCATCTGGCCCTCTTCCTCCTCTGCATGCCCAAGGAAGTTGGGCCTTCAGATTAGTGTGAGTCAGGCAAGAAAAGGCTGACGAAAAAGGAAGAACGCAGCACTGCTGCAAAGACTATGGGTGATCTTCAGAAGAAGTTTTGAAGATTCTCCAAATCAGATCCAAATCTAATTTTTGGAGAAAAAAAAAGAAGGAGAAGATCTCTAGATCCAATCCAAGTGGATATCGGTAGAGGTCAGGCGCTTGCGTCGCTAGATCCAGAACCTCAGGGATTCGGCACGATCATCATTTGGTAATCAGATTATCCAGAATTAAGATAAATTAATTTAGAATTAATTTTATTTTATTTTTTTATTTATCAGATCATAAAATTAGATCTAAAAAATGTCTGATCTGATCAAGATTTAAGAGGTAATTTTTGAAATATGCCTCTCGATCCAATCAGATCTGAACGAACCTGATCCTGAGAAATTAGAATTTTCCTTCAACTGGTATCAGAGCCAGGTTCTTATAAAATTTATTTAGATCTAATTTAATCTGATTGATTAGTGCTTTTAGATATCACATGAGATATGATTAGATCTAAAATTAAAAAAATAAAAAATTAAAATTAATTAATCTAGATCTAATATGTATGAGATACATAACTAGACTAGGTATAGAATTGTTCTATGTGTAGTCTAGTATAATCATATTTTTTATTTAATTAAATATAATTTTTAGATCTATTTATTTTTTATATTTTGATATTATAAATATTATAATCAGATCTAAAAATAGAAAATAAATTTAATTTAATTTATTCATATGAGATATGATAGTTGCATGTTTAGACAAGTTGTAGAATAGTTCTGTAAATAGATCTAGATTAAATTTTATTTGATAAGATCAAATTTAAATTTAATTTTTTTTAGATGATTATGAGATAATTTAGATCTAAAAAACATGCATGCATGATATATGTGATATATACAAAACATGTTTTAATTAGATCTATTTTTTTATATAAGATATATGCTTAGATCTAATTAATTTTTGTAGATTAGTTGTATTTTAGATTAAGACGTTTCCCTTGGCCGTCCGGTCATAAGAACAAAGTAGGGCTTAAAGACCCTCTCCTTCCATTTGATGGGGTGTTCTTATGATGTGTAGGGGTGCTGCGAGTTCGTCCTTAATCAAAAATTAAAAACTTACTTTCTGCAAAATTCTAGATCCTAAAACCCTTGGATCTTATTTACATGTTTTATTTTTGAACCCTAAACTTAATTAAGAATTAAGATTATGAAACATATTAGGTCTAAAATTGAAAACTTTTAGATCTAAGACATGTTCATAAAACTTGGGTTCGGGCTTGGGTAGCTCAATTAGGTCTAGCGGTTGATCAAACTAAATCAAGAGTTGGTTAGATGGGATCAACAATGCTTAAATTGACCAGCCTAATAGGATTAAGTCTGGGTCAAGATCGAGTCATGTGAGTGATCGATCAAGCTAAGACCTAATTAGGCTCAGTGGTTAGAGTCTGGATTGTAGGCTAACTCGATTGGTTCTGGCTCAACAATTTGGTGTCTAAGGTAAGTTTGGCAAATACGATCGACTGATTTTTAATTAGGAGCTACTCGACTCGAATGCATTCTTGTTGAGTTAATGGCATATCCCTTCCACCAGTCTCACTTACCTGGCCATGTTTGTTGACTCAGTTCTGATCTGAGGTGGTCAATAATCCGAGCTAACCCATGCCACTAGGTTAGTCATAATAGTTATGACTATGTCAAGTCTAGTTTAATGAGACCTAAATCAAATCTCCCTAAGAAAAGATTAAGTCTAAGGTCTTCCACCATTGTAGATGTGCGGGCCCTTTTCGGGGTTGATTGTTCTCGACTGGTTACAGTGGCTCAGTTGCACCAGAAAGATGCAACCATGTCTATTAGGCATTGGATGCTACAGGCTGGAGGATGGATTGGGCTCAATATTTTGGATATGGTGAGAGACTCAATTAGAAATCCAATCTATGCAAATGGTGGGTCTGACTTAACTAAGGAGTGGATCAATATTTTGGACACGGTGAGATTCATGAATTAGAGACCAAGTTTGGGTGCACCATGATTAGAGAATCATTGAACAAGAGTTGTTCACTCATTGGCTAACCCATCACCAATAACTGTTAGGTGAGGTGATGAGTCAGTTGGTGGGACCGCACCACCCACTAGAAATCATTAATCATGGAGATTTTTGCATCTCTACAGAGGGAGTGTAGGGATCCAAGAAAATAGTGGAAGCTAATTTATTTAAAAATAAAATTTTTAAATAAATTGGTTAAGTCTTAATTACAATATCTAACTAGAAACTTTGACTCTCTATAGAAAAATGTCTGCATCCAATCCACTAGCACGAATCCTAGGACACCCATAGACTGACCGACCAAATTACAAGGATTGGCTCCAGAACTTCAAAATTATTTTGGGTTTCGAGAAGTTAACTCATGTATTGGATCAGGATCCCTCCCACCTTACCAGCTCGTCCATCCACTGAACAGAGAGCATCTCTGGATAAGTGGACTGACGAAGATAATAAGGCCAGATACTACATGTTGGGCTCGATGTCTGATGAGCTTCAGCGCCAACATGAAGATATCAGAACTGCTCGCCAAATGTTGGCTCACCTACAGGAGATGTTTGGTGAACAGAGTCGCGCAGCCAAGTATCAAGTCACTAACGACTGTTCAAGGCTAAGATGCGTGATGGGCAGTCAGTCCAAGATCATTGTCTGATGATGATCAAGGACTTGGAAGAGCTTGAGAAGCTCGGAGTGAGGTTGGACTTGGATCTGCAGAATGATATAATTCTGCAATCCTTGACTGATGCATATGGGCAGTTCATCATGAACTACCATATGCATAAACTTCAAAACTTCCTTGGCCGAACTTATGAACATGCTGGTTACCGCTGAGCTTTCCATGAAAGGTTCTAAAGGCTCAGTACTTGCTATGGAACGGACTTCTTCCAAGAGAAAGTCTTTTGGAAAGAAGAAGAAGTCTGTGAAAAAGAAGAAGGTGAAAGAAAGAAGAAGAAAAAGGCAGAAAAAGAGGAAAGAAGAAAAAGGCAGAGCCAAAGAAGAAGAATGCTGACAAAGAAAAGTATTTTCATTGCAATAATGATGGCCACTGAAAGCGGAACTGCCCTACTTACTTGGCCACCCTAAAGAAGGAGGAGGTAGGTCCTTCTGGAGGTATGCTCGTTATTGAGTCTAACCTTATGATTTCTTCTGCATCCAGTTGGGTGCTTGACTCTGGTTCTAGTGCTCACTTGTGCACTTCTATGCAGGGTCTTGAGGATAGCAGGAGGCTGAGGGATGGTGAGATGATCCTACGCATCGAAATGGAGCAAGAGTTGCTGCCAGTGGCCGTGGAAACATACCCTCTTCGACTACCATCTGGTTTAGACTTAGTATTAAAAGACTGTTATTATGTGCCTGCAGCAAGCAGAAATTTGATTTCTATTTCTTGCCTTACATTAGAAGGCTATGTAATTAGTTTTCTTAAGGACCATTGTAACATTCTTTATGAAAGAAATAAAATTGCAAATGGTTTCCTTATTAACGGTCTTTATCAGTTACATATTGATGTATCTATTTTTAACTTTCGAGCAAAATGTGAATGCCATAAAATCAAAACCTAGGGATAGTCCAAATGATAGATATCTATGGCACCTAAGATTAGGTCATATAGCAGAAGATAGGATTAACAAATTGGAGAAAAATGGGCTATTGAGTCCATTGACTTTCGAGTCATATCCAATTTGTGAATCCTTGTCTTCATGGCAAAATGACTAAAGCTCCCTTTTGTAGGACATGGGGAAAGGGCCACGGATCTCTTCTTGCCCTAGTACATACTGATGTGTGCGGCCCATTTGATGTGCCGGCTAGAGGCAACTTTTGTCTACTTCATAACCTTTACCGATGATTTATCTAGGTATGGGTATGTGTATCTTATGAGACACAAGTCTGAAGCTTTTGAAAAGTTCAAAGAATTCAGACATGAAGTAGAAAAGCAAACTGGAAAAATCCCATTAAGGTTCTTCGATCAGATCGAGGAGGTGAATACCTTAGTCGAAAAATTCCTAGACTATCTCAAGGAAAATGGCATAGTCTCTCAATGGACTCCACCAGGAACACCTCAACTCAACGGGGTTTTCAGAATGGAGGAAATCGGATCCTATTAGATATGGTTCGATCCATGATGAGCTTCACAGACCTTCCTGATTTTCTTTGGGGATACTGTTTGTTAACTTCAATATACTTACTGAATAGGGTTCCTTCTAAAACCGTTCCTACCACACCGTATGAGATATGGCATGGTAAGAAACCAAGTCTGAGTCATCTCAGAATTTGGGGTTGTCCGGCTCATGTCAAAAGACAACAAGCGGACAAGTTAGACTTTAGGTCCTTTAGAGCTCGATTCATAGGATATCCTAAAGAGTCATTAGGATATTATTTCTACATTCCAGAAGATCACAATATGATTGTGAGTCGACATGCCATCTTTCTTGAAAAATAGTTTATTCAAGATAGCGGCATTGGAAAGCAGATCAAGCTTGATGAGAAAGTCTCACAAGAGCAACGAGCTAAGGACCAAATGGAACCAAATCAGGTTAAGCCAATCCATACACTACCTCCTCCACCTCGTAGATCGAAAAAGATTTTCCATCCCCCTGAAAGATACTTAGGTACTATTTCAGAGGATGTAGAGAAAATGTTCCTCATAGGTAATGGGGTTCATGGTGATGATCCCAAAACCTATAACGAGGCGATATCAGATATCGACTCCGAGAAATGGTTAGAGGCAATGAAGTCAGAAATTGACTCGATGCACTCAAACCAAGTCTGGACCTTGGTAGATCCACCAGAAGGTATAGTACCTATTGGGTGTAAATGGATCTTCAAGAGAAAGATTGGTGCAGATGGGAAATGTGGAGACATTCAAGGCTAGATTAGTGGCAAAAGGTTATAGTCAATGCGAAGGCATTGACTATCAGGATACCTTTTCCCCAGTAGCTATGCTAAAATCCATCCGCACATTGCTTGCTGTTGCAGCCTATTTCGATTATGAAATATGGCAAATGGACGTGAAAACGGCATTCTTAAATGGATATCTTAAGAAAGATATCTATATGGAATAGCCGCTAGGTTTCACATCCAGTGATGACTGATCACAAGGTTTGCAAGCTGCAAAGGTCCATATATGGACTTAAGCAAGCATCTCGGAGCTGGAACACTCATTTTAATGATGTGATCAAAATGTTTGGTTTCATCAAAAATGAAGAGGAACCATGTGTCTTTCAAAAAGGGTCAGTGGGAGCGCTGTTGTCTTCCTCGTATTGTACGTGGATGACATCCTCCTTATTGGGAATGATATTCCCATGTTGACCATAGTTAAAATGTGGTTATCTAAAGAATTCTCCATGAAAGACCTAGGTGAAGCATCCTTTATTCTAGGAATTAAGGTCTATAGAGATAGACCGAATAGGATGCTAGGACTTTCACAGAAGATGTACATAGAGGAAGTACTAAAGAGGTTTAGTATGGAAAACTCTAAGAGGGGATTTAATACCCTTCAGACATGGTATTCATCTTTCCAAGAAGATGTGCCCTAGCACACCTGAGGAAATAGAACGCATGAGCAAGATCCCTTATGCTTCTGCAATAGGGAGCCTCATGTATGCCATGTTATGTACACGACCTGATATAGCCCATGCTGTGAGTGTCACAAGCAGATATCAGTCAAATCCAGGTGAAGAACACTGGACTTCTGTGAAATGTATCCTTAAGTACTTGAGAAGAACTAAGGATATGTTGTTGGTCTTTGGTAATGGAGAACTCCAAGTCCAGGGATATACAGACTCGGACTTTATGTCCGATATAGATGATCGAAAGTCGACATCTGGGAGTCTGTTTGTGTGCAATGGTGGAGCTGTCAGTTGGAAAAGTTCCAAGCAAACTAGTGATAGCAGATTCCACCATGGAAGCAGAATATATCGCTGCATGTCAGAAGCTGCAAAGGAAGGCATTCTGGTATAAGAAGTTTGCTGCACGGAGATCGGAGTGAATGCCATCAGATGCCATTCCTCTGTACTGCGACAATAATGGCGCCATAGCCCTTGCTAAGGAGCCGAGGTCTCACCAAAAATCCAAGCACATCGAGCGGCGATACCACCTCATCCGCGATTACCTCGAGAAGGGTTACGTCGAGGTCAAGAGAGTCGAACTCCATAGATAATGTGGCAGACCCACTTACAAAGCCGTTGGGCCAGCAGAAGATCGAAGCCCACCTTGAGAAGATGGGACTTAGATTTGTAGCCAATTGGCTTTAGGTCAAGTGGGAGATTTGTTAGATATATGTGTGCCCTAGAAGCCAGAATTGGCTGACACTTGTAATACACTTCTAGGGGCAAAATTATAATTTTGACTATAAATAATAAAATGGGTTATTTTCTATCACATATGTGTATTTAGTGTCTGTGATACATCCTTTGAGTTAATGGTAATGATAATTCATATTTTCAAGAGTTGAAAATTTAAGACATGAATTTTCATTATTAACTCATAAAATGCTCCTGACCATAGGATCATCATGAGGATGGTGATTGATCCGAAAGGTTAGGTGTACAATCGCTTCTTTATTTAGTAGATGAGTCTTGAGTCTACGGTGTAGGAGACACCGGAGCGAGAGTACAGGTACTCGTTAGAGAACGAGGGCACTGAGCGTGACCACCTCGAGTAGTCATAAGGAAGTCTACCTTCTCGTCGAATGACTGACTCGATGCTGCAGTGGTGTGTCTGGTTCTTTGACCTGAGGTGCATCGGCAGTTCACCTTGAGGGTGTTATAGTTTGACTACACCATGACTCGGTCTCCTAGCCATTCGGAAATCCCTGAGGTGTATGTTGGCTATAGCATGTTCATTGTAGGAATTGGATTGCACCAAGATGGAATCTATCTACCTCGGTGGATAGAGGAGCAGCCCTATGATGATCATGAGAATCAAGTCCATAAGCCCATGGCCATGGCAGAGAGTGAAATAATAGAAAGAGTTTCTATTAAGATTTTCACATCGGACTTGAATCGAATGATTAAATCATATGATAGAAATTAGGGTTTGACGAGTTCACCTTAACCCTAATCTGATCGGAGGCTCAAGATAGAAGAACTTAATCACACAAGGTAGCTGCACCAAGAGGTTCATTTTTTCAGTTTTGATGGATTGCCACCATATGCTGCTAGGTGTCACTGGTGGATTTTGGGAGCAATTAGAATGATTTAGATGATCGATCATTCTAGTTGTCTGAATCAGAAGAGTTCTGATCCATCGAAAGGAGTTTCGATGATGTCGATGATAGAGATCATGACATATCCCATTACCATACAGAACTGAACCTAACTGGGTCACACAAACAAGGGTTTGGAATCTGGATGATCATCAATTGAACTAATCCAGTTCAATTGATTTGAATAAGATTCAATTAGGTTCAAGGAAAATCGTGCTAGCACTCGATTGAACCTAACGTTCTTCTTTTTCTATCATAAAAAGTTATCTCGACTGAGCCAAATGAGTTTGTGCTCACTCAGAGTACCTTTACCTGGTCTGACTGGAGCTTGTCCAAGTCAGAAAAGGGTTGTCTTAATTTATGAGATAAATTTGAGACAACACCTGCCATTTTCCATCACTTGCTAATTCTTGTACTTTGACTTGGTCAAATATTGACCTTTGACCCTTAGACGTCTGCCCATATGTCATGCACTTATTGGAAAGCAGATAGGGGCTTGTCCCCTCTCTAGAAATTGGAAAGAAGGGGGTGCATGCCTAGGATGGCATGCGCCCATGGATAGGGATGCTGGAGTCCCATACGAATGGGACTTTAGGTTGCTTCTTGGATTCAAACTAGGTGACCCTCACCTATAGACTTTGATCAGTCTTAAGTGCCACCTTAGGATGAATCTATAGGTGTCTTATCTGATTGGATCAGATGATATCATTCCACCAATCAAATTTAGATCTGATTGCATGAAGCAACGTGATTGACCGGGATGATGCGGCACTGCATGGCGTAGCAAAGTCTATAAAAAGACCTTATCTGTGCCCACTTTAGGGACTCCTCCTCTAAGCCACACCCTAAGGCTGCCCCTCTCCCTTCTCCATGCCACCATCTGGCCCTCTCCCTTTTCTCCACACCCAAGGAAGTTGGGCCTTCAGATTAGTTTGAGTCAGGCAAGAAAAGGCTGACGAAAAAGGAAGAAAGCAGCACTGCTGCAGAGATGACGGATGATCTTCAGAAAAAGTTTTGAAGATTCCTCAAATCAGATCTAAATCTAATTTTTAGAGAAAAGAAAGAGAAAAAGAAGATCTCTAGATTCAGCCTGAGTGGATACTGATAGAGGCCAGGCGCTTGCGTGGCTAGATCCAGAACCTCAGAGATTTGGCACAATCATCATCGGATAATCAGATTACCCAAAATTAAGGTAAATTAATTTAGAATTAATTTAATTTTATTTTTTTATTTATCAGATCATAAAATTAGATCTGAAAAGTATCAGATCTGATTAGGATCTAAGAGGTGATTTTTGAAATATGCCTCTTGATCCAATTAGATCTGAACGAACCTGACCCCGAGAAATTAGGATTTTCCTTCAGTCCCACAAAAGGAAGCTTGGTCATTTTGCTATGAAGACATGATTCACAAATCAGATATGACTCAAAAGTCAATGAACTCAATAGTCTAGATTTCTCCAATTTGTTAACCCCATCCTCAGCTATATGACCTAGCCTAAGGTACCAAGGATACCTATTGTTTAAACTATCCCTAGGTCGCTTTGATCCTATGGCATTCATATTTTGCTCGATATTAAAAATAAAAACATCAATATGCAATAGATAGAGATCATTTATAAGGAAACCACTTATAATTTTATTTCTTTCATAAAAAATATTATAATGGTCCTTAAGAAAACTAATTACATAGCCTTCCTGTGCTAAACATGAAACAAAAATCAAATTCTTGCTTGCTGCAGGCATATAAAAATAGTCCCTAAGTACTAAGTCTAATTCTGACGGTAATCATAGAGGATAGGTTCCCACGGCCATAGCAGCAACTCTTGCTCCATTTTCAATGCGTACGATCATTTCACCATCCCTCAGCCTCCTGCTATCCTCAAGATCCTACATAGAAGTGCACAAATGAGCACTAGAGCCAGAGTCAAGCACCCAACTGGATGCAGAAGAAACCATAAGATTAGATTCTATAACGAGCATACCTCTAAAAGAACTTGCTTCCTTTTTATTCTTCAGACTAGCCAGGTAAAGAGGACAGTTCCACTTTCAATGACCGTCAGTATTGTAATAGAAACATTTTTCTTTATCAGCGGCCTTCTTCTTCGGCTTTGTCTTCTTCTTCTTCCCACTATTCACCTTCTGCTTCTTTATGGACTTTTTTTCTTTCTAAAAGACTTTCTCTTGAAAGAAGTCCGCTCCATAGTAAGTACTGAGCTTTTAGAACTTTTAATTTAAAGCTCAACAGTAACCAGCATATTCATGAGCTTAGCTAAGGTATTCTAAAGTTTATACACATGGTAGTTCATAATAAACTGCCCATACGCATCAATCAAGGATTGTAGAATTATGTCAATCTGCTGATTCTGATCTAACTTGACACTGAGCTTCTCAAGCTCTTCTAAGTCCTTGATCATTATCAGACAATGATCTTAGACTAACTATCCATCATGCATTTGAGCCTTAAAAAGTCTTTAGTGATTTGATATTTGGCTGCGCGACTCTGTTCACTAAATAACTCTTGAAAGTGAGCCAACATTTGATGGCTAGTCTTAATATTTTCATATTGGCGTTAGAGCGCATTAGACATCGAGCCCAATAAGTAATACCTGACTTTGTTATCTTCATCCATCCACTTCTCGAGAAATGCTCTCTGATCAGCGGATGGACGGGCTAGTAAGATGGGAGGATCCTGTTTTAACACATAAGTCAACTTTTCAAAATCCAAAATAATTTTAAAGTTTTGGAGCCAATCCTTGTAGTTGGTTTCAGTCAGTCTATAGGTGTCCAGGATACGGGCTAGTGGATTGGATGCAGACATTTTTCTATAGAGAATCAAAGTTTCTAGTTAGATTTTATAATTAGACTTAAAAAATTAGTTTAAAAATTTTATTTTTAAATAAATTAGGCTTTCACTATTTACTCGAATTTCTATACTTTCTTGGCAGAGATGCAAAAATCTTCACGATTATAGATTTCTAATAAGTGGTGCGGTCCCACCAACTGACTCACCACCTCATCTAACAGTTATTGATGATGGATCAACTGATGAGTGGACAACTCTTGTCCAATGATCCTCTAGGTACATCCTAACTTGGTCTTTAATTCATGAATCTCATCATGTCCAAAATATTGATCCAGTCCTTAATTAAGTCAAACCCACCATTTAGATAGATTGGATTCCTCACCGTATCCGAGATATTGAGCCTAACCCATCCTCCAACCCGTAGCATCCAATGCCTAATAGATATTGTTGCATCTTCTCGGTGCAACTGAACCACTATATCCAATCGAGAACAATCAACCTCAGAAAGGGTCCGCACATCTACAATGATGGAAGATCTTAGACTTAATATTTTCTTAGAAAGATTTAATTTAAGTCTCTTTAAACTTGACTTGACTTAGTCATAATAATTATGACTAACCTAGTGGCATGGGTTGGCTCGAATTGTTAGCCACCTCAAATCAGAACTGGATTGACACAAATAGCCAGGTAAGTGAGATCAGTGGAAGGGATATGCCATTAACTCGATAAGAATGCATTCAGGTCGACTAGCTCTCAATTAAAAACCAATCGATCATATTTGCCAAACTTACCTTAGACACCAAATTATCGAATCAAAATCAATTGGATTAGCCTACAATCCAGGCTCGAACCATGGAGCCAAATTAGATCTTGATTTGATCGAATCACATTTCAATGTGATTCAATCTTGATCCAAACTTAATCCTATTAGGCTGGTCAAATCTAAGCTTTCTTTGATCCCACCTAACCAACTCTTGATTCGATTTGATCAACCACTAGACCTAATTAAGCTACCCAAGCCTGAATCCAATTTTATGAATATGTCTTAGATCTAAAAATTCATAATTTTAGATCTAATTAATTTTATAATCTTAATTCTTAATTAAGTTTTAGGTACATGAATAAAACATGTAATAAAAATCCTAAGATTTTAGGATCTAGGATTTTGTAAAAAAATAAGTTCTGATTTTTTATTAAGGATGAAAACACAGTACCCCTACATGCTATAAGAACACCCCATTGAATAGAAACAGAGGATCTTTAAATCCTACTTTGTTTTTATGATCAGATGACCATGGAGAACTTCTTAATCAGAAATATAATTTTTTACTATAAAACTAGTTAGATCATATATCACATATCAAAAAATCTAACTAATATATGTCTTGTATACATCTCATGTATCATCAATATGTTTACTTTTAGATCTAAAATATTATATATTAAATCTAAAAAATAAAAATTTAAATTTGATCATATCAAAATTAAAACTATTCTAGATATCTTATAGAACTATTCTATGACTAGTCTAAGCATGCATCTTTCATATCTCATATGAATAAATCAAAAATTAAAAATTTTATTTTTTATTTTTTAGATCTTATTATAATAATTATAATATTAAAAAAATAAAAATTAAATAAATCTAAAATCATATTTAATCAAATTAAATAAATGATCATACTAGACAACATATAGAACTATTCTATACCTAACTAGTCAGGCATCTCATATATATTAGATCTAAATTATTTAACTTTTAATTTTTTAATTTTAGATTTAATCACATCTAATGTGATATTTGAAATCTTTTATTATTAAATCATAAACAAAAATAAAATTAGATCTAAGATAGATCTGAAGAATTGCTAACGCTGCTCTAATACCAGTTGAAGAAAAAATACTATTTTCCACCACAGGATCATGCAGATCTGATCAAATCTGAGAAAGATTTTTTTAAAAATTTCTAAATATTTTTATCAGATCTAAAAGTTCTCAAATTTAATAATGATAATCTGATATTAAAAATTAAAAAATTAAAATTAAATCAAATTTAATTTAAAGTATCTAATTGGATAATCTAATTATCCTGCAATGATCCTATTGATTCCTAAGGTTCTGGAAGGAGCCACGTATGCACCTGGTCTCTATCGGTATCTACTTGGGCAGGATCTGAATGTCTTCTCCTTATGAACCTTTTCTCCAAAAATCAAATTTAGGTCTGATCCGAAGAATCTTCAAAATTATTTCTGAAGGCAGCCCGTCCGTTACACGAACACCGTCGCATAGATCCTAAATATTATGCAAAAAACCTTGGACCTTCTTCTAAGATTTGTGCCTAACTTTTTAGGCTTGTAGAAGAGAAGAAGAGAGAGGATAGAGGGGGCATGGGATATCAGGGATCGTAGACTTTGGGTGTGAAAAATTATTTCTTGCATTGCTTGCACTTTGATGTGAGAAAGGCTTTTATGTCCAATGCCTACTTAGAGTCACTTTTGACCAAAATAACTCGTTTATTTTATCATTAGGACTCTAAAAATTATTCTCACCACCAGATCTCATCTATTTTTTTTCATCAAAAATGATTCAAAAAGGTGTCAGCATGAGTAGATAAGGAAGAGTCCACTACCCCAAGACTCTTCCCCTAAGAGTTTGATCTAGATCAAACTCTATCATAACTCAGTCTAGATATCTCCAAAAATCATGAAATTTGGTACATCCAATGAATAACTCATGCTCTATCACATATCCAAAAATTAGATCAAAAAAATTTTTAAAAAATTTTTTAGAAGCATCTAATTAGGTGACCCTCAATTCTCTCAAATAGATCAACTTTTGACCCTAGTCCAATTTGACTATGAATGGATTTAATTTCTATAATTAATCTGACCTAAACTTATTTCAGTTAGATGAAAAATAAATCCATTCAAAATATAAGAATGAGTCAAATCAAATTTGACTCGGTTGCGATGAATCAGAAAGATTTTAGAAGGAGAAAGTCAGACTCAATCATGTGCTAGCACGATTACCTTGAACCTAATTGGATCTAATCCAAATAAACAAACTGGCTTAGCTCAATTGATGACATCCAGTTAGATTCAATTCTATATGGTAATGAGACATCGTGATCTCCATCATCGATATCATTGAAACACCTTTCGATAGATCAGAACTTTTTTAATTCATACAATTAGAATGGTTGATCATCAAACTCATCCTAATTGCTCCCAAAATCTACTAGTGACACCTAGCAGTATATGGTGGCAACCCATCAGAATTGAAAGTAAATCTCTTGGTACAGTTACCTATGTAATTGGGTTCTTCTATCTTGAGTCTCGATAGGATTAGGGTTAAGATAACTCATCAAACCCAATGTCCATAATATGAATTAATCATTCGATTCAAGTCCAATATAAAATCCTAATAGAAACTCTTTCTATCATTTTCACTTTGCCATTGCCATTGACTTATGAACTCAATCTCATGATTATCATAGGACTACTCCTCATCTATCGAGGTAGATAAATCTCTTATTGGTGCAATTCAATTTCCTACAATGAACATGCTATAGACAACATATACCTCAAGATTCCAAATGGCTAGAAAATCGAGTTATGGTATCGTCAAACTATAACACCCTCAAGGTAAACTGGCAATGCACCTCGGGTCAAAGAATCAGACATACAACTACAGCATCGAGTTAGTCATCGATGAGAAGGTAGACTTCCTTATGACTACTCAAGGTGGTCACACTCAGTATCCTCGTTCTCTAACGAGTATCTGTTCTCTTGCTCCGGTGTCTCCACACCATAGACTCAAGATACGTCTATCCTAAGAAAGCAATCGTACACCAACCTTTCGGATCGATCACCATCCTCGTGATGATCCTACGATCGGAAGCAGTTTATAAGTTAATTATAAAAATTCATGTCTTAAATTTTCAACTCTTGAAAATATGAATTATTATTACCATTAACTCAAAGGATATATCACAGACACTTTTAAATACACACTATGATAGAAAATAATTTATTTATTAATTTATAATCAAAATTATAAAATTATCCTTAGAAGTGTATACAAGTGACAGTCAATCTGGCTTCTAGGGCACACATCTAACATTTCATACCTTCTGCACACCCATCGATGCCGCCATATCCTCTTGTCGCCCCACCATGGCTCCCTTTTTCTCGATAAATGCTGATCTAGATCGCATCCCTGCCCCCTCTCTTCTTCTCCGTGCCCGCTAGTGCTGTCCTACCATCGCTCCCTTTCTCTCTCGACAAATGTCAATCCCAATCGCACCCCCCAGCACCCCTATCGGTATCGGCGCTCCTATCGGTACCGCCATCAGCAGTATTACTACTAAAAAAAGAGAGAAAAACTCTCTTCTTTTCTTTTTTTTCTTTTTTTCTCTTTTTTTATAAAATAATATTTTTTTATTATTATTTTTCTTCTGCCTCTCTATTCTCATATCTTTTTTATGCCAACCAATGCTGCCCCACCCCCTACCACTCCACTAAGGCTTCCTTCTCTCTCGACAAATGCTGATCCTAATCACACGCCGATCCCCTCAGTTCTTCTCATACCTTCTTCAAACTTTCAGAGGTTATTAAATGTAGAGATTTGACTTTCAAATCGATAGAGTATCATGCTCTATTTGCAAATAATTTATTAAATTTAATCTAATCTGATCTACTAGATTGATTCAGATCTCAAAATATATTATTTTTAAAAAATAATAAAAATATTATTTTTAAAAAATAAATTAATATATTATTATTTTTAAAATAAAAAAATAATATATTATATTTTAAAATAATAATAAATTAATATTTTTAAAAATATTATTATTTTTTATAATATTTTATTTTAAAAAATAATATTTTTTTAAAAAAATATTTTTCATCTCTTATGCTTTTTCTACTTTTATTTTTAAAATATTATTTTTTTAATTTATTTAAATACTATTTTATTATTATTTAAAAATAATATTTTGGTTCCACATGGTACAACTAAAATTATGTCAGATTTGCCAACTCAACAAGTCAAAATCCTCCCAACATGCCACATGTCAAAAAAAAATAATAAAATATTATTTTATAAAATAATAAAAAATATAATTGATATAATAAATATATAAATAAAAATATAAAGAAGCTAAAAAATATTTATTATGAACATCTATTATTAAAAATTTTAATATTTTTTAAAAAATATATTTTTCGTTCCTTATCTATTTTCTACTTTTATTTTTAAAATATTATTTTTTTATTTTTTAAATTTATTATTATTTAAAAATAATATTTTGATTTTATATAGTACAACTAAAGTCATTTGAGATGCTGAGATGATAATATCATAATACTCCTTTATAAAATATTATTTTACATATATATACCTCCCAATTTCATTGACTAACAGGTCCTAGCTAAATTGAGCGAAGGTTACATGTCTCCTTTGTTTCTTCCTTTCTTTTGTGTTAGGGAGAAAACTAAGATGAAAAATTATGAAGGGAGGGGGAGAGAGAAGTAATTCTTTTAAACCACGTAACTTGGACCTCTCACAAAAACTAATAATAAAATAATAGATTGATGAAAGTATTTTTACATGTCCATCTCATGCTAGATTGATTTTTTTTTTTTGAATGCAGATCTTTAAAAATCAATGTATGTATTTCAGATCTCGCGATACTTCAGGTACAACATTTGTAGCAGTCAAAATTGTTGTGGTTAGAAATATCATATTGGTGAGTGCATGATTTCCATACCTACCAATACGACGGTTGAATGAAGATTATCAGTCGAACCAAATACGTGGGATTCACATATTTCGAGCCCATAAAGCCCATTTCTCCTAAGCATTATCCGATCCCGTGCTGACCCGCTGCAAAGATTTCGACAGACGTAGGCTATTAGTTTTTGGTTGCGCAAGGGTTGTTCCTCGCGGACAATTCCACTTAAGACTAGAGTTTCTTCTCCTTCCACACTCTGAGCAGTAAGCAGCCATATGAATTAGACGTGCAACAATGTGAACGATTTAGGTAATATAAGCCAATTCGAGAAACTAGCCGAAAAAATAACCAAGCCCGACCTGACCTGATCCACGAATAAATTGAAACCGAACAAGACTCCAAGTAGACTCCCAAAAAATAAAAGATGCTTTCAGATTGGTTGGACTAAAGTAGAATTAAAGTTGCGCACGGAAGTGTCCATTTTCTTACAGAATATCAAGAGGCTTGGATGAGTTGGAAGCTCCGGTAACATGGTTTAAACAAAGGATGGCCCTGTCTGAAACCCTTCTCTGGAAAATTAGATTGTGTAGGGGAAGGAATGCCAGGTTTCATCCAGACTGAAACAAATAAGAATTATGCAATAACATTTTTCAACTCAGGTCAGACACAGGTTGCCCCAATGAACAATAATAGTATAGCGAATTGAAAATGAAACCTAAATCAAACAAGACCAAATTGAAAATTAAATCTTAATATAAATCTTTGGTTTACAAAAAGCCTAGTTATATTACCCGCTGGGGTACAGAAAGCATTATTTATGTTAAACAGAAAATACAAGAATGACACGCCTATCTCATAAGCAAGCCTTACAAAACGGTGCCAGTCCATTTCAATTGTCTACCTTTAATGTCAGACTGCCACCTAGGTACAGGTGCAGGAAATTTGACTACAATTAATCTTTAACCATGTTTCTGGGGCTTTGTTCATGGTTATAACACTGCTCTTAGAAAACCTTCATCGTCAATGTGGTGGTGCAGACGCCCCTTATGGCATTTAAGACAAAATTTAGAGAAATGATAAAATGACATAACATGCATGAATCAGAGAATCTGAGTTCTTAATTGCAATTCAAAGACACTAACGATTGGGAACAAACTCCGGCCATAGCATTTGATCAGCAATAACATGTGCAAGAATTGCAAATTGTAATTCAAAAGGAAGTCAGATCAGAATTTGCTTAAATGGAAATTGGATTTGGTAAATGAACAGGCATTTTCCATTATTTACCAATACATTACACAGAATCCAAGAGAAGGGAAAAGATTACATTCGAGACAGGATAGAAGTTAGAAAGTTCCAGCAATGGAACCCATCATTCAGATTTGACCTTGTGTTCTTCACCTTGTTGTACCTTGCTCTTCTTGGGCTCAGTAAACAACCTGAATGCCCATACTCCCAGCAATGTAGTCTGCATGGGTGCAAGCCAGTATACAAACAAATGCTCCAGTGTTATATGATCCCCTCTAGCATATGCCCAACCAAAAGCCTGGCAAATAGAATGTATACTGTTTGAAATTTCAGGTGCCAAAAAAAATTCAGGGCCTATCTAACGAAAGTGCAGCAGGTTAGATGCCACTGCAAGTGATTTAATACTCTCATGCAATTTATATTTTCAGTCACAAGCTCCAGTAAGCAAGCATATATAGGTATTAATTCTATGTTCTAAATCAGTCGCAGTTAATAAAACATTCAGGCTCGGAAAATATAAAATCACCATGCAAGCAGTAAGTCTATCACCTCTGGATGATGTTAACACTGTATGTTAAAGCGTTAGGATGCTATTAAAGAATAAAGTCACTTGTGAAAGTTTGCATGTGTGTAGTGTGTGTGTATAGGAGAGAGAGTGAGAGTGAGAGATTCAGGTCTTATGTCATGCAAAAGCTTGGGCACAAAATCATATCATCAAAAGCCAAGAGGGAAAATGTAGACCATGCTGTGCCGCTCAGCCAGCATAATCATCCATCCTCAGAACAAAGCCTAGGGCATCCAAGGCAAGGCTGCGATGGTGGTGTCTACATATTCTTCCTGACCTTCAGAACTTTATATATATCCTCTAAAGAAAATATTTATATCATATCAGTTTCTCAATATGAGTCTGTGAAACAAACAATATAAATAAGAACCTCTTAGACCTGTCCCAGCCATACTTCTCTTGACCTTTCTCCAACTGTTGGATCTTCTCCCTCGCATCTCTGAGTTCGGCCTCAAAGGAGCAGACCTTGGCAGTTAAAGCCCAAGACTTTTCGCTGGCACGCTTTGACGCCCGTTGGAGCTTTTCGGATAGATGTTATTTCTTTGAAGTGTACTTAAAAGCTTGGCACAGGTGGTTGATTTCGGCAGAAGCTATTGTATAATTGTTCTTTGATTTTTGAAGCTCGTCCTTGGTTTTCTTCAACTCTTTATTGGCTTGACGAACTTCTTTGTTCATACTTTTTATATGAACTCTTAGAGGAACAACCTACAGCAATGGAGCAGCTTTGGCCCATGATTAAGCTCAGTGACAATTTACAGACCACGTTCTATTTCATGAATACATTGCAACACAAAGGTATGAAAAATTTCAATTTCATTGCTCAAAAGAGATTTTAAGTACATATGGAATAAAAGGAAAAAAGAAATGTACAATCAATGGAGGTCTCCGACCTTTGGTTGGAGAACAGTGGGAGAGCTCGATCTAGCCCCAACAGGTGTTGGCTCCTCGATGGGCTTAGAGATGTTGGCAGCAGATCCGACGGAAGGAAGATCAGCTCTAGCTATGGGGAGGTCAGCTTCATCATTAGAAAGATCCTCCGATCATCCTCTAAGAAGCCGAGATCTAGTTTAGGATGTTTTCGGCAACCCTACGTTGGCAGTTGTCAAAACCTTTGCTGAAAGCTTCCTTAGCAAATTGGATCTTGATGTCTTCGAGTTCTTTGGAAGCCTTAAATTCTGATATAGCATGCTTCCTGGCTTCAATCACCCTCTTTTTTTCCTCAAAAACTTCGGCTTCGGCTCTCTTTCTTTTCTCTATCTCTGAAGCCAGATTAGTCTCTAGAGTCTTCTTGACCTCGGCCTAAGCTCGCCCTGCATCTTTAAGCGCCTCCCTCAAACGCTCAACCTCAACGGAGTTTCTTTCTGTCTCCTTGAGCGCTTCCTTAAGGCATTCAACTTCGGCCTTGCATTCTTGAGCTTCTGCCTTGGTGGCTTCAACTTCTTTTACAACTTTTGAAGCCTCGACCTGGTGAATGTTAACCACCTTGACGTTGACGAACAAATGATGACCTAACTGCAATCGGCAAAGTTAATTTTACCACTAGAAAGTATATATGATTGAATTTAAAAATGACAAGACCACTACCTCAAGAAAAGCTGCAAATGAGTCCTTCCGATCTTGAATATTCATCTAAAGGATCTTCTCGATCACATTCGGCAGTATGCACCCCTCCATGAGAGGTCGGACGACCCTCCAACTATCAAAGGAAGCCTGTTCCCAATCTATGTTATTGTCGCTCGACTCTCCAAAGTTCTTTGGCAACCGAACTTTCCTAACCACCGACTTCTTCTCTACCTCTTTCTTCTTCTCGGCAGAAGGTGGTGGAATAGTGGCCTCAACTGGCAAGCTCGAAGCCGGCAGGGTTACTTTGACCTCTGGAACAGAGGTCACCATAGCTGAAATGGCCGAGCTCAAGCTAGCAATCTTGACCCGTTTGGATGTTTCCCTTGGGTAGGTGCCTTTCCTATTTTGAGCCCGGTGTTCTTTCTGCAGCCGTTTGAGCCAAGGTTTTTGGTACTGGTACTAGTGATCGTGCCGATCGCCAGCCAGTACGTACGGTACCGGTACCAAACTTATCGACACAGTACGAAAAACGTGCCGATTTAATCGGCATAATTTTTTTATTATTTTTCAAGAAAAATATTCAATATTTTTTTGAAAAAAATATTTAAATTATTATTCAATGATATTAATTAATATTTGTACCTCTCGAAATTCGAAAATAATGTTAATCGTATGTAATACGAATCTAAAATACATAAATCAGATATCACCGGATCCTAAAATGCTTAAATAAATTTAAAAAAATCTTTTCAATATTAAATACATACTATTCATCAAAATTCGATTGACCATCGATGTCCATAAATAGTAGGATCATTTACATATTCAGAAGGAACATCAGTCCAGCTAGATCCATAAAGCAGGCATGCTGGATCATAACTCATCCTCGAAGTATCACTGAGATCCTGGCTCTGAGCGGTATCCTCGGACTGATAGGTATAGTTGTGAAGGAGCCCATCCAAATATACCAGCAGCAAAATCCGATCCGTAAGATGCTCCGGGCTGCATAGGATAGTAGCCACTAGAAGATGTCTCTGATGCACCATATCCATATCCATAAGGATCATAGGATGGTTGTGGTTGTGGATAGGAGGATCCAGAATATGAAGATGAACCTGATACATCGATGGATCCTACTCCATATGCGAGGTAATCTGCAGTTGCATCATGTCCTGAACGACCTCGTGAAGCCCATCGTCTGTATGAAATCATATCACCGTGGGCTCTATCAGGATGTGCACCATGATCCCTATCCTACATGGCATGCGTAAATTAAGACTCATCAGTGAATCGAAAACCACCAACTGGCTCTGGCTGTGTCTTCTATCCTCCGATCCCTTCATGATCATCAAATCCATGACTAGCTAAAGAACTACCACTACTGGTCCATCTGGTATCTGAATCTGAGTGAACTGAATGCTCAAACTCGACTGATGCCGTACTTGCCCTTTCTTTTCTTTTGCTAATATCTCGCTCTGGCTATCTAGGCTATGAGGGCGGATGCTGTGGCATATCGATTGGACGTCTAGGTGGAATGTTGCTGTTAGCCCACTGAGAGGCATCCACTCCAGCCTCGCTAGCAACAAAACTGGCTAGTCGTGGAGGCGATCCTAGCTCATCAAGCTCTAGGTCCTGCTACTGACTCATAACCCATCTGGTCTTCGGATCATCTTCATCTTCAGCAACAAAATCACTACAAGTTGGATCCGAATACTTCAGCTGAATTTTCTCCTAAATGAATTTGAGCCTCAATCTCAGATTCTAATGTACATATACAAGATCATTGAGGCTTTTCTATTTCAGATGGTTCCTCTGCTTACTGTGGATAAGGACAAAGGTCGATCAGTTACGCTCACATCCACTTGATGAAATCATCTGGGAGAGGATCTTGATAGCAAGATTCCTCAGATGTCGTGCAGATCCACCAAAATGCACCCACCATTCAGCTACAAAATAATTGAAAATCATGAAAATCAAAAATAAGATTAAATATAAAAATAAACTTATTGATATATACCTGAATTCATCTTTGATTTGTTTTTAGCTGCTACATTACTTCCAAATGATTTTGTGCCCTCCCTAAATATTTTCATCTGTACAAAAAACATTTGTTATAAACTTATAATATCTTATTTGTCGAAAACATCGCTAAGTTAATAAAAATCATTGAACTTAACGTGTTCAAGACACAGCCGCGATATCTACATTGGGCTCCATCTTATCTATTATATTTCGTAGAGTGGACAAAAGCTCTTCATCCATGCCAATTTTAGGTATGGAGTACTAGAACCTCGGATTCGGATAGTAAGCTGCACATAGATTGTCATAATTGAACAACTTTATTTATATAATTTTTTAAAAAATTGTTGATTTGCTACTTACCTGCTAAGTGCAACTTCTTACCCATCTGATAACCCCATCGACAGTCAATGATTCTGATGTACTCATATGCATGTCTTGGATCTACCACCTCGATTTGTTCCTTTATCCTCTCCATCATATAATATAGAAAGCCCATCTGAGGGTATCGCTCATCATCGACAGTCCGAAGCACTTCATATATAGGCTTGATAGCCACCACTATCCTCTCAACCTGCTACCAAAATGATTGTCTCATCACTAGGCTCTCCATAATGCTTCCCTCGGTGCTTGCCCTAGCATTCTGCTCTCCTGCCATTCACTACCGACAAACATTTGATGCAGCTGTACTTTTCTATCAATCAGGCTATCAAGTGCTTATAATTGGTAGAAAAATGTGTGACATCTGATTTCAATATATCGCCTCCAACATACTGCTGCATCAATGATAGGACCCATGTATGGTTATAAATAAATCTGATGATGCTCTATGCTGACTTTACAGTCTTCTGCACCCTACAAATTTTTTCAATATCCATCAACATCAGATCAATACAATGCGCAACATAGGAGGTCCAAAAAATATATGGTCGCTGCTCCATCAACAACTCTCCTTCAGCCTTCTATTATGGTCCATTATCTATAATAACTTGCACGACATTTCGTTCTCCTACTTGATCAATCACCTCCTCCATCAATTAAGGATGTAGTTAGCATCGTGCACCTCAGCTGAAGCATCAATAGACTTATGAAAAAATGTTCTTCCATCATAATATGTTAAGAAGTTGATGATGCTTCGTCTAGAGGACCAGTCCAACCATCACACATCACAGTCAATCCATACACAAGCTACTTGCTCTTAAATGATGCAATCCACTTCTCTAAATCCTTCTTATTGCTATCAAGAAGCTCACCATAGTATCTCTTGGTCCTGGAGGTTCAACATCTGGACCGACAGCCTATATAGATAAAATGATAGAGCGATAATATGGATTGTCTGCAGCATTTGCTGGGATGTGGCTGAAGTGAAACCAAGATCCAATAGCTCGCCACATATCCCTCTTCTTATCCTTCTTCAACATAGTGTCAATTCTTTGTTGCTTGAAATCTCTACTAGAAAAGGCATGTGGATCCAAATCATGAATAGTGGCTCCTATTGGAAACTCCCTAAAGAATTTCTTTCTACTACCAAATGCTCCCAATATGGATGTAAGATGGCTGCTGCCTCTACTGGTGGGCTCTGTGAGGATATCCTCCTAAACCATGACTCAGACTCTACTGCAGTGCTTCTTGAGCTTGATCCGTTCTCATAAACTAATGGTCCAAATGAAGTTTTATGCCTGGCCAGCTCCTCTAACTGCCATTGATCATCCATGCTCGTCCGAATGGCAGCATCGATCCGTGCCTGCTCATCATCTGGAGCAGATTCTTTCTCTGATTTTTTAGAATGATAAGAAGGTTGCTCTGCTGCTTGACAGTCTACCTCTGCTTTCTTTAAATTTTTTTTTGTTTATTTAAAATCTGCGAAGTGCTTCTTCATCAACTAACGAACCTCCTATGGACACTTCGGCACATAGCTACATCCGGATAGCCACCAGCCAAATGTTGCTTTAACTATGTAACCCCTCCTTTGAATCCTATCATACACCATTCACATCTCTAATGATGCCAACCTGAGTGCATCTCTCCATGCTCCCAACCAATGTCACGCTTCGAATCCTTTTTTTCATGATAGATCCATTTTTGAAAATTGATAAGCACATTATTTTAATAATTATATAAAAAATGATAGATTTTATTTATTTTTTTATATTTTATAAATTATTTTATTATTTTTATTAATTTTTAAAAAAATTATATTAAAAAATAAAAAATTAGAAAAAAATTTTGACCTTACATTCATTTAGAATCCTATCATTGATGCCACATAAATTTCTTAGTCCGTGAACATGTATAAAATGCTATTTTTTCGAAATTAAGGCCTAAAATACTATGCACATGATGCGTTAAAATATTGATAAATCGACATCAAATTTATGTTGAAAGTAACTTGCAAGTCCATTAATAATCTGATTTTACAATTTTTTTTCAAAATTTAGTTTTTTAATAATTTTTATTCTAAAAATATATATTTTAATTTTAAAAATTATATACTTAATGAAAATTAATGATTTGTGTCGTTATATAGATCATCTATAGATCTACAACATATATTAAAATCATACAAAAAAACAAAATTTTGATAGTTTCTCCTTGTTTTTTTCATTTTTCACAAATTTTTTTTTTAAAAAAAAAAGAGAAGAGAAGAAAGAGAGCTAGGATGAGTTACTTACCTCTAATCAATCTTCCTCCTTTGTTTCTCTGGTACTTCTAGAGTGGGAGGGCGAGCAAAGCCTCGAACGAATCCAAAAATAAGGAGAGGAAGCCTTTCGACTTCCTCTCTGCCTCTTTCCCTTAAGATGAGCACCAAACCGTTTGGTTCGGTCCGAAACAGGGCCGAACTGATCGGTTCAGGCCTGTACTACCCGGTTCAGGGCCGAACCAGGTAGTTCCCTATTTTTTTTGTGCCAATTTTCACGGTCGAACCGGGCCGGTTTGGTGCCGGTTTAGTTTAGGTCGGTTCCGAAAACACTGGTTTGAGCTTGTTCGAAGTCATTTCTGTGAAAATAAATGAGCCAAGATTAGACAAAGAGGAGAAGACAAAAAATACAAGTTAATACCTTTGGGGTTAACAGGGCTTAGACCGAAGTTGAAAAGGGTCTGGCCATCTATCAGTTGGATTAGTGAAGGAGCTTTATAGTTCTTTAAGACTTTGACAGAGTCAAGATCTTCCCACTCCTTCTGTCAAAGTCTTCCCGCTCCAACTCCGGGGCATTGCGAATGGATTTCCTAAGCCGACCCCAATGAGAAAGTTTCTACTCAAGTGAAAGGTTAGACACAAAGAAGAACTTCCCCTTCCAGTTATGAATAGAGGAAGGGAAATCCTTGATTAATTCCTTCTTGCTAAACTGGAGAGAAATATACCACTAGTCCTTAGCAATGGGATGGTGTTTGAAAGTAAAACAAATTCGGAACAAAGAGATCGAAGGTCGAACCTCGATCAAGAAGCAAAGTACTAGAAATCCTATGATAAAATGAAAGAAGTTCGGGACGACAGAGGAAAAAGATATATTAAAAAAATGAAAAAGTTCGATAATGAAAGAAGGAACTGGTAACCTAAGCCCGATCCAAAAGGCCTCTGTATACAAACTAAACCGACCCAGAGGGGGAGCACAGATTTGGCCGCTCGTTCCAGGAAGCTCAAGCTTGTATTCAGAGGGGACTTCGTACTGAATCTGGATGAGAGAAAGGTTGTCGACAGAAAAGGTAGAAGCAACAGTTCGGGAACAAAGGTTGGACGAGCTTCATCTCTAAGATCAAGTTCAACCATGGATCGGGGGTTTGGAAGGTTTAGTTCGAATGAGCTTTTAGAGGGTGAAGATCATGAACACTCAAAATCTTAGGAGGCCATTTTGAATCAAAAAGAATGAAGTAAAACCAACTAAAAATCAGAAAGAATTCAAGGGAGAAATCTTTCAAAATACCAAAGGAAAAATAGACAAGTTCCAAAAGGCTCCTAAGAGTAGAAAGAAGGTGAGGAAACTTAAAATAAAGGTTAGGATACTAACCTAAAAGAGGCGGAGAGCTTGGTGACGCAGTTGAAATGACAAAAAACGAGCAGAGGAAGGGCAACGGAGACTAAAAGATACACAAGATGGAACAGTCGAGCTCAGGGAAGACGAGAACAGGAGAAGAAATAGGCCAGAATGAGAAAGAAGAGAAGGAGCTTAAATAGCCGATGGTGTCCCCAAACTATTATGATTGCATATCGTTGATGCCGAATCCTAGCCTTCCGCATGTCCTCCCCATTATTATGGTTGCAAATGTCAAATAAAATCATCATGGCACCGTACAATTAAGCTCCAGATGGAATTTCGAAATTCAAAATCGTCTTAAGCCATTCTACAATAAAGGAGCTTCCGCATCGGTTCAAATAATCCAAAGTATGTCACATCCCAAAGGCAGGAAGGCTGGATGAGACTTTGGCGATCGCAAATGATAGTACTCCCTTCGTTCGAGCTTCGAACTTGAGAGTAGAGGGATAAGTGTTGCAGATAAAATAGCTCCCACCAAAGTCCAATAAAGCCCAACCTTGGTAGAGTGCCATATGGGTTCAAGACATACTCTAGTCCAAGGTTCAATCAAGTCAGTCTCCTGATCCAGGCAAGCTCCAAAGGATCGGCCTCCAAATTTGACTAAGCTCAAAGCTTCAATCAAGGACGGCTCATCCTAAAAATAACTTCTGTCGATGTTCGATCTTGTGTATTGGCTAAGCTCCTTTACTCCAACCCTCTAACTCTATCCTGCCAATGGCAGATCTTGCCAAGACTACACCATGGATTTTGAGCAGACGAACTTGAGCCAGTAAAGAAAACTCATCATCTACTTGATTTCGATCTTTAGTTTGGGATAAGCAACAATTGCTTCACAAGCATTGCAACCTCAGTACTATCTGATCCTGACTTTGGGCCGACCTTGGGTACTGGCCAAACTTTGTCAAAATAATTAAAGTAGTTTCATCGATCTTAATTGAGGAAACCATTATGCCTTTCCAATCTCAAGTCCTCCAGACCAAAGTACCAATTTCCATCATAAGTCGACCTTGAAGATGACCAAGCTTCCAAAAGTAGTGAAAACAATTCTACCGTGATACAAATCCGGAATCTGACCTGCAAGCTCATCACTCTCAACCCAAAAGCTGATCTTCAAGCTCAATCCATCTGATCATGAGTCCTAACAGCTTAACCTCAGAACAAATGACTCACAATCAAGCTCGAAAGCATCTGACCTTCCATCCGAACTCCAATAAATAATATCCAACCACCAGCAAGTCGCAGTAAATGACAGCCCACTCTCCGTAACAAACTCTGAGCGATCCAAACGGCCTACTGACATTTTATTGCGGTCGTCACCATCAATCTGTTATAGGCTCCATCTATAAATAAGATACTCTAGATACGTTTCCGAGGCTAAGCTTTCTCCGTTTTCAATCTTCTGAGTACTCCATTCTTATTGGCTAGAATACTAACTTGACCATCGGAGGGTCCATGCTGGAGCCACCTCCGGTCGGGACTTTGTCTTGCAGGTTCTATCGACGAGATCCTGATTCCCACCTCCAGCAATCTCTGGGGCCATTCATTTTCTACACCAACATATCCTTTTTTTTTATTTTAGATTATCCAAACAATAATAGAAAGATATTCTCCACCCCATAATTCGAGTCTTTTACGAAAAGGCTACATTAGTAACTCTCTTTATAAATAGAGAAGCCTTAGTTGCCATTAAGGAAAAAGAAGAAAAGCCCTCCTTATTGAAACATTGTTGGAACTCTCAAAGTAGAGACCCTTATTTTCCGTCTTGCCATCACCTTGTTTTGTTCCTCCTCTCCTCTTATGGCTACAAACATTATTATTATAATCAGTCTAATTACCTTTCATGGTTGCATGCCATTATTATTGTCATTTATGAGATGATTCTATAGTGATGTTTTAAAATTGCTTAACTAATCCATGATCTCTAAGGGGAAATTCTGTTGAAGTTTCGATAAATACCCAAGAAAATATGATCATTAAGGTATTGAGCAGGAAACCTTTTTTGATAATTAGATCAAATGAAATTTTTAAGTCCCGTGGGATGGAGGTGTCCTGGTTTCTCCATGGAATGGAATGCCCCATTGTCCTATCATATCCTATCACGATAGCAATCCCGATGATGCAACTCGATAGAGATATATCCCCCATCTCTTTTCTCTTCTTTCCTTTTTCTTTTTCTTTCCTTTTCTTCTTCTTGCTTTCTTTTTGGTCCCTTTTCTTCTTCTTTTCTTTCATTTTTTTCCTTTTCATCATCTTCCCTTTCCTTCTTTCTTCATTTTGCTTTTCTCCCCACATGGATGGGTTTTGGAGTCCTAAATCTATCTCAATCCTATTTTCTCGTAGGAACGGGACAGGATGGCCGCGATGCCCCCCATTTTGCTAAGATGTAAAAAACCTTGGATCAAATCAATAAAGTAAAGAATGCATATAAATTTATGAAGAAGATTTGTAGGAACTAATAACAAGCATATTTCAATGACTATAAGTCTTGATTGATTTATCAAATCACCTTGTTATCAAAACAATTTTAAAGAATGTAAAAGGACATTATCAATCCAAATTTAAGACCAATCTAATAATCCGATTGGCTTTTGCAATGTTTAGATTCTAGATTCTTGTATGTAGATTTAGGATCAGTTTCTTAGCATCTGTAACTTTATGAGTTCATAGAGGTTGCCTCAAATACTTAATAAAAGAACTATTTAAACTAGTTAAACAAGACCAGTTAAACACTCTACACTTAAATTTTTATGCCGATCCAATGGTCAAATTCCTCATGGTATTCCTTAGCTTCTTGACCAGTAGATATAATGGGTAAACAAACCTACAACTCTCCAACAATGATCCTTCTGGACCTCATGGATTCAATTAGTAAACTCATTCATGTTTAATTTTTAGGCTGACAACTAGTCATTTCAAAAATTCCCAGCATTACCTTTAATAACTTAAGAGTCTCTTTAACTCTCCATTTCACATGCACATGCACATGCATTCATGTTCCAAGGGCTATCAAATCAAATAAATGCACTAAGATTGAGTTAAGTCAAGTTTTCCAAGTGCCTAGTTAGGGTTGATTCATTATGATTCATAGCCTAAAATGACAACCTAAGATGAACATAGGTTCCAAGTTAGATGTATGAATCCAACAACCGGTTCACATCTAGACCCAATAATAATCTGAACGGTTTGATTTAGGCACTTCTATAGCCCGATCTACTGTTGGATCATCATAAATTTCTATATTAATGAAAATCTCAAAGTTGTTGTTTGTTTTATCATAATGGATCATCCATTGCTTTGCTAGAAATGGATGAATAATCAATCATATCTTTCTGTTACATAGTACCATAGGATGATGACAAGCTGTACTACAATGGCTTTCTAGAAATGATTAACTGTTGGATCAGCATGAAAAGTAAATATGAATGGGTTTATTAATTGAACTTCATGTTGTCCAGATGGATCATTAGTTTAATAACTCCAGTGAGTTTTCAAACTCATCAAATTATTAGAGTTGAAGGTTAGTTTGCCCATTAATCTACTGATCAGGAATCCAAGGGACACCATGATGAATCAAACCATTGAATCAACATAAAAACTTAAGTGCAGAGAGCTTAATTGTCTACTTTAACTATTTTAAATAGACCTTTAATTAGGTTTGAGAGGCCATCTTCTATAAACTCAAAGTTACAGACATTGAGAAACTGGTCCATGAATATCTTCTATAAACTCGAAGTTACAGACATTGAGAAACTGATCCAGAATCCAGATTCGTGGACCTACAATCTAAAATTTGCAAAGGCCAAACGGACTTTTAGATTGGTCAGAAATTTGAATGATGGATATGTTTTTCCAATGTTCTATAACTCTTTAAGATATCAAGGCAATCGGATGAATGGATCAAAAGTTATTATCATTGAAATAAGCATTTGTCATACTTCTTACAAATCTAACATAGATCTATATTCTTTGCTTTATTAATTTGATCCACAATCATTAAATCGAGGTTCTTTTCTTGGAAACTTGATGGTCACAGGTCTGTAGGTATTCATCAAAACTTCAATAGAATTTCTCCTCACAGATCATAATCAACATAGAGGAATCACAAGGATTACAATAAAAATTGTATGCAGCCATGAAAGGTAATCGCATGAATTATAATATTAATGGCCATAGCAATGACACGGGAGGAGGAAAAGAAGATGATGTCAAGGTAGTAAAGAGAGGTCTCCAACTTAAGAGCTTAGCAATGTTTCAACAGGGAAGGTTTCTTCTTCACTTTTTCAATGGCAACAAACACTTCTCTAGTTATAGAAAGAAAGTGAGCAACGACATAGCTTTTTCGTGAGGGACTTGAATTCTAGCATGGACCAATATCCTTCTATTGCTTCCCAGATAATATGAAATGAAAATGTTTCGAGGTCATTATCAAGATCTATTGGATTTCAAGATGAGAACCTTGGGCTTTCAAATTTCAATCGAACCTTAATCTCAAAGATTCCAAGTCATTAAGTCTTCAACAAACTCAATGAGAAACCTAAAGCAGAAAACCTCTAATAAAGATTTTAGTTGTTCCATCCATTACTCACTATACTGACTGGATGCTCGAAAAGTGCGACTAGATGATGAACATGGCATTTATATTTTGATTGTTTACAATTTTGATGTTCACTACTTCCTTTGACCAGATTCACTAAATCTTAATGACACGTGCACCCATGCATGTGAAGGCTGAAAGTTGTTCTATACTCAAGAAGAACACGATGCCTCATGAGTTCTCAACCACATATTTTCCACCAACATTTGCCCATTGAGTTCACAAAGACGGTAGACCACTTAAGAATTGGATTAGGTTATTGCCACTAGTTGCAGTATTAAAAGTCTCACTTGGACAGTCAAGTAAAACTTAGCTGTGCAAGACATAGGATTCCAAAACATTAGACTATGCCATGTTATGTGCATTCTGCCATCACCTAAAAAGAAGCTGGTGCAGTAAATGTCACAACACTGGTTAATCCAATAAAGATTCATTCTCTGAAAATATCACACCCAATATAGGCTGCCTAAGAAAATATCTAATAGTTGGAGCACAATAGTGCATTGTCAGGTTACCTTGATGCAAGGAAACCCATCCATCAGAATGCAACTGCACCAACCATGGGATTGTGGGTGCTTGGGTTCATTATAACTTGAAGTGCATCAAAGTGAACAACACCAAAGGTTGCTTGAAGTTCTATTCATGGATGCACATGCATGCCTCAAAAGGGCCAACATTCCTTTTCTATCTTAGGGACATGTCTGCTAACAATCAGACGATGATGATGACGATGAAAGAAACCAATCAGATGATGATAGACCTCGCAAAAACAAAAATTAAATCACTGGTTGTTTCTTATCATAAGTCTAAAGCCCCAGTATGAAAGATACGAGTGAATCCCATTGCAATTCAGCCCCATATTTTCTTTGGGCAACGAGAGTCAAAAGGAAGTTAAAATCAAGTGCGGCATTGTGGGATTCTTCGGACCTTGTATTCAAACTGGGCCTAAGAATCATATTGACCAAATCCTCTTTCTTACACTAGGCTGGTGTCATTTGTATTTCATATCATATCCCTGAAGAAAAAACTCTGTTTCCCATCACAAGATCGTAAAAAGATCTGAGACATCTGAGACATCTCGGATCTGATCAGATCTAAAGGAATATTTCAAAAAAAATTTTCCAAAAATCCTAATTAGATCTGAAACATCTCGAATCTAATCCTACAAATCTGATAATAAAATAAAATAAAATAAAATCTAATTTAATTTTATACCTTATTTTTGGGTAATCAGATTACCCCGATGATGATCTTGATGCTCCTAAGGTTTTGGATCGAGCCACGCACGTGCCTAGCCTCTACCGTAGTCCACTCGGGCAGGATCTTGATGTCTTCTCCCTATGAATCAATGCTCCAAAATTCAGATCTTGATCTGATCTTGAAGACCAGCAATCTTCTCTTTCAGCAATGCTGCCTTCTTCCTGATCTGGGCGCCAATACACTTTGGACTTCTCTTGAACTTGTGCCCAACTCCTTGGGCATGGAGAGGGGAGAGAGAGGATCAGAGGAAGGCGTGGAAGAGAGGAGGACAACCTTGCGACATGGTGAAAAGAAAACGCACACAAACCCTAGGCGCAGATAGGGTTTAAATGGAACCCGTTGCACCATGCAGTGCCACATCATCCCGGCCAATCAAAGGCCTTCATTCAATCAAATTTAAATCTAATCGGTGGGTTGATGTCATCTGATCCAATCAGATGAGAGTCCCTCAAAAAATCATAGGTGGCACCAACATAGGATAAAATCAAAATGTCTGGTGCCCAAGTGTTTGATCATATCAAAATACCCCGGAGTCCCATCTACAAAGGACTCCTACCTTATCCACATGGGGTGCACGCCTAGGGTGGCGTGCGCCCTCTCTCTTTATAGGCATGCGCCCTCTCTCTTTGGCGTGCACCCTCTCTCTTTCTTCCTTTAGCAGGGGGACAAGAGCTCTAGGTGCTCTCCAATGAGCGCATGACACATGGCCCTTTGTCCAAGTGTCCAGGGTCAACTGTTGACCCTTGTCCGAAAACAGGAATTGGCAGGTGTTGTCTTAAGTCCATCTAATGTATTAGGACAATCTTTTCTAATCTGGACAAGCTCCAGTCAGACTAGGACAAAATTCTTGAGTGTATCCAAACAAATTTGGTTCAGCCAAGTCGAACCAGAATGATCACAGAAGGAGAATGTTAGGCTTAATTGTGTACTAGCATGATTTATTTGAACCTAATTGGATCTTATCCAAATCAACTGAACTAGGTTAGTCCAGTTGATAACATCTAGACCCAAACCCTTATTTGTGTAATCTAGTTAGGTTCAGTTCCGTATAGTAATGAGACATATCGCAATCTCTATCATCGACATCATCGAAACACCTTTCGATGGATCAGAACTTTTCTAATTCACACAATTAGAATGATTGATCATCTAAATCATTCTAATTGCTCTCAAAATCCACCAGTGACACCTAGCAATATATGATGGCAACCCATCATAACCGAAAGCGAACCTCTCGGTGCAGCTACCTGTGTGATTGGGTTCTTCTATCTTGAGCCCCGACTGGATTAAGGTTAAGATGAATTCGTCAAACCCAACATCTGTCATATGAATTAATCATTCGATTTGAGTCCGATGTGAAATCCTAATAGAAGCACTTTCTATCATATTCACATTGCCATGGCCATGGGCTTATGGACTCGATCTCATGATCATCATAGGACTGCTCCTTATCTATCGAGGTAGATAGATCCCCTATTGGTGCAATCCAATTTCTACAATAAATATGCTATAGCCAACATACACCTCAAGGTTCTAAATGGCTAGGAGACCGAGTTATGGTGTAGTCAAACTATAACACCCTCAAGGTGAACTGCCGATGCACCTCAAGTCAAAGAACCAGACACACCACTGCAGCATCGAGCCAGTCATTGACGAGGAGGTAGACTTTCTTATGACTGCTCGAGGTGGTCACGCTCAATGCCCTCGTTCTCTAATGAGTAGCTATACTCTCGCTCCGATGTCTCCACACCGTAGACTCAAGACTCATCTACCTTAAGGAAGCGATCGTACACCAACCTTTCGGATCGATCACCATCCTAATGATGATCCTATGGTCGAGAGCTATTTATGAGTTAATTATAAAAACTCATGTCTTAAATCTTCAACTCTTGAAAATATGAGTTGTCATTTTCATTTACTCAAAGAATGTATCACAGACACTATTTACACAATGTGATAGAATAAAAATTAACCCTTTATTAATTTAAGTAAAAATTATAAAATTGCCCTTATAAGTGTATTATAAGTATCAGCCAATCTGGCTTTTAGAGCACACATCTAACAAACTCCCACTTGACCTAAAGCCAATTGGCTTCAAATCTAAGTCCCATCTTCTTTAAGTGGGCTTCGATTTTCTGCTGGCTCAATGGCTTTGTCAGTGGGTCCGCTGCATTGTCTACGGTGTCGACTTTCTTAACCTCGACGTATCCCTTCTCGAGGTAATCATGGATGAGGTGGTATCGCCGCTCAATGTGCTTGGATTTCTGGTGAGACCTCGACTCCTTAGCTAGGGCTATGGCGTCATTATTATCGCAGTACAAAGGAACGGCATCTTATGTCATCACTTCAAGTTCTGTGGCAAACTTTTTGTACCAGAACGCCTCCTTCGCAGCTTCCAATGCAGCAATATAATCTGCTTCCATTGTTGAGTCTACAATCACTGTCTGCTTGGAACTCTTCCAACTGACAGCTCTACCATTGCATATAAACAGACTCCCAGATATTGACTTTCGATCATCCATATCGGACATAAAGTTCGAGTCCATAAATGCCTGAACCTAGAGTTCTCCATTCACAAAGACTAGAAACATGTCCTTAGTCCTTCTCAATTACTTGAGGATACATTTTACAGAAGTCCAGTGTTTTTCGCCTGGATTCGACTGATACCTGCTTGTGATGCTCACAGCATGGGCTATATCAGGTCATATACATAGCATGGCATACATGAGGCTCTCTATTGCAGAAGCATAAGGGATCTTGCTCATACGTTCAATTTCCTCAGGTGTGTTAGGGCACATCATTTTGGAGAGATGAATGCCATGTTTGAAGGGTACTAGACTCCTCTTGCAGTTTTTCATGCTAAACCTCTTTAGCACCTTCTCTATGCACATCTTCTGCGAAAGACCTAGCATCCTATTTGGTCTATCCCTATAGACCTTTATTTCCAATATAAAGAATGCTTCTCCTAGATCTTTCATAGAGAACTCCTTTGACAACCACATTTTAACTGTAGTTAGCATAGGAATATCATTCCCAATTAGGAGGATGTCATCCACATATAGTACGAGGAAGACAATAGTGCTCCCACTAACCTTTTTACACATGATTTCTCCACATTTTTAATGAAACCAAATGTTTTGATTACATCATTGAAACGAGCATTCCAGCTCCGAGATGCTTACTTAAGTCCATATATGGATATTTGTAGCTTGCAGACTTTGTGATCTCCATCACTGGATGTGAAATCGAATGGCTGCTCCATATAGGTATCTTCCTCAAGATATCTATTTAAGAACATCGTTTTAACGTCCATCTGTCATATTTCATAATCAAAATAGGCTGCAATTGCAAGCAATGTGCGAATGGATTTCAGCATGACTACTGTTGA
Organism: Cocos nucifera; assembly: GCA_006176705.1. Classification (NCBI taxonomy): domain Eukaryota; kingdom Viridiplantae; phylum Streptophyta; class Magnoliopsida; order Arecales; family Arecaceae; genus Cocos; species Cocos nucifera. The sequence continues at coordinate 176,450 of QRFJ01000934.1, read as the reverse complement.
AAAGGTATCCTGATAGTCAATGCCTTCGCCCTGACTATATCCTTTCGCCACAAGCCTTGCCTTGAATGTCTCTACATTCCCATCGGCACCTATCTTTCTCTTGAAGATCCATTTGCATCCAATAGATATTATACCTTCAGGCGGATCTACTAAGGTCTAGACTTGGTTTGAGCGCATTGAGTCAATCTCTGACTTCATTGCCTCTAACCATTTATCGGAGTCGATATCTGATGTCGCCTCGTCATAGGTTTTGGGATCATCACCATGAATCCCATTTTCCGTGAGGAACATTTTCTCTACATCCTTTTGAACAGTACCCAAGTATCTTTCAGGAGGACAGGAAAGCCTAGTTGATCTATGAGGTAGTGGAGATAGTTTATGGATTGGTTCTAACTGATTTGGTTTCCTAGGTTCCTTAGCTTGTTGCTCATCAGAGACATTTTCGTCAAGCCTAATCTGTCTCTCGATGCCACCATCTTGAATAAACTATTTTTTAAGAAAGATGACGTGTCGACTTATAATCACATTATGGTCTTCTGGAAGGTAAAAATAATATCCTAATGACTCTTCAGGATATTCTATAAATTGAGCTCTAAAGGACCTAGACTCTAACTTGTCCGCCTGTTGTTTCTTAACAAGGGCCGGACAATCCTAAATTTTGAGGTGACTCAGACTTGGTTTCTTACCATGTCATATCTCATACGGTGTGGTAGCAATGGTTTCAGAAGGAACCCTGTTCAGTAAGTAAATTGCTATCATTAGGCTATCTTTCCAAAGAAATTCAAGAAGATCCGTGAAGCTCATCATGGATCGAACCATATCTAATAGAATCCGATTTCTCCATTCTGAAATTCCGTTGAGTTGAGGTGTTCCAAATGAAGTCCATTGAGAGACTATGCCATTGTCCTTAAGATAGTCTAGGAATTTGCTACTAAGATATTCTCCTCGATCTGATCGAAGAACCTTAATGAGTTTTTCTGTTTATTTTTCTGCTTCAAGTCTGAATTCTTTAAACTATCAAAGGCTTCAGACTTATGTCGCATCAAATATACATACCCATACCAAGACATCATCGGTAAAGGTGATGAAGTAGACATAGTTGCCTCTTGCCGGCACATCAAATGGCCCGCATACATCTGAATGTACTAAGGCAAGTAGGTCCGTGGCCCTTTTCCCATGTCCTACAAAAGTGAGCTTGGTCATTTTGCCATGAAGGCATGATTCACAAATCGGATATGACTCGAAAGTCAACGAACTCAATAGTCTGAATTTCTCTAATTTGTTAACCGTCTTCGGCTACATGACCTAGACTAAGATGCCATAGATACCTATCATTTAGACCATCCCTAGGTCGCTTTGATCCTACGGCATTCATATTTTGCTCGATACTAAAAACAGAAACATCAATATGTAACTGATAGAGGCCATTTATAAGGAAACCACTTGCAATTTTATTACTTTCAAAAAAAATATTACAATGGTTCTTAAGAAAACTAATTACATAGCCTTCCTGTACTAAGCATGAAACAGAAATCAAATTCCTACTTGCTGCAGGCACAAAAAAATAGTCCTTAAGTACTAGATCTAATCCTGACGGTAGTCGAAGAAGGTAAGTTTCCATGGCCACAACAACAACTCTTGCTCCATTTCCGACATGCGGGATCATCTCACCATCCCTCAACCTCCTGCTCTCCTCAAGTCCCTGCATAGAAGTGCACAAGTGAGCACTAGAACTAAAGTCAAGCACCCAACTGGATGCAGAAGAAACCATAAGGTTGGATTCTACAACAAGCAAACCGCCAGAAGGACCTGCCTTCTTCTTGTTCTTCAGGCTGGCCAGATATTAAGGGCAGTTCCGCTTCCAGTGGCCGTTGACATTACAATGGAAACACATTCCTTTGTCAGCGGCCTTCTTCTTTGGCTCTGCCTTCTTCTTCCCACCATCCACCTTCTTCACGGATTTCTTCTTTCCAAAAGATTTTCTCTTGAAAGAAGTCTGCTCCACAGCAAATACTGAGCCTTTAGAATCTTTCATAGAAAGCTCAGCAGTGACCAGCATGTTCATTAATTCGGCTAGGGTACATTGCATCTTATGCATATGAAAGTTCATAATGAACTGACCATAGGCATCGGTCAAGAACTGCAGGATCACATCAATCTACAAGTCCCTATCCATGATAACACCGAGCTTCTCAAGCTCCTCAAGGTCCTTGATCATTGTCAAACAATGATCTTGGACTGACTACCCATCACGCATCTGAGCTTTAAAAAGTCTATGGGAGATTTGATACTTAGCTGCACGACTCTGCTCACCAAACAACTCTTGCAGGCGAGCCAACATCTATCAGGTAGTCATGATTTTCTCATGTTGGCGCTGCAAGTCATCTGACATTGAGCCAAACATGTAGTACCTTGCCTTATTATCTTCATCCGTCCATCATTCTAGAGACGCTCTCTGTTCAGTAGTTGGACGGGCCGGTATAGTGGGTGGGTCCTAGTCCAATACATAAGATAGCTTTTTGGAATCCAAAATAATTTTGTAGTTTCTTAGCCAGTCCTTAAAATTAAGTCCAGTCAATCTATGGGTATCTAAGATCTTGGCTAAAGGATTGGACGCAGACATTTTTCCTGCAGAGAGTCAAAGTTTCTAGTTAGATTTTCGTAATTAGATTTTGATCAATTTATTTAAGAATTTCATTTTTAAATAAACTGGGCTCCCACTATTACTCGGATCCCTACACTCCCTCGGTAGAGATGCAAAAATCTCCGCAATTAAAGACTTCTAGTGGATGGTGTCGTCCCACCGACTAGCTCACCACCTCACCTAACAGTTATTGGTGATGGGTTGGCCGATGAGTGGACAACTCTTGTCCAATGATTCTCTAATCATGATGCATCCAAACCTGATCTCTAATTCATGAAGCTCACCGTGCTCGGAATATTGCTCCACTCTTTAGTTAAGTTAGACCCACCACTTACACGAATTGGATTCCTGATTGGGTCCCTCACCATATCCGAAATATTGAGCCCAACCCATCCTCCAACCCGTAGCATCCAATGCCTAATAAACATGGTTGTGTCTTTTCGGTGCAACTGAACCACTGTAACCAGCTGAGAACAATCAACCCCGGAAAGGGCCCACACATCTACAATGGTGAAAGACCTTAGATTTAATATTTTCTTAAGAAGATTTAATTTAGCTCTCTTTAAACTTGACTTAGTCATAACAAATATGACTAACCTAGTGGCATGAGTTGGCTCGAATTGTTAGCCACCTCTAATCAGAACTGGGTCGACCCATATGACTAGGTAAGTGAGACCGGTGAAAGGGATATGCCATTAACTCGATAAGAATACATTAGAGTCGAGTAGCTCCCAATTAAAAACCAATCGATCGTATCTGCCAAACTTACCTTAGACACCAAATTATCACACTAGAACCAATTGGATTAGCATACAATCCAAGCTCGAACCATGGAGCCAAATCAAATCATTGCTTGATCGAGTCACATCTCAATGTGGTTTGACCTTGACCCAGACTTAATCCTATTAAGCTGGTCAAATCTAAGCTTTCTTTGATCCCACCTAACCAACTCTTGATTTGGTTTGATCAACCGCTAGACCTAATTGAGCTACCCAAGCCCGAACCCAATCTTATGAAGGTATCTTAGATCTGAAAATTCATAATTTTTAGATCTAATTGATTTCATAATCTTAATACTTAATTAAGTTTGGGTTCATAAATAAGACGTATTAAAATCCTAGGATTTCAAGATCTAGGATTTTGCAAAAATATAAGTTCTGATTATTTATTAAGAACGAACGCGCAACACCCCTACACGCCATAAGAACACCCCATCGAATGGGAGGAGAGAGCCTTTAAACCCTACTTTGTTCTTATGATCGGACGGCCAAGGGGAACATCTTAATCGAAAATATATTTTCTACTACAAAATAAGTTAGATCTAAAACATGTATCTCATATACAATTATTGATCTAACTAATACATGCCTTGCATACATCTCATGTATCATAACTCAATCAACCATGCATACTTTCAGATCTGATATATCACATATTAAATCTAAAAGATAGAATTTTAAATTTGAACACATCAAAACCAAACTATTCTAGACATTTTATAGAACTATTCTATAACTAGTCTAAGCATGCATCTTTCATATCTCATATGAGTAAATTAAAAATTAAAAACTCTATTTTCTATTTTTCATATCTTGTTACAATAATTATAACATCAAAAAAATAGAAATAAAATAGATCTAAAAACATATTTAATCAAATTAATAACATGATTATACTAGACTACACATAAAACTATTCTATTTCTAGTCTAGTCATGCATCTCATACATTATAGATCTAAATCATTTTTTTTAATTTTTTAATTTTAGATCTAATCACATCTAATGTGACATCTGAAATCATTTAATATCAAATCACAAATAAAAATTAAATCAGATCTAAAATAGATCTAAAGAACTGCCAACCAGCTCTGATACCAATTGAAGGAAAAATCCTATTTTTCGTCACAGGATCATTCAGAACTGATTGGATCTGAAGGAATATTTCAAAATTTTTTTCTAAAAATCCTAATCAGATCTAAGACATCTCAGATCTGATCCTAAAAACCTGATAATAAAATAAAATTAAATTAAATCTAATTTAATTTTATACCTTATTTTTGGGTAATCGGATTATCCTGATGATGATCCTGACGCTCCCGAGGTTCTGGATCAAGCCACGCACGTGCCTGGCCTCTATCGTAGTCCACACGGGCAGGATCTAGATGTCTTCTCTTTCTGAATCAATGCTCCAAAATTCATATCTTGATCTGATCTCGAAGTTCTTCAAAACTCTTTTTGAAAAAACAGCAATCTTCTCTTTCAGCAGTGCTGCCTTCTTCCAGATTCGGGCGCCAATACACTTTGGACTTCTCTTGAACTTGTGCCCAACTCCTTGGGCATGGAGAGGGGAAAGAGAGGATTAAAGGCAGGCATGGAAGAGAGAAGGGCAGCCTTATGGCGTGGTGAAAAGAAAACGCACACAAACCCTAGGCGCAGACAGGATTTAAATAGATCCTATTATGCCATGCAGTGCCACATCATCCCGGTCAATCAGAGGCCTTCATCCAATCAGATCTAAATCTGATTGGTAGGTTGATATCATCTAATCCAATCGTATGAGAGTCCTTCAAAAAACCACATAGGTGGCGCCAACACCGGATAAACCCAAAATGTTTGGCGCCCAAGTGTTTGATCATATCAAAATACTCCAAAGTCCCATCTACATGGGACTCCTACCTTATCCACACTAGGCGTGCGCCCTCTCTCTTTCTTCCTTTAACAGGGGGATAAGAGCCCCAGGTGCTCTCCAATGAGCGCATGACACATGACCCTTTGTCCAAGTGTCCAGGGTCAACTGTTGACCCTTATCCGAAAATAGGAATTGGCAGGTGACAGGAATTGGCAAATGTTGTCTTAAATCCACCTAATGAATTAGGACAATCCTTTTCTGACCTGACTAAGACAAGATTTCTGAGTGAGTCCAAACAAATTTGGCTCAGCCAAGTCGAACCAGAATGATTACAGAAGGAGAATGTTAGGCTCAATCGTATGCTAGCACGATTTTCTTAAACCTAATTGGATCTTATCCAAGTCAACTGAACTAGGTTAGTCCAATTGATAACATCCAGACCCAAATCCTTGTTTGTGTGATCCAGTTAGATTCAGCTCCGTATGGTAATGTGATATATCACGATCTCTATCATCGACATCATCGAAACACCTTTCGATGGACCAGAACTTTTCTGATTCACACAATTTGAATGATTGATCATCTAAATCATTCTAATTGCTCCCAAAATCCACCAGTGACACCTAGCAGTATATGGTGGCAACCCATCAGAAACAATAGTGAACCTCTTGGTGCAACTACCTGTGTGATTGGATTCTTCTATCTTGAGCCCCGACTGGATTAGGGTTAAGATGAACTCGTCAAACCCAACATCCGTCATATGAATTAATCATTTGATTTGAGTCCGATATGAAATCCTAATAGAAGCTCTTTCTATCATATTCACTGCCATGGCCATAAGCTTATGGACTCGATCTCATGATCATCATAGGACTGCTCCTCATCTACCGAGGTAGATAGATCTCCTATTGGTGCAATCCAATTCCTACAATGAATATGCTATAGCCAACATACACCTCAAGATTCCAAATGACTAGGAGACCGAGTTATGGTGTAGTCAAATTATAACACCCTCAAGGTGAACTGCCGATGCACCTCAGATCAAAGAACTAGACACACCACTGCAGCATCGAGCCAGTCATTGACGAGAAGGTAGACTTCCTTATGACTGCTCGAGGTAGTCATGCTCAGTGCCTCGTTCTTTAACGAGTACCTGTACTCTCGTTTCCGTGTCTCCACACCGTAGACTCAAGACTCATCTATCTTAAGAAAGCAATTGTACACCAATCTTCCGGATCGATCACCATCCTAAGTGATGAACCAATGGTCGAAAGCTGTTTATGAGTTAATTATAAAAACTCGTCTTAAATCTTAAACTCTTGAAAATATGAGTTGTCATTTTCATTTACTCAAAGGATGTATCACAGACACTATTTACATAATGTGATAAAATAAAAATTAATTCTTTATTAAAGTAAAAATTATAAAATTGCCCTTAGAAGTATATTACAAGTATCAGCCAATCTGACTTCTAGGGCATACATCTAACAAACTCCCACTTGACCTAAAGCCAATTGGCTTCAAATCTAAGTCCCATCTTCTTTAAGTGGGCTTCGATTTTCTGCTGGCTCAATAGCTTTGTCAGTGGGTCCACCGCATTATCTACGGTGTCGACTTTCTTAACCTCGACGTATCCCTTCTCGAGGTAATCACGAATGAGGTGGTATCGCCGCTCAATGTGCTTGGATTTTTGGTGAGACCTCGACTCCTTAGCTAGGGCTATGGCGTCATTGTTGTCGCAGTACAGAGGGACGGCATCTGATGGCATCACTTCGAGTTCTGCGGCAAACGTTTTGTACCAGAATGCTTCCTTCGCAGCTTCCAATGCAGCAATGTATTCTGCTTCCATTGTTGAGTCTACAGTCACTGTCTGTTTGGAACTCTTCCAACTGACAGCTTTACCATTGCATATAAACAGACTCCCAGATGTTGACTTTCGATCATCTATATCGGACATAAAGTCCGAGTCTGTAAATGCCTAAATCTAGAGTTCTCCATTCTCAAAGACTAGAAACATGTCCTTAGTCCTTCTCAAGTACTTGAGGATACATTTTACAGATGTCCAGTGTTTTTCGTCTGGATTCGCCCGATACCTGCTTGTGACGCTCACAGCATGGGCTATATCAGGTCGTATACATAGCATAGCATACATGAGGCTCTCTATTGCAGAAGCATAAGGGATCTTGCTCATACGTTCAATTTCCTCAAGTGTGCTAGGGCACATCATTTTGGAGAGATGAATGCCATGTTTGAAGGGTACTAGACTCCTCTTGGAGTTTTCCATGCTAAACCTCTTTAGCACCTTCTCTATGCACATCTTCTACAAAAGACCTAGCATCATATTTGGTCTATCTCTATAGACCTTTATTTCTAATATAAAGAATGCTTCTCCTAGATCTTTCATAGAGAACTCCTTTGACAACCATATTTTGACTGTAGTTAGCATAGGAATATCATTCCCAATTAGGAGGATGTCATCCACGTATAGTACGAGAAAGACAACAGTGCTCCCACTAACCTTTTTACATATGATTTCTCCTCATTTTTGATGAAACCAAATGTTTTGATTACATCACTGAAACGAGCATTCCAGCTCCGAGATGCTTGCTTAAGTCCATATATGGATATTTGCACCTTGCAGATTTTGTGATCTCCATCACTGGATGTGAAACTGAATGGCTGCTCCATATAGGTATCTTTCTCAAGATATCCATTTAAGAATGCCGTTTTCACGTCCATCTGTTATATTTCATAATCAAAATAGGCTGCAATTGCAAGCAATGTGCGGATGGATTTCAGCATGACTACTGTTGAAAAGGTATCCTAATAGTCAATGCCTTCGCGCTGACTATATCCTTTCGCCACAAGCCTTGCCTTGAATGTCTCTACATTCCCATCAGCACCAATCTTTCTCTTGAGGATCCATTTACATCCAATAGATATTATACCTTTAGGTGGATCTACTAAGGTCTAGGCTTGGTTCGAGCGCAATGAGTCAATCTCTGACTTCATTGCCTCTAACCATTTATCAGAGTCGATATCTGATATCGCCTCCTCATAGGTTTTGGGATCATCACCATGAACCCCAATTCCCATGAGGAACATTTCCTCTACATCCTCTTGAACAGTACCCAAGTATCTTTCAGGAGGCAAGAAAGCCTAGTTGATCTATGAGGTGGTGAAGATAGTTTATGGACTGGTCTTAACTAATTTGGTTTCCTAGGTTCCTTAGCTCGTTGCTCATCAGAGACTTTTTCGTCGAGCCTAATCTATCTCTCGATGCCACCATCTTGAATAAACTATTTTTCAAGAAAGATGACGTGTCGACTTACAATCACATTGTGGTCTTTCCGAAAATAAAAATAATATCCTAATGACTCTTAAGGATATTCTATAAATTGAGCTCTAAAGGACCTAGACTCTAACTTGTCCGCCTGTTGTTTCTTAACAAGGGCCGGACAACCCCAAATTTTGAGGTGACTCAGACTTGGTTTCTTACCATGTCATATCTCATACGGTGTGGTAGCAACGATTTTAGAGGAAATCCTGTTCAGTAAGTAAATTGCTGTCATCAGGCTATCTTTCCAAAGAAATTCAAGGAGATCCGTGAAGCTCATCATGGATCGGACCATATCTAATAGGGTCTGATTTCTTCGCTCTAAAATTTCGTTGAGTTGAGGTGATCCAAATAAAGTCCATTGAGAGACTATGCCATTGTCCTTAAGATAGTCTAGGAATTTCCTACTAAGGTATTCTCCTCCTCGATCTGATCGAAGAACCTTAATGAGTTTTTCTGTTTGTTTTTCTGCTTCAAGTCTGAATTCCTTAAACTTATCAAAGGCTTCAGACTTATGTCACATCAAATATACATACCCATACCAAGACATATCATCGGTAAAGGTGATGAAGTAGACAGTTGCCTCGTGCCGGCACATCAAATGGCCCACATACATCTGAATGTACTAAGGCAAGTAGGTCCGTGGCCCTTTCCCCATGTCCTACAAAAGGGAGCTTGGTCATTTTGCCATGAAGGCATGATTCACAAATCGGATATGACTCGAAAGTCAATGAACTCAATAGTCCGAATTTCTCTATTTTGTTAACTCCGTCTTCGGCTACATGACCTAGCCTAAGATGCCATAGATACCTATCATTTAGACTATCCCTAAGTCGCTTTGATCCTACGGCATTCACATTTTGCTCGATACTAAAAACAGAAACATCAATATGTAACTGATAGAGGCCATTTATAAGGAAACCACTTGCAATTTTATTACTTTCAAAAAAAATATTACAATGGTTTTTAAGAAAACTAATTACATAGCCTTCCTGTGCTAATTACATAGCTGCAATTTCTGAATTGAACTCCATCTTTTATATCACATTTCGTTCGACGGCCAAAAGCTGTAGATAAATTTCAAAATTCGTTAAGTAAATTTGTACAAATACAAAAGGAATCAAATTTTCAGAGCATTATTGATTTGTTGCTTGTTAGATGCAAGTCCCTACTCATCTGATAGTCCCACCGTTGCTCAATGATTTGTATGTACTAATGAGTATATTTCAATATCCCACCCCAATCTAATCCTTTGTTCTCTCCATCATGTGACTTAAAAAGTCCATATGGAGGTATTTTTCATTGTCCATAGCCCGAAGCACCTCATATAAAGATTTACTAACCCTCACCATCTCCTCGGCCCATTGTCAAAATGTCGGTCTCATCACTAAAGTTTTCCACATTGCTCCCCTCAGTGCCTGTCCTAGCATATCTACTCTCTTGCCGCTCAAGACTAACAAACATTTGAAGTAGGTATACTTTTTTATCAACAAGACTATTAAGTGCTATACAATTCATAGCGAACCATGTGAGAATTAGTCTCAATATCTCTCCCCCTATATACCTTCGCATCAATGATAGGACTCATATTTGGTTGTAGATAAATCTAGTAATATTTTGTGCTGAGTTCACTACCTGCCGCATCCTACTAAGCTTCCTAACATCCATCAACATAAGGTTAATATAATGTACAGCACATGGGATCCAAAAAATATGCAGTCACTGCTCCATTAGGATCTCCCTTGCGGCATTGTCAGTGATAACCTGCACAATATTTCACTCTCCAACATGATCGATCACCTCCTCTAATCTAAGGACGTATATAGTATCGTGCACCTAATCTAAAGTATTAATAGATTTCTGAAAAAATATTTTTCCATCATAATATGTCAAGAAATTGATTATGCTTTATCTAGTAGGATCAAACCAACAATCACATAGCACCACCAGTTCATATATCAGCTGCTTATTTTAATATCATGCAATCTATTTTTGTAGCTCCTTATTATTGTCAAGAAGCTCACCATAGATCCTTCAATTCTGGAAGATCTACATCTGAACCGGCAGTCTATATGGATTTAATGGCAGAGCGAAAATGTGTTGCCTACCATATGCACCGAGATGTGGTTGAAGTGAAACCAAAATCCAATAGCTCGCCACCTATCCTTCTTCTTATCCTTCTTCAACATACTGTCAATTCTATATTACTTAGAATCCTTGGGGAAGACGGATGGATCCTAATCATGGATAGTAGCTTCTAGTGGAATCACTCTGAAGGATATTTTTTCTACTACCAAAAGCTCCTACATAGATGCAATATGGCTCGTGTCTCTACTGATGGACTCTCTAACTAAGAGGTCATTCTAAACCTGACTCCACTGCAATGCTCACATGGTGCGACCCAAACTCATAAGCTGATGGTCTAAATTGAGCTCTATCCAGTCATCGGACTCATAAGCTGACGGTCTAAATTGAGCTTTATGTCCAGTCACCCCTTCAAGTTGCCACTGATCATCCAAGCTTGTCCAAATGGCTGTATGGATCTATGCCACCTAATCATCCAGAGCGAATGTTTTCTCTAACTTCCTAAAGTGATAGGAAGGTGGCTCTATGGCTCTGTGGTACACATTTGTCTTCTTATTTATGAAGGAACTTTTTTACTAGCTAGATCGGATCGGACTAGATGCAGTAGAATTTTTAAAAATTTAAATCCAATCTAGCTAAGGATTCACATATCTAATTACAAATATCAACAAATAAAGCATCTATCTAAGCATGCATTCAAGTGGTGATCACACACCTTGTGCAGGTAGATGATCTCCGCAATTCGATGATCAAAAATCAGATTAAGGTCTACTGATCAGTCGCGCACGCGTCCAACCTCTATCGGTATCCACTTGGGCTCAAATCTGGACGTCTTCTCTGGCTTTGATCCGACTTCAGCAAGTCAGATCTGGATCTTCTAGATTTGACTTCGATCTGATCGTCGATAGCACTTCGATCAGCACAGGATCAAGTCTCCTCCTATGTAGGTAGCACCCAACTTCTTGAATGCTTCGATCAGCCCAACTCCTTTAGGCATGGAAGAGAGAGAGCAAAGAAGTGGAGAGGAGAGGAAGGAGGCATGGAAGAAAAAAGGTAAGGCTTCGCAGTTTCTAAAATTACGATTCTAAACTCTTTAGCGGGTTCCTTATTTATAGAAATAGGGAACTAGGAGTCTTTGGGCTTTAAGTCTTTGACTAGATCAAACACTTAAAGAAGGACTTCTCAAATCAGATGTGGCGCCTCCTCTCTTTTTCTGTGATGTTTTGTTGAATAAAACAGTAAGGGGCGAGCGCCACCCTTATCTGGATAATGGTGTTTGGCGCCACCTTTAATCTCCTCAGTTGTTTGAACAAAACAAACTACATCTCAATTCAAATTAGAACTTGTTTGACTCATTCAAACAAGCAAATGCTAATCCAAATCTCCAAGAACTCTTATCCATAAGTGGCGCACGCCCAGAAGAAAATATTATGGGGCATGCACCCCTTACTTTCTCTCTCAGATATCTAATGGCGCACGCCCCTAGAGATTCTAGAGGGTGTGCGCCCCTCTCATCTACACAGAAGATCAGGTCAAAGATGGAGGGCACCCCACACTTGGCGCCCCTTCATCCGAATTCAATCAAGAGAGTCCTAGGGCACACCAACTCTTGGTGTCCCTACAAGCCAAATCCAATTTGGCTAAATCTAATGCAGGAGAAATTAGGTTCAATCATGTGCTAGCATAATTTCCTAGAATCTAATTGGATCTAATCCAAATTAATTAGATTGTATGAGTCCAATTGAAACATCTAGAGCCAAAACCCTTGATTGTGAGACTCTATAGGTTCAATTCTGTATGGTAATAGGACATGTCGTGATCTCCATCATCACATCATCGAAACTCCTTTTGATGGATCAAAACTTTTTCTGATTCAACTAATTAGAATTATCAATCATCAAGATAATTCTAATTGATCTCACAATCCACCAGTAACACCTAACAGTATGTAGTGGCAACCCATCAGAACTAAGTAAGAACCTCTCGGTGCAGTTATCATGTGATTCGATTCTTCTATTAGGAGTCCTGACAAGGACCGAGGTTAAGGTTGACTCATTAAACCTCATACCTATCATATAATAGAAACAATTGATTTGAGTCTGATGTGAAACCCTAATAGAAATTCCTTTCTATTATTTCACAATGTCATGGCCATGGGCTTTAGAACTCAATCTCATGATTACTATAGGGCTACTCTACCGAGGTAGATAGATCCCATCTTGGTGTGATCCAATTCCTACAATGAACATGTTATAGCCAACATATATCTTAGGATTCCATATGACTAGGAGACCAAATTATGGTGTAGTCAAAATATAACACCCTAAGGTGAACTGCCGATGCACCTCAAGTCAGAGAACCAGACATACAACTGCAACAACGAGCAAGTCATTGACGAGAAGATAGACTTCCTTATGACTGCTTGAAGTTAGTCATGCTCAATACCCTTGTTCTTAACAAACACCTGTACTTTTGCTTCAGTGTCTCTACATCATAGATTTAAGACTCATCTATCCAAAGGAAGTGATCATATAACAATCTTTCAAATCGATCATCATTCTTGTGATGATCCTACGATCGGATGTAATTTATGAGTTAATTATGATAACACATCTCAAATTCTCAACTCTTGAAAATATGTATCATCATACCGATTGCCCAATGGATGATTCACAAACATAAATTAACATAGATGTGAATGATAAAATAATTCAGATTTTATTTATAAATCAAAAATTATAAATTATGCCCATAGAAAGTTTTACATGTGTCGGCCAATCTGGCTTTTAGGGCATACATCTAACAAACTCCCACTTGACCTAAAACTAATTGGCTACAAATCTAAGTCCCATCTTCTCAAGATGGGTTTCAGTCTTTTGTTGGCTCAAATGCTTCGTCAGTGGATCAGCCGTATTGTCCGCAATGTCGACTCTCTTCACCTCGACATATTCTTTCTCGAGATAATCATGAATGAGGTGGAAGCACTGCTCAATGTGCTTGAATTTCTAATGAGACCTCGGCTACTTAGCTAGGGCTATGGCATCGTTGTTGTCGCAGTAGAGAGAGACGGCATTAGATGGCATCACTCCAACTCCGTAACAAACTTCTTGAACTAGAATGCCTCCTTCGTAGCTTCCGATACAGCGATATATGTTGCTTTCATGGTGGAATCTGCAATCACTGTCTGCTTGAAACTTTTCCAGCTTACAGAGCCACCATTGCATAGGAATAAGCTTCCTGATGTCGACTTTCAATCATCAATATCAGACATGAAGTCTGAATCAATATATCCTTGCACTTGGAATTCTCCATTATCAAAGATCAAAAACATATCCTTAGTCCTTCTCAAGTACTTAAGGATACATTTTACAGAAGCCCAGTGCTTTTTATCTGGAATTGACTGATATCTGCTTGTGACACTCACAGCATGAGCAACATTAGGTCGTGTACAAAGTATGACATACATGAGACTCCCTATTACCGAAGCATAAGGGATCTTGCTCCTGCATTCAATCTCTTCCGGTGTGTTGAGGCACATTTTCTTGGAGAGATGAATGCTTATGTCTAAATGGTACAAGACCCCTCTTGGAGTTCTTCATGCTGAACCTTTTCAGCACCTCCTCAATGTAAATCTTCTGTGATAAACCTAGCATCCTCTTCGATCTATCTCTATAGATTTTGATCCCCAAAATAAAGGATGCCTCACCTAAGTCTTTCATAGAAAACTCTTTAGACAACCAAACTTTGACCGAGATCAACATGAGAATATCGTGTTCCCAATCAAGAGGATGTCATCCATGTACAATATGAAAAAACAACAATACTCCCACTGACCTTTTTGAACACACATGACTCCTCTTCATTCTTGATGAAACTAAATAATTTCATTACATTGTTGAAATAAGCATTCCAACTCTGAGATGCTTGCTTAAGTCCATAAATGGATCTTTGCAGTTTGCAAACTTTGTGATCACTATCACTGAAGGTGAAACCAAGCAGTTGTTCCATATAGTTATCTTCCTCAAGATATCCATTTAAGAATGTCATTTTCACATCCATTTGCCATATTTCATAATCGAAATATGCTGCAATGATAAGCAATGTGCGGATGGATTTAAGTATGGCTACTAGCGAAAAAGTATCCTGATAGTCAATGTCTTTGCGCTAACTATACCCTTTTACCATAAGCCTAGCTTTGAATGTCTCTACATTCCCATCTGCACCAATCTTTCTCTTGAAGATCCATTTACACCCAATAGGTACAATACCTTCAGGTAGATCTACCAAGGTCCAGACTTGGTTTGAGCGCATTAAGTCAATTTCTAACTTCATTGCTTTTAACCATTTCTCAGAGTCAATATCTAATATCACCTCGTTATAGGTTTTAGGATCATCTCCATGTATCCCATTTCCTGTGAGGAATATTTCCTCTACATCCTCTGAGATAATACCTAAGTATCTCTCAAGAGGACAGGAAACCCTATTAGACTTACGAGGTGGAGGAAGTGTCTGGATCAGCTCAGACTGAACTGGTTCCTTAGGTTCCAAGGCTCGTTGCTCTTTAGAGACTCTTCGAGCTTAATCTGTCTTTCCATGCCTCCATCTTGAATAAACTATTTTTCAAGAAAGACATGTCGACTCACAACCACATTATGTTCTGGAAGATAGAAATAATATCCTAAAAACTTCTTAGGATATCCGATAAAACTAGCTCTAAGAGATCTAGATTCTAACTTGTCTGCTTGTCTTTTGACATGAGCCGGACAATCCTAAATCTTGAGATGACAGACTCAATTTCTTATCATGCCACATCTCATATGGTGTGGTAACAACGATTTTAAAAGGAACCCTATTCAATATATAAATAGCAGTCAAAAGGCTGTCCCTAAAGAAAAATTGGAAGATCTGTGAAGCTCATCATGGAACGAACCATATCAAATAAGATCCGATTTCTCCATTCTGAAACCCCACTGAGTTGAGGCATTCCAAGCGAAGTCCATTGTGAGACCATGCAATATTCCTTGAGATAGTTCAGAAATTTCCTACTAAGGTATTCACCTCCTCAATCTGATCGAAGAACCTTAAGAAATTTTCTGCTTTATTTTTCCACTTCATATCTGAATTCTTTAAACTTTTCAAAGATTTTAGACTTGTGACGCATAAGGTACACATACCCATACCAAAAAAATCATCGGCAAAGATAATGAAGTAGAGAAAATCTCCTCTAGTCAGCACATCAAATGGGCCACAAATTTCTGAATGCACTAGAGCAAGTAACTTTGTGGTCCTTTCTCCATATCCCATAAAGGACAGCTTGGTCATTTTTCCTTAAAGGCATGATTCACAGACTGGATATGACTCGGAAGTCAACAGACTCAATAGTTCGATTTTCTCCAATTTGTTAATCTTATCTTCTCCAATGTGATCTAACCTTAGGTGCCACATGTACTTTCATTTATACTATCTCTGCATCATTTAGATCCTATGGCATTCACATTTTGCTCGACACAATTAACAAAAAAATCCACATGTAACTAAAAGAAATCGTTAATAAGAAAACCACTACCAAGTTTATTATTTCCAAAATAAATATTACGATGATCCTTATAAAAACTAATTACATAATCTTTCTACATTAAGCAGGAGAAAAAAATTAGATTCCTGCTCGAAATAGGTACAAAATAAGTCCTTAAGATTTAAAATGCTCCCAAACAGTAGTCGCAAAAGGTACGTTCCCACGACCACAGCAGCAATCTTTGCTCCGTTCCCAACACGTAGAATTATATCGCCATCTCTCAGCCTCCTGTTATCCTCAAGACCCTGTAAAGAAGTGCACAAATGAACACTAGATCTAGAGTCAAGCACCCAACTGGATGCAGAAGAAATCGTTAGGTTCGTTTCTATGACGAGCATATCTTCAAAAGGTCTACCTTCTTTCTTGCTCTTCAGAGTTGCTAGGTAAGCAGGGTAGTTCCACTTCCAATGGCCATTAGAGTTGTAGTGGAAACACTTTCCCTTCTCAACGACCTTCTTCTTCGATTCTGCCTTCTTCTCCTCCTCTACTTTCTGTTTCTTCGCGAACTTCTTTTTCTTCCCAGAAGACTTTTTTTGGAAGAAGTCCACTCAACAGCAAGTACTGAGCCCGTTGAACTCTTCAAGATTCCCTCAGTAGTGACCAGCATGTTTATAAGCTCGACCAAAGTGCATTGAATCTTATTCATATGGAAGTTTATAATAAACTGCCCATATAAATCAGTTAAGAACTGCAGAATCAGATCAATCTGCAAGTCCTTATCCATGGACATGCCGAGCTTCTCAAGCTCTTTTAGGTTCTTGATCATTGACAAATAGTGATCATGGACTGATTGCCCATCACGCATCTACGCTTTGAAGAGTCACTTGGACATTTCATAACGAGCTGCACGGTTCTACTCACCATACAACTCTTGTAGGTGAGCCAGCATCTGCCTGACAGTCCTCATGTCCTCATGTTGATGCTGTAATTCATTGAACATCGAAGCCAACACATAGTAGCTAACCTTGTTATAATCATCTAATCACTTATCATGAGATGCTCTCTGATCAATGGTCAGACGGGCTGGAAGAAGGGGAAGGTCTTGGTTAAGGACATAGGTCAATTTTTCAGAACTCAAAACTATTTTCAAGTTCCAAAGCCAATCCTTGAAATTTGGTCCGGTCAACCTATTGGTCTCTAGGATTCTGGCTAGGGGGTTGGAAGCGGACATGATTCCTATGAAGAGTCAGCTTTTAGTTAGATTTTGTATTTGACTTAACAAATTTATTTTAAAAATTTTATTTTAAAACAAATTTGGGCTCCCAATATTTTTTCGGATCCCTACACTTCCCTAAAAGAGATGCAAAAATCTCCACAATCAAAGATTTCTAGTGGATGCTGCGATTCCACCGATTGGCTTCCCACCTCACCTGATAGTTATTAGTGATGAGTCAACCGATGAGTGGACAACTCTTGTCCAATATTTCTCTAAACATGTTGCAGCCAACTCCGATCTCTAATTTATGAAGCTCATCATGCTCAAAATATTGCTCCACTTCTTAGTTAAGTCAGACCTACCATTTACACAAAATGGAGTCATGATTGGGACCCTCACCATATCAAGAATATTGAGCCCAACACTTTCTCCATCCCGTAGCATCTCATGCCTAATAGTGTAGTTGCATCTTTTCGGTGCAACTGAAATACTATATCCAGCCGAAAATAATCAACCCCGGGAAGGTCCCACATAACTACAAAGATGGAAGACCACATGACTTAATATTTTATAGAAAGATTTTTATTTAGGTCTCATCCTTAATTAGTCATAACTATTATAGCTAATCTAGTAGCATAGGCTAGCTTGAATTGTTGGCAACCCAATACAAAACTAAATCGACCCAATTGGCTAGGTAAGTGAGATCGGTGGGAGGGATATGCCATTAACTCGCCGTAGACTCATCTAGGTGAGTAGCTTCTAATTAATAACCACCGATCGTATCTACCGGACTTACCTTAGACATCAATTTGTCAATTTAAAATTGATCAGGTTAGCCTACAATCCAGGCTCGAACCGTTGAGCCAGATTAGGTCTTAAGATGATCGATAACATATGGCTATTAATCGATCTTGACCAAACTTATAACTATTTGGGCTAGTCAAAGAGCACTCTTGATCCTATCATAACCAAGATTCGATTTGATCAATCGCGCATACTAGACCTAATCAAGCTACCCACATCCTGAACCCATGTATTATGAAAATATCTTAGATCTTTTAATTCATAATTTTAGATCTGTTTATTTTTATAACTTAATTCTCAATTAAGTGTAACAGGGTTCATGTTTAGATATCAAAACCATTTTAAATCTAAACATAATTCAAAGTATAAAAAGTAGATCCAAGGATTTTTGGATCTAGAGTTTAACAGAAAGTAAATTTATCCTTTCGCTATTCTTCTTCATAAGAACCATCACAGCGGCACCCCTACCACCATAAAAGCACCACATCAAATGGAAAGAGAGGATCTTTAAAGCCCTTCTTTCTCTTATGACCGGATGGCCATGGCGACTATCTCATTCGAAGTACTATGCTACTAGGATTTAAAACTAAATCTATAACATGCATATATCTCATATATGAAATAGATCTAATCTAATCATGCTTTGTACATATACATCTCATGTATCTATTAAAAACATATCTCATGTTTTTTTAATCACATGCTATTTTGCTCTCATCAAAATTTCAATCTAGATCTATGTAATCTAGATCTATGAACCATCAACCTGGCTCTGATACCAGTTGAAGGAGCTTTTCTACTAGTCGGATTGGATCGGATCAGATGCAGCGGAATTTTTAAAAATTTAGATCCGATCTAGCTAAGGATTCATAGATCTAATTACAAATATCAGTAAATAAAGCATCTATCTAAGCATGCATTCAAGTGGTGATCACATCACCTTGTACGGATAGATGATCTCCGTAATCCAATGATCAAAAATCATATCAAGGTCCACCAATCAGCCACGCACGCATCCGACCTCTACAGGTATCCACTCGGGCTCAAATCTAGACATCTTCTCCGTCTTTGATCCGACTTCTGCAAGCCAGACCTGGATTTTCTGGATTTACCTTTGATCTGATCGTCGGCAGCACTTCGATCAACACAGGATCAAGTCTCATCTTGCGCAGGCAGCACCCAACTTTTTGAATGCTTCAATCAGCCTAACTCCTTTGGGCATGAGAGTGAGAGCGAGAGAGAGAGAGAGAGAGAGGAAGTGGAGAGAAGAGGGAGGTGTGGAAGAAAAGAGGTAGGGCTTTGCTGTTTCTAAAATTACGATTCTAAACTCTTTAACATGTTCCCTATTTATAGAAATAGGGAACTAGGAGTCCTTGGGCTTTAAATCTTTGACCAGGTCAAATACTTAAAGCAGAAGGACTTCTCAAATCAGATGTGGTGCCTCCTCTCTTTTTCTATGATGTTTTGTCGAACAAAATAATAAGGGGCGTGCGCGACCCTTATCTAAACAAGGGTGGTTGGCGCCACCTTTAATCTCCTCAGTTGTTTGAACCAAACAAACTCCATCTTAATTCAAATTAGAACTTGTTTGACTCATTCAAACAAGCAAATGCTAATCCAAATCTCCAAGGACTCTCATCCATAAGTGGTGCACGCCCAGAAGAAAATATTAAGGGGCATGCACCCCTTACTTTCTCAGATATCTGATGGCGCATGCCCCTAGAGAAATTCTAGGGGGCGTGCGCCCCTCTCATCTATGCAGAAGACTAGGTCAAAGATGTGGGGCTCCCCACACTTGGTGCCCCTTCATCCTAATTCAATCAAAAGAGTCCCAGGGCACACCAACGCTTGGTGTCCCTGCAAGCCAAATCTAATTTGGCTAAATCCAATGCAAGAGAAATTAGGTTCAATTATGTGCTAGCATAATTTCTTTCAACCTAATATTGGAAAAACTGGGTAGGATTTTATACATACCTTTCAAAACTTTTTTGAAAAAAATAAGCAGAAGACTAAAAGATTAATCTTATTAATCTAATTTATGCATATGATCATATCATTAAACACCTACTATCTAGGATCTATAACATGATAAGATGCATGTATAAATCTGAAAAATGAAATGCAAATAGGTATTGCTCATATCAATACCGGTCTAGATCGAATCTAGGGTGTAGAAGAGATTAAATCTCTTTACCTGAGCGTGGGTCGAGAACACCGCTGCTGATTTCTGTGGATGTGATCGTTGCTCAAAGCCGTATAGGATGTCCGGCCTCTACAGGTTGTCCATACGAAGCTTCTATGCTAATCGGAGATTCGATAATTGAAGATCTGTATGGGATGCTAGCTCCTTGTAGATCCATTCTGATGGTTGATCCGATTTTTTTTTCAAATCTCTTAGACCCTCCAAGAGATGAAGAACTAGAGGAAGATTAAGGGAGAGATCCTTCTCTCAAATCTCTCAAAACATGAGCAAGAGAAAGATCAAAAGAAATCCTAAGAGAAGACCATTCTCTTCTTTTTCTCTCAACAGGACAAACTAAAGTGTTGTCCTAAACAAGCCTCTCATGCCAACATAAGAGGAGACCCTCTCCTCCCGAATTCCCATGCCCTCTCTCTCTCTTTCTCTAATTTTTCCGTGGAATATCTTGGGTTTCTCATGCCAATAGCCCCTTAAAAAGTGGCGCCCCCTAAAAGAATCCAAGACTAGGTCAAAGACCTAGTCAAATAAGGAATCGAGGAGGTGTCCAACTCTTGGATGCCTCAAGGCCTTTTTGCGTGAATTTATTCATGCAAAGAAAGAAGGAATGGCACAAAAAATCTCAGCAAAGGAGGCGGCATCCAAGGAGGGGTATGGAACAAATTTCCAAAGGAGAGAGGAAGAGTTTTAAAGACTTAAAACTTTATCAAGATCTGCCTTGTTTGACCTAGTCAAACAAATTTCCAAAACCATGAAAGAGAGGGCATGTGGGACTTCATATTGGCATGAGAACTCTCATGCCAATATGAGAAAAGGTAGGCATGGGGTTTGGGGTACTTGGCACGAGAGAGAGAGAGAGAGAGAGAGAGAGAGAGAGAGAATCCCAATCCAACTAGGAACTCTCATAGTCTTTGATCAAACCAAATTTAATCCTATTTAAATTAGGATTGGTGCAACCTAATTAAGGGTGATACCAGTCTAACTAGAAGTCCAATTAAATCTGATTTAAATCCTAAGCCAATTAGAAATTAGGAGCACTCAAGTCCTAATCCAACAGAGAATTGATTTCCCTTGTAATTGGGTTATCTCATAAAATTAGGTTATCTCATAAATCAATTAGACTTGAACTAATCAAGTCAAAACCAGCACAAATTGAATCTAATTCAATTAGACTTGATCTCAGCCCTAATGCTTAATCAAATTGAGCCAATTAGCAATTCAATTGCTAATTAATCCTCCTACAACACTTGCACTTGATCAATCATCAATCAATGGTACCTGACGTCCAGATGGTCGACCGAATGTAAAGCAACATTCTAGAATCCTAGTCCATGGTTACCGTATAATTCATCCCTTTGATCCTTAATGCTCGGGATGACTTCAAAGTTAATTGTCAACTCTTAATCAGTTTATCCATATTGTGTCTCAACCTTGTAAATCCCATGACTCCTCATTAGGATTACCCAGGCCTAGGTTTTGCTAAATTGAAACACCTCGAGACATCCCTTCCAAACTCTTTGGAGTAGTCAATCTCATCTTGACTCATGCACCGACTTTGCAAGTACTGCACGCAGAAACCTTCTATCACTGTATTAGAAATATAAGTAATCCAGCACCAAAATACAATGAGTTGCTTGCAAGCACTGTGGTGATCTTAGGTCAGAGGAACACTTATACCCTTAGCTTTTGCTAGCTATTTTTGATAGCAGAGTGCTACACAGATTGGTCATGTTCAGTGCTGACGTACTCCTACATCTCACTTATACTATACAAATATCTCCACACCACTTGGTTACGAGGACAACCAACGCATATGTCATACAGTGACCTATACTCGATAAGTTATCATCCTGGTTAATAACCTATCATTTGGTCGTGAATAATTTTAAAAACCATCGAATAAATCTTCTTTTATCCATTGATAGTAGTTCTAAGAACTTCATCATAACACAAGAGTTCATTTAAGGAATATAGACAATTTATGATGAATAAGCCAAATAACTTTTATTAATCAATAATTCATATACAAATTACGAGATGAGCACAATTATCCACAACTTAGATGATTACTTTAGGACACAATTCCTAACAACTCTCACTTGCACTAAAGCCAATCAGAACAATATCGAATACCCACCTTCCACTTGTGTTCGTTGAACTCCATTCCAAGGAATTTAGTAAATGGGTCAGCCAAGTTTTCCTTTCCATCGATCTTCTGAACCTCGACATCACCTCAATCCACAATCTCTTGGACAAGGTGATAGCGATGCAAAATGTGCTTGGTTCTGTGCTGTGCCTTTGGTTCTTTAGCTTAAGCTATAGCTCTAGCACTGTCACAATACAGAAGGACTGGACCATCAATGGAAGGTGCCACTCCTAGCTCAGTAATAAACTTCCACAACCACACAGCCTCCTTGGCAGCATCAGATGCCACGATGTATTCTACCTCGCAAACAGAATTGGCTACGGTGTGTTGCTTGGAACTTTTCCAGCAGATTGCTCCTTCATTTAGGATAAAAACATAAGCCGACACACTTGCTGTCATCGTGATCTAACTAAAAACTAGAATTAATATATCCCACAAGTTTTAAGTCAGTATCTCCATATATGAGCCACTAGTCCTTAGTATTTCTCAAATATTTAAGGATTATCTTTACAACCTTCCAGTGGTTCTCATCCGGATTAGACCGATATCTACTTACTACCCCTAATGAGTATGTCACATCTGGTCTCGTACATGTCATGACGTACATGATAGAACCCACTGCTGAGGCATATGAGATTCTACTCATACACTCACTTCAGGAGTTGTCGGACAATCCTTCTTAGAAAGAGAAATTCTATGGTCTATCAGTAGATACCTTTTCAGCACGGCATCTATGTACGTGGATTAGAACAACCCAAGCATCCTTTTAAATCTATTTTTATAGATCTTTATCTCTAAAATGTAGGATGCTTCTCCAAAATCCTTCAAAGAGAATTAAAATGACAGCCAAACCATTATTTCTTGTAATGCAGGAATATCATTCCTAATTAAGAGAATGTCATTCACATACATCACAAGGAATGCTACTACAGAACCATTTGCCCATTTATAGATACAGGGTTCTTCTGCATTCCTAACAAAGCCATACGTTGTGATCGTCTTATCCAAATGCATGTTCCAACTCTGAGAAGCCTGCTTCAATCTATAAATGGATCTCTGAAGCCTAGACACCTTAGACTCGTATATGGATATGAATCCTTCAAGTTATATCATATACACTTCTTCATCTAGCTCTCCATTCAGGAAAGCTGTTTTCACATCCATTTGCCAGATCTCATAGTCCAAATGTGTTGCTATCGCAAGCATTATCCAAATAGACTTGAACATTGTCACAAGAGAAAATGTCTCGTCATAGTCTATACCATAATGTTGGCGATATCCTTTGGTAACCAAACGAGCTTTATAGGTCTCCACCTTTCCATCTGTGCCCCTTTTTCTTTTGAAAATCTACTTGCACCCAATGAATTTTATCCTTCAGGTGGATCAATTAGTATCCACACACTATTGATCTTCATGGACTCCATCTTTGAGCGACTTCTCAAAGTCAGACCTCTGCATGGCATCCATGTAGGTGATCGGATCCTCATTATTCTCATCGAGCTCAACAAAATCACCATCCCGAACTAAGAAACCATAGTATCTATCCAGTTGATGCGATACTCTACTGGATCTCCTTAAAGGTGCCTCTTCAATGGACTTCGGGTTTGATCTGATCAAATCCGATTCTATAGGTTTACTAGTTTGTGTCAATTCTTCTACCAATCGAACTTCCTCAAGTTCAACTTTAGAGACATTTGTTCTTTCCCTAAGGAACTCCTTTTCCAAAAAGAATGTCTTATTGCTGACTGTTGGGGATAAATCCCGCTCCTGCCGAAGCCCGGCCCGACGCTCCGCCCAATGTAACCAGTAGCCGCGGAAGAGCTTCGGCAGACGGGCTTCAGCCGAACTCCCAGCGGCCGAGCTCCTTCCAGCAGGCCGAACTGGTCAGCTCCCGAGCTTCTCCCGGACTCCCAGCGTCGAGACCGAACTTCCTGGGCGGCCGAACTCCTTCGGACTCCCCACGGCCGAACTCCTTCAAACTCCCCACGGTCGAACTCCTTCGGATCGACTCCAAGCGGCCGAGCTTCAATGAAGTCCTCTCAGCGGCCGAACTCCTTCGGACCGACTCCAAGCGGCCGAGCTTCAATGAAGTCCTTTCAGCGGCCGAACTCCTCAGCGGACGGGCTTTAGCGGAATCCCCAAGCGGTCGTCACTCAGGAGCCCGAACTCCTCAGCAGTCGTCACTCGGCCGAACTCCTCAGCGGTCGCCCTCATCGAACTTCGGCCGACCGAGCTCCTACCGAACTCTCAAGTGTCCAAGCCTCAGCCGAAGTCCAACAGCCGGCCGAACCCCAAACGGCCGAGCTTCGGATTCTCAGCAGCCGAACTCTTCAGCGGACGAGCCTTAGCTGCATACCTCCAGCCAGACGCCTATGGGAGCCGAACTCCCTCCTATCTTCCTTCTTCAGGAGCCCGAACTCCTCCGAAATGGGCACACGACGAAGGCCTTCAACCCTTCATTCGGCAAGCTCTGCAACCATCACCATCAGGCG
Source organism: Cocos nucifera (assembly GCA_006176705.1). Classification (NCBI taxonomy): domain Eukaryota; kingdom Viridiplantae; phylum Streptophyta; class Magnoliopsida; order Arecales; family Arecaceae; genus Cocos; species Cocos nucifera. The sequence continues at coordinate 151,384 of QRFJ01000934.1, read as the reverse complement.
GCGATGGCTGTCACCCTCAATCCGCCGACTCAGGCGGCGATGGCTGTCACCCTCAATCCGCCGCACACGGCACCAGTGAGACTGACTCCGCCGAACCTCGAGCGGCCCGCCAGCACGCGGCTGCAGTTGTCACCATCAAGCTCCACTATATAAAGGACCCTCCCGACACGCTAAGGCTAAGCTCTCTGAACTCTCGACTCTCTAAGCTCTCCTCCTCATCTCTAAGCTCCGGAACTCATTCCGAGCACTCCATTACTGTTGGCCGGAAACTAACTTGACCGTCGGAGGGTCCTGCCGGAGCCACCACCCCACCGGTTCCGGACGGGACTTCGTTTTGCAGGTCCCCGGCGGCGACCTCAGCGGCCTCGATTTCGGCGACCTCCGGCGACGACGGATTTCTGCACCAACAGATTGGCGCTAGAGGAAGGGCCTGAACCTTCGAGGTTCCCTTGTTCTTAAAGGAGTGCTCGGCGACTCTTCTCTTCCCTCTTCGGAGATCTCTCTTTGCTCTCTCGAAAGAAGAAATGCCCCCCAGGAAGAGCTTCGACACCGGCGCTCGGCGGCCTCCGCGGCTCCGATCCCAACTAGATCCGTCTGCTCCCTGCTTTAGGCCCCGGCAGCTCAGGTTCCACCTGTACGTGCGGTGGATGTGAAGCAGTTCGACCTACTTGTCCGACAGGTCCGTGGCCTCACGGAGGCATTGCAGGCTATACAGCAGCCCTCGGTGGCGACTCCACCAGAGAACCCACCATTGGGACGTCGGGAATCGGCCCCAAGGAAGTGTACCAAGGCCAGCGTACCGGTCGCCCCAGAGAAGGGGAAACCGAGGGCCAGGGGATCCGTGTTCGGATCATTGTTATCTTCTGGGGGAGACCTTTCCCACTCGTAGTCAGAAGCATCCGAAGATCAGCAGCCAAGACGACGCCCTCGATTGCAGGCTACGGGAGATGGACCGGCGTATTGAAGAGCTCGGCCGCGTCACCTCGGCTCATCATGCCGGCGTCCGTGCCGAACCTCCCTTCTCTCCCCAAATTATGCAAGAACCTGTTCCACCGACCTTCGAGCTCCCTCAACTGGAAAGCTACGATGGAACTTCTGATCCGGTTGATCACCTGGGGGCCTTCCGTGCCATGATGCTGCTTCACGGCGCTTCAGATGCCATGCTGTGCCGAGCCTTCCCATCTACCTTAAAGGGAGCAGCGAGGAACTGGTACTCGGCGTTGAAGCCAAACACGATCTTCTCTTTCGACCAGATGAGCAGTCGGTTCGCGGCCCACTTCATCAGCAGCCGACGACCGAGCCGAGGTTCAGATTCCCTGATGAGCGTCAAGCAGAAGCAAGGGGAATCCATCCGGACTTACGTCACTCGGTTTAACGCCGCGGCATTGGAAGTCCGGGACCTTGGACCAGTCTGTCGCGATGGCCGCACTTAAGGGCGGCCTTCAGAAAAATAACTTGCTGTTCTCTCTGGAAAAAAAGTATCCCAGGGACTTCGCCGACCTGCTGGCTCGAGCCGAGAGATATGCCCGTGCGGAAGAAGCCTTCAAATTGAAAGATGAGGAGCTCGTCAGAAAGGACCGGCTGGCGGACGAGGAAGAGCTGGGTGAAGTTCGGCTGCACTCGCAGACCCCCTACGAAAGCAGGCGGGCCCGAACTCCTCGAACTCGCCCTGATAAAGAGGCGCGAAGAAGTCCTCCTCCCGGAAGGTTCCGCCGCTATGCCCCCCTCAACGCTCCTCGAACCCAGATTCTCACCGAAGTAAAAAACCAGCTGCCAAGACCGGAAGGATTACGATCTCCCCCAAACAAGCGCGATCGAAATAAGTACTGCCTCTACCATCACGACCACGGCCACGACACGGAGGGATGCATCCAGCTCCGAGACGAAATTGAGGAGCTCGTCAGAACGGGGCGGCTGGGTAAATTCCTCCGGTACCGGCCTGAAGCAGAAAAAGATCGGCTAAGGGCGCTGCCGTAGCCAGAGACTGCAAGAAGGTCGGCCACCTTACGGCGTCGTTCACATTGCCCCGGAAGATCTCAGGTGCATCAAGCGATTCGTCGTCTCCCAGCAACAAGGCTTGCAGGCAACAACATGAGGAGGCCAGCAAATGAGGAGTCCGTCCACACCGGAACTTTATTGCGAAGAATGCGGAGAACAAACGTTATCACGATCTTGAAATACAGAATTGGGGATGGCGCTAACTAGTAACTTCCTTTCAGATAAATTTCTTTCTTTCATAATATTATTTCTGGATGCGAAAACCATGTAGTGACAGGCGAAAAGAGCAGCCAACCTCGCGTTAGGAACAGGAGGAGAACCTCGTCCTAACACGAGCACAACTCGGTCCAGGATAAGATCTCTCCACCGACAAGCGCTCGTTAGCAGGAGAAACCGTCTACGGCCGCACTCGATAGAGATAAGACCTCCCATCACGAAGTCAAGCTCGGCTGCAGGAGATAAAGATCTCCCCCGAACGCGACTCGAACCTCTGTAACAGAGATAAGACCTCGTCCTAACAGCGAGCAATCAACCTCGGCTTAGAGATAAGAATCTCTTCCCGAGCGACGGAACAAACCTCGGGTTAGGAACAGACGGAGAACCTCGTCTCTAACGCGAGCACCAACCTCGGATAGAGATATAGGATCTCTCCCCGAGCCGGACCGGATCAACCCTCGGCTTAGAGATTAGATCTCTCCAGCGAGCAACCGTGAACAATCTCGTTAGGAACAGAGAGAGAACCTCGTCTAACACGAGCACCAACCGTAGAGAACCCGACGCGTACACCCGCAGATAATGATCTCTCCTGAGCGATCCGTCGAACAACCTCGCTTAGGAACAGGAGAAACTCTCGTCCTAACACGAGTCACCACCTCGGCTAGAGATAGATCTCTCTCGGCGACCGAATCAACCTCGCTAGAGATAAGATCTCTCCCGAGCGACCGGTAGGAACAGGAGGAGAACCTCGTCCTAACACGAGCACCAAGACCTCGGCTAGAGATAAGATCTCTCCCGAGCGACCGTGAACAACCTCGGTTAGGAACAGGAGGAGAACCTCGTCCTAACACGAGAGCACCAACCTCGGCTAGAGATAAGATCTCTCCCGAGCGACCGTTGACAACCTCGGCTAGAGATAAGATCTCTCCCGAGCGACCGGAACAACCTCGGTTAGGAACAGGAGGAGAACCTCGTCCTAACACGAGCACCAACCTCGGCTAGAGATAAGATCTCTCCCGAGCGACCGTTGACAACCTCGGCTAGAGATAAGATCTCTCCCGAGCGACCGGAACAACCTCGGTTAGGAACAGGAGGAGAACCTCGTCCTAACACGAGCACCAACCTCGGCTAGAGATAAGATCTCTCCCGAGCGACCGTTGACAACCTCGGCTAGAGATAAGATCTCTCCCGAGCGACCGGAACAACCTCGGTTAGGAACAGGAGGAGAACCTCGTCCTAACACGAGCACCAACCTCGGCTAGAGATAAGATCTCTCCCGAGCGACCGAATCAAACCTCGGCTAGAGATAAGATCTCTCCCGAGCGACCGGAACAATCCTCGGTTAGGAACAGGAGGAGAACCTCGTCCTAACACGAGCACCAACCTCGGCTAGAGATAAGATCTCTCCCGAGCGACCGGAACAACCTCGGTTAGGAACAGGAGGAGAACCTCGTCCTAACACGAGCACCAACCTCGGCTAGAGATAAGATCTCTCCCGAGCGACCGAATCAACCTCGGCTAGAGATAAGATCTCTCCCGAGCGACCGGAACAATCTCGGTTAGGAACAGGAGGAGAACCTCGTCCTAACACGAGCACCAACCTCGGCTAGAGATAAGATCTCTCCCGAGCGACCGGAACAACCTCGGTTAGGAACAGGAGGAGAACCTCGTCCTAACGCGAGCACCAACCTCGGCTAGAGATAAGATCTCTCCCGAGCGACCGTTGACAACCTCGGCTAGAGATAAGATCTCTCCCGAGCGACCGGTGAACAACCTCGGTTAGGAACAGGAGGAGAACCTCATCCTAACACGAGCACCAACCTCGGCTAGAGACGAGATCTCCCCCGAAGAAGCTCGGCTGCAGGAGATAAGATCTCCCCCGAGCGCGCACTTCAACCTCGGCTGCAAGAGAGGAGGTCTCCCTCGAGTCAACTTCAGCTGATGAAGACAATGTCGCCCCCGAGGAGCTCAAATCCGACCTCGACCGTAGGAGGCGAGATTTACTTCGGCTTCAACATCAGCTTCATCGACTTTAGCTGGAAACGAGTTCCATTTCAACTCCAAACATCGACTGGAGATGAGGTCTCCCCCAAGCCTCAGCCTCAACTTCAGCGTCAATATTGGCTGGAGATGAGACCTCCCCCGAGCTTCAGCTGCAACAAATGCGGAGCCTGGAAGAAGACTTCGGCAGTCGCCTGTTTTGGTACTCCCTTCCTTCAATTTTTGAACTCGGGAGTGGGGGGGCTACTGTTGGGGATAAATCCCGCTCCTGCCGAAGCCCGGCCCGACGCTCAGCCCAATGTAACCAGTAGCCGCGGAAGAGCTTCGGCAGACGGGCTTCAGCCGAACTCCCAGCGGCCGAGCTCCTTCCAGCAGGCCGAACTGGTCAGCTCCCGAGCTTCTCCCGGACTCCCAGCGTCGAGACCGAACTTCCTGGGCGGCCGAACTCCTTCGGACTCCCCACGGCCGAACTCCTTCAGACTCCCCACGGTCGAACTCCTTCGGATCGACTCCAAGCGGCCGAGCTTCAATGAAGTCCTCTCAGCGGCCGAACTCCTTCGGACCGACTCCAAGCGGCCGAACTCCTTCGGACCGACTCCAAGCGGCCGAGCTTCAATGAAGTCCTCTCAGCGGCCGAACTCCTCAGCGGACGGGCTTTAGCGGAATCCCCAAGCGGTCGTCACTCAGGAGCCCGAACTCCTCAGCAGTCGTTACTCGGCCGAACTCCTCAGCGGTCGCCCTCATCGAACTTCGGCCGACCGAGCACCTACCGAACTCTCAAGTGTCCCAGCCTTAGCCGAAGTCCAACAGCCGGCCGAACCCCAAACGGCCGAGCTTCGGATTCTCAGCAGCCGAACTCTTCAGCGGACGAGCCTTAGCTGCATATCTCCAGTCAGACGCCTATGGGTGCCGAACTCCCTCCTATCTTCCTCTTCAGGAGCCCGAACTCCTCCGAAATGGGCACACGACGAAGGCCTTCAACCCTTCATTTGGCAAGCTCTGCAACCATCACCATCAGGCGGCGATGGCTGTCACCCTCAATCCGCCGACCCACTGTCAGGCGGCGATGGCTGTCACCCTCAATCCGCCGCACACGGCACCATCCCGTGAGACTGACTCCGCCGAACCTCGAGCGGTCCGCCAGCACGCGACTGCAGTTGTCACCATCAAGCTCCACTATATAAAGGACCCTCCCAACACGCTAAGGCTAAGCTCTCTGATCTCTAAGCTCTTCTCCTCTTCTCTAAGCTCAGGAACTCATTCCAAGCACTCCATTACTGTTGGCCGGAGCTGACTTGACCGTCGGAGGGTCCTGCCGGAGCCACCCCCCACCGGCTCCAGACGGGACTTTGTTTTGCAGGTCCCCGACGACGACCTCGGCGGCCTTGACTCCAGCGACCTCCGGCGACGACCAGTTTCTGCACCAACACTGACGAAAACCTTTTGTTCTTCAGCATGGTAAAAGTAATAACCCCTAATTTTCTTAGGGTACCCTATAAATATACACTTATCAGACTAGGGTCCAAGTTTATTTGTGTGCAAACGTTTGACATAAGCTGGACAACCCTAAACCCCAAGGTGAGAGAGTGGTCTACACCCAGTCCATATCTCATATAGAGTCTTTGCAACAAATTTACTCGAAACATTGTTCAGAATAAAATAAACAGTCTCAAAAGCATAACCCCAAAATAAAATAGGCAGACTAGCAAACCCCATCATGGATCAAACCATGTCTAACAAAGTCCGATTCCTTCTTTTTTATGCACCATTATACTGTGGTGTCCCGAGAGAAGTCCACTGGAAGAGAATCCTATTCCCTCCTAGATATGTCAAAAACTCCCTAGAGAGATATTCACCTCCTCGATCTAATCGAAGAGTTTTAATACTTTTTCTAATTTATTTTTTTACTTTATTATGGAATCGTTTGAATATTTCAAATGATTCAAACTTATGTTTCATAAGATAGACATACCCATACCTAGATAGGTTGTTTGTAAACGTAATGAAATAATGATATCCACCTCACACACTAGTATTCATAAGTCCACATACATCACTATGTACTAGACTTAGAACTTCACTGGCTCCATCTTTTTTAGTAAAAAGTGATTTTGTCATCTTTCCAAGAAGACAAGACTCACAGATCGGCAATGATTTACAATCATTAATATCGAGAATTTCCTTTTTGGCTAATCTATTTATACTATTTTTGTTAATATGACCAAGCCCACAATGCCAAAGATAGGCATCCGTGACATTATCTAATTTAGAGCATTTATTAGATATGTATATTACACTAACAGGCTGTGATAAAATGTATATGTCATTTATTTGTTGTCCACGCATTATTATAACATCATTCATAATGATATCACCATAATCTCCCTTTATTGTCCACGCTCTCTGATCAATGGTCGAACAGCCTGGAAGAAAGGGAAGGTCCTGGTCAAGGACAGGTCAATTTTTCGGAACTCAAAACTATTTTCAAATTTTGGAGCCAATCCTTGAAATTTGGTTTGGTCAACCTATTGGTCTCTAGGATTCTAGACATAGTTCCTATAGAAAGTCAAGGCTTCTAGTTAGATTTTGTATTTAACTTAACTAATTTATTTTAGAGATTTTATTTTAAAATAAATTTAGGCTTCCATTATTTTCACGAATCCCTACACTCCCCTGGAAACGAAGCGAAAATCTCCACGATCAAAGATTTCTAGTGAGTGCTACGGTCCCATTGATTGGCTCACCATCTCACCTGATAATTATTGGGGATGAGTCAATCGATGAGTAGACAACTCTTATCCAATGTTTCTCTAAATATGTTGCAACCAACTCTAGTCTCTAATTCATGAAGCTCACCGTGTCTGGAATATTGCTACACTCTTTAGTTTAGTCAGACCCACCGTTTGCACAAAATGGAGTCGTGATTGGGACCCTCATCGTATCCAAAATATTGAGCCTAACCCTTTCTCCATCCCGTATCATCTCATGCCTAATAGTGTGGTTGCATCTTTCTGATGCAATTGAACTACTGTATCCAGTCGAGAACAATCAACCTCGAAAAGGGCCCACACAACTACAACGATGGAAGACTACATAACTTAATATTTTATAAGATTTTAATTTAGGTCTCATCCTTAATTAGTCATAACTGTTATAACTAATCTAATGGCATAGGCTAGCTTGAATTGTTGGCAACCCATAAATCAATCCAATCGGCCAGGTAAGTAAGATTGGTGGAAGGGATACGCCATTAACTCACCATAGACTCATCTAAGTGAGTAACTCCCAATTAATGACCACCAGTCGTATATGTTGGACTTACCTTAGACACTAATTTGTCAATTTAGAATTTATGAGGTTAGCCTATAATCCAGGCTCGAACCACTGAGCCAGATTAGGTCTTAAGACAATCGATAACATTTGGCTGTTAATTGATCTTGACCAAACTTACAAATATTTGGGCTGGTCAAAGAGCACTCTTGATCCCATCCTAACCAACACTTGATTCGGTTTGATCAACTGCTCATACTAGATCTAATCAAGCTACCCACACCCTCAACCCTGTATTATGAAAATGTCTTAAATCTTTTAATTCATAATTTTTAGATCTATTTATTTTCATAACTTAATTCTCAATTAAGTGTAACAGGGTTCATGTTTAGATGTCAAAACCATTTTAAATCTAAACAAAATTCAAAGCATGAAAAGTAGATCCTAGGATTTTTTGGATCTAGGGTTTAGTAGAAAATAAATTTATCCTTTTGTTGTTCTTCTTCATGAGAACCATCACAGTGGCACCCCTACCGCCATAAGAGCATCCCATCGAATAGGAAGAGAAAATCTTTAAAGCCCTTCTTTCTCTTATGACCAGACGGTCATGGCGACTATCTCATTCGAAGTACCATGCTACTAGGATTTAAAACTAGATCTATAACATGCATATATCTCATATATGAAATTGATCTAATCATGCTTGGTACATATACATCTCATGTATCTATTAAAAACACATCTCATGCATTTTTAATCACATGCTATTTTGATCGCATCAAAATTTCAATCTATATCTATGTAATCTAGATCTATCAACCATCAATTTGGCTTTGATACCAGTTGAAGAAACTTTTTTGCTAGCCGGATCTGATCGGATCAGATGCAGCAAAATTTTTAAAAATTTAGATCCGATCCAGCTAAGGATTCATAGATCTAATTACAAATATCAGCAAATAAAGCATCTATCTAAGCATGCATTTAAGTGGTGATCACATCACCTGGTGCGGGTAGATGATCTTTGCAATCCGATGATCAAAAATCAGATCAAAGTCCACCGATCAGCCACGCATGCGCCCGGCCTTTACAGGTATCCATTCGAGCTCAAATCTGGACGTCTTCTCCGGCTTTGATCCGACTTTAGCAAATCAGATCTGGTTCTCCTAGATTTGCCTTCGCTCTGATCATTGGCAGTACTTCGATCAGCACAGGATCAAGTCTCCTCTTGTGCAGGCAGCACCCAACTTCTTGAATGCTTCAATCAGCCCAACTCCTTTGGGCATGAGAGAGAGAAAGAGAGGAAGTGGAGAGAAGAGGGAGGTGTGGAAGAAAAGAGGCAGGGCTTCGCAGTTTCTAAAATTGCGATTCTAAACTCTTTAGCAGGTTCCCTATTTATTTATAGAAATAGGAAACTAGGAGTCCTTGGGCTTTAGTTCTTTGACCGGGTCAAATACTTAAAGCAGGACTTCTCAAATCAGATGTGGCGCCTCCTCTCTTTTTCTACGTGTTTTTTCGAACAAAACAATAAGGAGCATGTGCCACCCTTATCTGGATAAGGGTGATTGGCGCCACCTTTAATCTCCTCAGTTGTTTGAACAAAACAAACTCCATCTCAACTCAAATTAGGACTTGTTTGACTCATTCAAACAAGCAAATGCTAATCCAAATCTCCAACGACTCTTATCCATAGGTGGCGCATGCCTAGAAGAAAATATTATGGGGCATGCACCCCTTACTTTTTCTCTCAGATATCTTATGGCGCATGCCCCTAGATAAATTCTAGGGGGAGTGCACCCCTCTCATCTATGCAAAAGACTAGGTCAAAGATGGGGGGCGCCCTACACTTGGCGCCTCATCATCCTAATTCAATCAAGAGAGTCTAAGGCACACCAACCTTGGTGTTCCTGCAAGCCAAATCCAATTTGGCTAAATCCAATGTAGGAGAAATTAGGTCCAATCATGTACTAGCATGATTTTCTTAAACCTAATTGGATCTAATCCAAATCAATTAGACTGTATGAGTCTAATTGAAACATCCAGAGCCAAAATCCTTGATTGTATGACCCCATAGGTACAATTCTGTATGATAATAGGACATGTGATCTCCATCATCAACATCATCGAAACTTCTTTCGATGGATCAGAACTCTTTCTAATTTAGCCAATTAGAATTATTGATCATCAAGATAATTCTAATTGGTCCCACAATCTATCAGTGATACCTAGCAATATGTAGTGGCAACCCATTAGAGCTGAATAAGAACCTCTTGGTGCAGTTATCATATGATTCAGTTCTTCCATCAGTAGTCCCGACAGGACTGAGGTTAAAGTTGACTCGTCAAACCTCACACCTGTCACATAATTAAATCACTCAATTTGAGTCTGATGTGAAACCTCAATAGAAACTCCTTTCTATTATTTCACACTGCCATGGTCATAGACTTTAGGACTCAATCTCATGATTGCCATAGGACTACTCTACCGGGGTTGATAGATCCCATCTTGGTGCGATCCAATTCCTACAATGAACATGCTATAGCCAACATATACCTCAGATATCAAATGGCTAGGAGACCGAATTATAGTGTAGTCAAACTATAACATCCTCAAGATGAACTACCGATACACCTCAGGTCAAAGAACTAGATACAACTACAGCATTGAGCTAGTCATCAATAAGAAGATACTCCCTTATGACTGCTCGAAGTGGTCACGCTCAACACCTTTATTCTCAATAAGCACCTGTACTCTCGCTCCGATGTCTCCATACCGTAGATTCAAGACTTATCTATCCTAATGAAGCGATCATACACCCATCTTCCAAATCGATAACCATCCTCGTGATGATCCTACGATCAGAAGTAATTTATGAATTAATTATGATAACACGTCTCAAATTCTCAACTCTTAAAAATATGTGTCATCATACCTGTTGGTGCAGAATCTGGTTGTCGCCGGATCGAGCTGAAGTTGGAAAAGGTCGTCGTCGGTGACCTGCAAAATAAAATCCCGTCCGGAGTCGGTGGTGGCGGCTCCGAAAGGACCCTTCGACGATTAAGTCAGCTCTTCTGATCAACAAAAATGGAGTGCTTAGGCAAAAATTCAGCAGAGTTTTTGAAAAGAAGAGAACTTAGAGCAAACATATCTGGAGGGTCCCTTTTTATAGACAGAGCCTGTTGTAACCGTCCGATAGTGGAGTCGTTTATAGCAGACTGATAAATGATAGTTGTAACCGTCCTGATAAATAATAGTCGTAACCGTCCGATAGTGAGATCATCTGTTCGTTGAGATTTAATAGTCGAAATTCGGAGGAAGCAGACATTGGTTGGTGAAGAACTTTGACATATATCAATTTTAGAGGAGTTCGGACTCCTAAAGAAAATACGGCTAAACGGGATCATCTGGGAGGGATACTATTTGAAATCTGAAAGTAATCCGCTGGAGGAATCCAGATGAAGTTTGACTGAAGGAAAAGTCTGAAAGGAGTTCGGCTCTTGTAGGAATCCGACTGAAGGAGGGGTCCGGAAAGAATTCGGCTCCTGTAAAAATCCAACTGAAGAAGAAATTCGGAAGGAGTTCGGATCCTATAGAAATCCAACTGAAGGAGAAATTCGGAAGGAGATCCGACTGAAGAAGAAGTGCGAAAGAAGTTCGGCTCCTGGACGAGTCTGAAGGAGAAGTGCGGAAGGAGTTCGGCTCCTATAGAAATCCAAATTGAAGGAAAACTTCAAGAGTTCGGCTCTTGGAGGAATCCGACTGAAGGAGAAGTGCGGAAGGAGTTTGTCTCCTAGAGGAATCCATCTGAAGGAGAGGTTCGAAAGAAGTTCGACTCCTGGAGAAATCCGACTGAAGGAGAGGTCAAGGAGTTCGACCACTGGAGGGAGTCCGGGTGCTTGAAGAAGTTCGGCTGGGGTTTGGCCGCTGGAGGAAGTCCGGGTGCTTGAAGAAGTTCGGCTGGGGTTCGACCGCTGGAGGGAGTCCGAGAGCGGTTCAGCTGCTAAAGGAGTTCCGTCGGGGTTCGACCGCTGGAGAGAATTTTCAATCGAAGCTTTTCATGATTATCAGTCGTATTATAATAAGCATCAAACTGGACTTCGACGGGAGCGGGGTTTATCCCCAACAATAGTCCCCCCACTTTCGAGTTCGAAATTCGAAAGAAGTACAAAAAGACGACTGCCAAAATTCTTTTCCGGGCTCTACACCCATTGAGGTTGAAGTTGAAACTCGGAGATCTTATCTTCTGTTGACGTTGGCATTGAAGTTCGAGAGAAATCTTATCTTTAGTCGAGGTTGAAGGAGATCTTATCTCCTGTTGACATTGAAGTTGAAGCTCGAAAGAAATCTTATCTCCAGCCGAGGTTGATGGAGATCTTATCTTCTATTGACGTTGGCATTGAAGCTCGGAGGAGATCTTATCTCCAGCCAAGGTTGAAGAAAATCTTATCTCCTATTGAGGTTGAAGTTGAAGCTCAAAGGAGATCTTATCTCCTATTGAAGTTGAAGGAGATCTTGTCGAGGTCTCTCCTCTCACCTCGTCTAAAATGAATGAAACCTTCAACTTTGCTCACGTTAGGACGAGGTTCCCCTCCTGTCCTAACGGGCTGTAGGGGTACATAAGGGCCATTGTCAGGGCCTCTCCCCTCATCTCGTCTAAAATGAACAAGGCCTTTGATTTTGCTCACGTTAGGATGAGGTTCTCCTTCCATTCCTAATGGAGCACTTAAGGGCCGTTTTCAAGGCCTCTCCCCTCATCTCGTCTAAAATGAACAAGATCTTTGATTTTGCTCATGTTAGGATGAGGTTCTCCTCCCATTCCCAACGGACTGTAGGGGCACATAAGGGCCATTGTCAGGGCCTCTTCCCTCATCTCGTCTAAAATGAATGAAGTCTTTGATTTTGCTCACGTTAGGACGAGATTCTCCTCCTGTTCCTAACGGGCTATAGGGGCACATAAGGATCATTTTCAGGACCTCTTCCCTCATCTCGTCTAAAATGAACAAGGCCTTCGATTTTGCTAAACGTTAGGACGAGGTTCTCCTTCTGTTCCTAATGGACTGTAGGAGCACATAAGGGCCGTTGTCAGGACCTCTCCCTTCATCTTGTCTAAAATGAACGAGGCCTTCGATTTGCCAAGGTTAACATGGCCATTTTTTATTGCTTTTCCTGTTATCATATAATTTTTGCACCAAGAAACAATAATGTTGAAATGAAGAAGTTTTATTGAAGAAAAATTACTGATAGTACATTCTCAGATTTTCTGAATTCCAAGATCGTAGGAGCATTGTTCCTCCGAGCTCCTTCAGGCGATAAGCTCCGGGCCGAACAACCTCCTCTATTTCATACGGGGTTTTCCAATTAGGGGCAAGCTTTCCCTGGCTCTAAGGCTAAGAGATGGCGGCTCGCCAAAGCATTAAGTCCCCCAGAGATAGTGTTGATAATCTCGAGAGGCGATCGATCTCCTTGTTGTTCCTCACTCATTGGTGGTTCTGACTGCGGCAGTGCCCTCGGCCGATCTTCTCTTGCTTCTGACCGACGTCTGTGAAGCACCGAGGGGGGCATAGTTATGAAACCTTCTGGGAGGAGAACTTCTTCATGCCCTTTTGTCGGAACTTCTTTGATGACGAGCTCGAGGAGTTCGAGCTCGCTTGCGCTCGGGAGGAGTCCGTGAGCGCAGCCAAACTTCATTCGGCCCTTCATCAACTGTGGATTTATTAGATTCACCCACCTGCCGCTCTGCTGCGGCTTCCTCATCCTTCAATTTGAAGTTTTCTTCCGCTCGGGCATATCCTTCAGTCCGAGCTAGTAAATCGACAGTCCCTAAGGTACTTCTCTAGGGAGAACAACAAATCATTCTTCTGAAGGCCGTCCTTGAGTGCGGCCATTGCAACAGACTGATCCAGGTTCCGGACTTTCAATGCAGCGGCATTAAATCGGATGACATAAACCCGGATAGATTCCTCCTCCTGCTTGATATGCATCAAGGAATCCGAACCTCGATGCGGACGTCGGCTAATGACGAAGTGAGCCGCAAACTGATAGCTCATCTGATCAAAGAAAAAGATCGTACCCAGCTTCAACATCGAGTACCAATTTTTTGTTGCTCCCTTTAAGGTAGATGGAAAAGTTCGTCATAAGATGACGTTTGATGCGCCATGGAGTAGCATCGTGGTCCGAAAGGCCTCCAAGTGATTGACCGGATCAGAGGTTCCATCGTAGCTTTCAAATTGGGGAAGCTTGAAGTTCGGCGAAACGAACTCTTACATAATCCTCTAAAAAAAAGGATCAGTGCAAATATTATTATCGTATGAGGGAGTATGACGGAGCTCTTCAATTTATCGGCTCATTTCCTGGAGCCTTTGTTCGAAAGATCTTCACAATCGTTGATCTTCAGAGTTCTCTGGTGGGACGGAAGCAAAGCTTCCCCCGGGATCGAATCATGGTCCGAGCAATGGCTCTTCGCCCTCTGTTTTTCCTTTTCGGAGGTCACCGACCGGCTAGCCCGAATCGGCCATCCTTCGATCGGATCATGGGGCTCTAGAAAATCCTGCTCCAACCAAATTGGCATCGAAGCCTGCCGATGTATGGCCTGCACTGCCTCCATGAAACCGCGAACCTGTTGGACTAGCAGGTTAAACTGCTCCACATCCACCATGGCTGCAGGTGGAGCTTGAATTGCTGGAGCTAGAGCGAAAACGGATGGATCTGGATGGGATCTGGCTATAAAGGTCGTTGATCGCTGGGTTGAAACTTTTCTGGGAGGCATTTTTTTTTTTATTTTTTTAGGGAAGAACTCTAGAGAGGAAAAAGAGAGATTACTGCTGAGCACTCCTTTAAGAATAAAGAAACCTCAGGAAAAGAGGTGCCCTTCCTTCTAGCGCCAATTCTGTTGGTGCAGAATCTGGTTGTCGTCGAATCGAGCTGGAGTTGGAGAAGAAAATATCATCGTCGGTGACCTGCAAAATAAAGTCCCATTCGAAGTCGATGGTGGTGGCTCTGGCAAGATCCTCCAATGATCAAGTCAGCTCTTCTGGCCAATAGAAATAGAGTGCTCGGGTAAGAATTCAGCAGAGTTTTTGGGAAGGAGAAGAGAACTTAGAGCAAACGTATCTGGAGGGTCCCTTTTTATAGACAGAGCATGTTGTAACCGTCCAATAGTGGAGTCGCCTATAGCAGACTCATAAATGATAGTCGTAACCATCCGGTAGTGGGATCGCCTGTTCGTTGAGATTTAATAGTCGAAGTTCGGAGAAAGCAAGCATTGGTTGGTGAAGAACTTTGACATATATCAATTTTAGAGGAGTTCGGACTCCTAAAGAGAATACGTCTAGAGGGGATCATCTAAGAGGAATACTACTTGAAATCTGAAAGTAATCCGCTGGAGGAATCCAGATGAAGTTTGACTGAAGAAAAAGTCTGGAAGGAGTTCGGCTCCTATAGGAATCCGACTGAAGGAGAGGTCCGGAAGGAGTTCGGCCCCTGTAAGAATCCGACGGAAGGAGAAATTCGGAAGTTCGGCTCCTATAGAAATCCGACTGAAGAAGAAATTCGAAAGGAGTTCGGCTCCTAGAGGAATCCGACTGAAGGAGAAGTGCGGAAGAAGTTCGGCTCCTGTAGAAATCCGACTGAAGGAGAGGATCGAAAAAAATTCGGCTCCTGGAGGAATCCGACTGAAGGAGAGGTCTGGGAGGAGTTCAGCTCCTGGAGGAATCTGATTGAAGGAGAGATCTAGGAGTTCGACCGCTGGAGGGAGTCCGTGTGCTTAAAGGAGTTCGGCTGGGGTTCGGCCGCTAGAGGAAGTCCGGATGCTTGAAGGAGTTCGACTGGGGTTCGGCAGCTGGAGAGAGTCCGGGAGGGGTTCGGCCGCTAGAGGAGTTCGGCTGCTAAAGAAGTTCGGCCGGGGTTCGACTGCTGAAGAAAGAATTCTCAATCGAAGCTTTCCATGATTACCAATCGCATTAGGCTAAGCATCAGACTGGACTTCGGCGGGAGTGGGGTTTATCCCCAACAATACCGATTAACCCAATAGATGATTCACAGACACATTAACACAGATGTGAATGATAAAATATCCCAAATTTTATTTATAAGTCAAAAATTATAAATTATGCCTATAGAAAGTTTTACACGTGTCAGCCAATCTGGCTTCTAGGGCATATATCTAATACTTTTAAGTCCTCTCCCTCGCTGCTCTAAGATCAACCTAGTATTTCTTCATCAGTTGACGAACCTCTTGTGAGCAATTTTGGTACATAACTACATCAGGATAATCGCCAGCCAAGTGTTACTTCAACCTAATCATCCATCCTCTCTTGAACTGTGTTGCACTAACTGCATTTCCAATGGTGCCAACCTTAGAGCATCTGCTTGTGGTCCCAATCAATATCATGCTTTAGATTCTTTCTCAATGGACCTATTCCTAAAGGTCAAACAAGCACATCGATATAATAATTATGCAAAATTAATTTTTTATATTTTTTAAATTAATTTTATATATTTTTATTATTGTTAAAATTAAAATTATTATAAAATTCAAAAATTATGAAAAATTAATTTGAGCTTAGATATATGTAGAATCCTACCACAAATGCTACATATATTTTTCTAAGCCAATGGACATGCATAAATGGACATCAAATTTATGTCAAAAATAGCTTGCAAGCCTCTAAATAATATTTTAATTTTATAGTCATTTTTTAATTTTATCTTTTTTAATATTTTATATCCTGATAATATATTTCTAATTTAAAAAATATATACTAAATAAAAATTAATAATTTTAGGATCATTATTTGGATCATCCATAGATTTACAACATATCATAAAATCATGCCAAAATAAAAAAGATTTTGACATGATCCCCTTGTTTTTGCAGTTTCTATGAATTTTAAAGTTCCAAAATTTTAAGAAAAAGAGAGAGAGAGAGAGAGAGAGAGAGAGAGAGAGAGAGAGGTAGAGGAGAAAGGGAGGTAGGAGAGAAGCATGCGCACCTCTAATAAGTGGTGTCTCCTTATTTTATAGCTCCTTTTTACTATATAGAGAGGGGGGATGTTTTTTATTTCAAAGGAGAAAAGGAAGAGAAGTCTTCATTCCCATCTTTAAATGCCCGAACTGGCTGAACCAATTACTTTCGCCCTATATGGTTCAGGCTGGTTCACACTGATTCAAAACCAATTCTGAAAACCATGGCCAAACCAACCCGATTCTGCACTAATTCGGCACAATATAGGCCAAACTGGGCGGTTCGGTCCAATTCGTCGAACCATGCATGGTGTAATGGTAAAGACTTGGGTTGATAAGTGCAATGGCACAACTTTGAATCCACAGACAGCTACATTGTGTAAAAATATGCTAAAGGATATATCTACTTGACTATTCCCTAATCACCCCTCCTAGGACCCCGAACTATCGGGAACATAATTGGGTGATGACCTTATCTAACTAGATCAACAATGTTAAATGAAACGAAACATTTATATGAGTGGAATTAATCAAATCCATTTTGTTTTGGGTCTCCTCAATCGTCCAAGGAAACTTATGTTTAGCCTAAAACTTCGGTATTGTTCATTAATATACTGACAATTTATTTCAGCCATTTGAATCCTATGTATAAAATTGCAGATAGCACAGAAGGCAGCATGACTACAACTAAATCAATTACCCACCAGCATTATATATCTCCTTCATCTTTCACCTTAATGAACAAGAAGTGTCACATAGAGGTTGTTAGTGTATCAAAAATTTGACTTTAGCCATTGAGGTTTTCAATAGAAGGTATGACATTTCTTAGATATAAAACTGCAGTGTACCCTGGATCTCACTACCTCTGTACCAAATAAAGACCTATTTTTGCTTATGTTGTTAGGGTAGAATGGTGGCCATAAACTCTTTCAACATCTCAATAGTAGCCGTTCCCTTTAAGATTTTGGCACCATCTCCACTACACAACTAGAATCATAAAGCTATAATAAATATATTTGATAAACATGAATAAATAACCAGAGCTTTGAAGTCCATATGCCACAAATACTTTATTGCATTTCTCAGGCAAATCTCTTGGAGACCGATTACTGGTTTTCCCTTCCTAAATAATGAATTTGGCAGTTGCTATATATAAACTTTCCCTCATAAATATCTTAAGAGAAGTGTTCCCTTAAAGTTTATTTGATCAAGAATCCAATTGAAAATTTCAAACACTAAAATAATTGCATTTGGCTCAAGCATTAGTGGGATATTTTTAAAACTAATCAATCTGAGAAATCTGATAAAGGGAGTGCACACAATCAATTACCTTACTACCTTAGGCAGAAAACACACAAATATAGTGGTTTACAATCTTCCTAGCACAAGAAATAATCCCAACCACATACATGACAGAATGAACAAATTCTCCTATCCATGGCCTCCTTAGGCATCCTGAGATGCAGAGGAGGTCCTCAACATAACAAGTCACTAAAACTATGCACCATGTCACATTGAAGAAGAACTAAGATAGTGATTTCCAATAAGAGAGACGGGGGAGTAAACAGATGATGCAAGACGTAGATATTGTTCCAGTATTAATACTTCATGATTACTCAAGGTCATATATTATAACTTAAGATGAACCTTGAAAGACCTTAAGGACCAAAAGGTCCAAAACAAACATTCTCATGTATTGTCCCACAAGAATCAGTAGTCCTCCGTAATTAAATAAACAAAAATAGAATATAGTAGACGTGTAGGAAGACTAAAAAGAAGGGCAAGGAAAAGAGA
The DNA here is from genome assembly GCA_006176705.1 of Cocos nucifera. Classification (NCBI taxonomy): domain Eukaryota; kingdom Viridiplantae; phylum Streptophyta; class Magnoliopsida; order Arecales; family Arecaceae; genus Cocos; species Cocos nucifera. Next base: position 133,147 of record QRFJ01000934.1, on the reverse strand, counting down.
GAGAGAAAGAAAGAGTAATGCACAGTTTAGATTACTAGGTTGTGAGACTCGACTTTTCATCAGACTTACGAAGACCACCAGATTTGGTGGCCAAATGAGTATGATGTCCTATTTATAAGCATTGATGACTAAAGGATTTCACAGAGCACTGACCAATAAACATAGGCCTAGAGGCACAATACAGGGACGAATCAGATCGGCGAAGATAATATAAACTAAAATCTATAATCATCTGTTTTTTATCAACTAACCACCAAGATTTTATCAGAGTGAAGTAACTTACAGTCTAACAGCTACATCAGCCGATCAGTTGTTTGGCAATTTATTCTCTCTTCAAAGGTAACCAACTCAACAAGTGTCCACAAAAGGCACTACGTGTCTGAATATTCTTAAGCTTCCTGCATTCACTGATCTTTATTTTCTTTCATGAAAGCAACACCAAGTTCCATGAAAATGAAGCATTTGATTTTTGTCCCACAAATAAAAATGAGTTCTATGGCATATTTACTATGAGAACTCTTGTTTCTAAAAATAACTTATTTTTCAAAACCAGCATGAAGTCTCAACAACAACAATTGGAGTGAGGGAGGTTTTTTTTTTTAAATAAAAAGGAAAGAACTAAATATAAATTAAAAAGAAAAGAAAAGCTACCTGACAGCTAATTTTACTCAACCTATAATTGGTTACAAAGAATGTTCCCCTCCATAGTAATCTCTTCAGAAATTTACAAGTTGAAGTTTGCATCTACTTCACCACTCTTGTCGAATGCATGATCCATTATATTATTAACACTGTCTATTTGGGGATAAATTTCTTGAATCTTATTTTTAAGTAGCCTTTCAAGCTATTCCAATGCAAGGAATTAGCAGCCGGTGCTGGCATCCGTACGCATGCCAGTCAACCATCAGCACAATGTGTACATGGCATGTGCAGGTGCCAACATAATGCACATGATGGCATGCACTGGCATGGCATGGCATGGTACAGACCAGCATTTTCCAGGCAGCATCTCAATTATCCTTTCAATATTAGCAAAAGGAATTTTAAATAGTGCTGCAAGCTTGAGTACATAATCTAACTACTAGCGTGCATGAGAATTTCGCTTATCTAGACTTTGTCCATGCACTGCAATGTCTAACATTTTGTCAGTTCAACATGAACTCAAGAGCACCATTATTTTAGTTACTATGTCATTTTGAACTTCAAGTGTATCAGATACAGAGAAGCAAACTTAGTATTAGCAAACTAAGAGCATAAAAGAATAATAGTTTGAGCATCGAATAAGGACTGTAAAGCACTTACAGAAGCAGGGTTCATGATCCCACCAGTTAAATCAGAACCAAGGATATGAAGTGTTATTTTAGAAATGCTTGAGATCCATGTTTTCATAAAGAAACTTTTAGGATCTTTCTTCTTTAGCCCCATTGAAACCATCACAAACATGAACGTCAATAGTCCTTCTGTTAATGCCCCTCGATGAATATCAACACTCAAACGAGGTCCTTGACCAATTTCCGGGAAGATTGCTTTGATTAATTGAACCCCAACAGTAGAGCCAATTACCTGAAGAGGTCAAGTTCAAGTAAAATAATGTATTAGTCATGATTCAATTGCAACAAGGATCCTGAACCAAGTTATGTTTATCGGTACTCAATCTTTGCTCCTATAAAGAAAATACTTTTATGTTCAGAATTATCTAGAATCACCAAATAATTATATGATTCAATCTACAAACATCAAATTGCAAGATCTAACTTCTTTTCAGATAAAGAGAGAGAAGAAAGGACCAAATGCTTCAGAACACGAGAAATTTGATTTATGTAAACAAACCCCTGACTAGAAAGATAATCTTACAATTGTATATAGATGAAGTCATGACAACAGTTGGGGGAAGGAGGAAGAGAGTTGATTTGCAGTCTTCCAAGGATTTTTACTTTCTATCATGAAACAAATAATGAAAATTTTATGAGGAATTTAAGGAAACTTTAGTTGATAACCGGATATTTGACAAAGATAAACAAAAAAGAATGAGTATTTCATCACCGATTAGGAAATACTAATCAGATGTTCCTATAATCCTATCACTTTGTATTTACATTAGCATGCTGTAATGTCTTCTGTTTATCTGGACCAACAAAATGGCCAATCTATAATGATCGAGGAAACAAAGACTTCACCAACAAGAAATTTTATTCACATAAAAAGTGGAAAATTTTATTATTTAGAATAGAAAATAATGCAGTGAATTTTCTCAGCACCTGGACCACTTGTTTGCTTTTACTGATCCATCAGAGCAAGAATCAATTGATAGATGTGTAAGACAATATAGTTCCTAACTTCCTATGTGTATGTCCTACTACTGAGATGACATAGAGAACTGAGAATTCTAATCCATCAAGATTCCTGTAAGTAGAATTGTATAGAAAAAAAATATAGAATACTGTAACACAACAAAAAGATGTATGATGGGATTATTTTTAAGTTCCCAGGGAGTAATTCAATCTATAGTCTTCTCTTCAGTGTTAAATTTTTTCTAGAGACAATTTTGCAAAATTGAACCTTCTGTTATCCAAATTGTATTTCTCTAAATTCAACAGTGTACTGAATATGTAAAGATATTAGATCCTGTCACTTTTGCCCGTTAGCCTATCACTTTTGCCCATTATGGGAAAACGATCAATGTTCAAAATGAAGCTAAGTTACATTGTACTATACTATATGTATGGATGTAGGCACACTGCATTTTATACCCATTGTGCTTAACCACTTATCCCTCTCACCATCCTCCAAGCTCATGTTTTCTTTGCATACGATTTCTCTGTTCCTGCCTAACAAGGTAAAATCTCCAGTAAGCTTGTACTGCTTTGAGGAAGTCACTGGATTTCATATAAACTCCGACATGTCACTGGTGGTGTACATCAGATACAGAGCGGAACTCTATGCTTCAGTTCTTAATTGTAACTTTTACGAATTCTGAATCCCTTAGTTAGGACTTCTGCTAAGTCCTTACAAGTAAAAAAAATGTGGATTGACTTCCTTTGATCCAGACAATAAAAAGGAGGTTGGATGGGTGGAAGATGAATTTGCCCTCGGTAGGGGGTTGGCTAGTTTTGTTAAGCACAGTCTTGTCCTCTATCCTGCTAGATTGGATGTCAGTCTTCTTATGACCGGAGTGGGTTACAAAGAAAATAGATCAGTTGCAGAAAGGGCCCTTGTGGAAAAGGAGTGGGAGAATCATGGGTTTATATTCTGGATATGGAGTTCATAAAATGGCTGTGGAACGTTATGGTAGCTTAGGAATCCTCAATCTGAAAGACATGAATTTAGCTCTCCTTGTAAAATGGCTGTGGAGGTTCTTGAAAAAACCAGATCTTCATTAGTGCAAGTTATTTAAACCGACATACTATAGGAGACAAAGGATTAACATAGTTATTAAAGGTCTATTTCAATTTGCCTCACCTTTCTGGAAGAGTACACTAAGAATTCTTGATATATATTAGCCAGTATCCATTTTGAGATCCAAAATGGACAGACTACCCAGTTTCAGAGAGATCATTGGCATGGAGAATCCTACACTTTGTTTTTTTTGACAAAATGGAGAATCCTACACTTGAATTCCAGTTTGCACCTATTTCTGATCTTGAGTTCAAAAAGACATGAAGATTCTAGATTGATAATGGAAATTTTGAATCCACTTGGCATGTTAGACTGTTGGGACCAATCACCCTCAAACAATCATCTGTTTTTGAAAACTCAAAAATGGACTGCAAGGTATTACCTTAAATGATAACATGACCAGAATTCTTTGGAGGACCTGAATGAATACTATAGGAGACAAAGGATTAACATAGTTATTAAAGGTCTATTTCAGATTGCCTCACCTTTCTGGAAGAGTACACTAAGAATTCTTGATATATATTAGCCAGTATCCATTTTGAGATCCAAAATGGACAGACTACCCAGTTTCAGAGAGATCATTGGCATGGAGAATCCTACACTTGAATTCCAGTTTGCACCTATTTCTGATCTTGAGTTCAAAAAGACATGAAGATTCTAGATTGATAATGGAAATTTTGAATCCACTTGGCATGTTAGACTGTTGGGACCAATCACCCTCAAACAATCATCTGTTTTTGAAAACTCAAAAATGGACTGCAAGGTATTACCTTAAATGATAACATGACCAGAATTCTTTGGAGGACCTGAATGAATACTATAGGAGACAAAGGATTAACATAGTTATTAAAGGTCTATTTCAGATTGCCTCACCTTTCTGGAAGAGTACACTAAGAATTCTTGATATATATTAGCCAGTATCCATTTTGAGATCCAAAATGGACAGACTACCCAGTTTCAGAGAGATCATTGGCATGGAGAATCCTACACTTGAATTCCAGTTTGCACCTATTTCTGATCTTGAGTTCAAAAAGACATGAAGATTCTAGATTGATAATGGAAATTTTGAATCCACTTGGCATGTTAGACTGTTGGGACCAATCACCCTCAAACAATCATCTGTTTTTGAAAACTCAAAAATGGACTGCAAGGTATTACCTTAAATGATAACATGACCAGAATTCTTTGGAGGACCTGAATGAATACTATAGGAGACAAAGGATTAACATAGTTATTAAAGGTCTATTTCAGATTGCCTCACCTTTCTGGAAGAGTACACTAAGAATTCTTGATATATATTAGCCAGTATCCATTTTGAGATCCAAAATGGACAGACTACCCAGTTTCAGAGAGATCATTGGCATGGAGAATCCTACACTTGAATTCCAGTTTGCACCTATTTCTGATCTTGAGTTCAAAAAGACATGAAGATTCTAGATTGATAATGGAAATTTTGAATCCACTTGGCATGTTAGACTGTTGGGACCAATCACCCTCAAACAATCATCTGTTTTTGAAAACTCAAAAATGGACTGCAAGGTATTACCTTAAATGATAACATGACCAGAATTCTTTGGAGGACCAGAATGGGTTTCATTCACCACGAAGAGACTATACAGCCTTCTTAACCTCAGGGGTGTTTTGCCCCCATGATATGGTTCACTGTGGCAATCTCCTCCTCCAAGCAAGATTCTAGGGTCCTTCGGTGAACATTTAAGGATAAAATTCTTTCGGGACTAATATGCAAAGAAGAGGATGGATAGGGCCCACTGTGTGCCCACTACACTTGATGATGAGACCAGTGACCATATTTTAGTTGAATGCGACTTCACTACACAACCTTTGAAGTTCTTGACCAGTGAATTTGAACTTCATCCCTTCAAGATTCATTATCCTGCTACATTTTCAATTGGTGATCTCTTCTTAGGAAGGATTGGAGAAGAAGTTGGTATGTATCTCTGTCCTGTCCGCTTGGTGTTTATGACTGGAGTGTAACCAAAGATTTTCACAGGATATGTGCAGGATGTGGAAATGATCCTAAAGATTGTCATATTCTTGCTAAAATACTGGAGTAGTAGGGTTTCGACAGGGGTTGCAAGTGGATTGGATTGATCCACTTCCGATTTGGAACAATCAATAATATCTTATCCAACCCAATCCAAAGTTATTATTTGGATTAGACTCTGATACAAAAACATGACCTGTTCTGGATACAGATTGGATTTGGATCCATAAATTCCCAACCTGAACATGAACCAACCAAACCAATTGAAAACTAGTATACTGTATATTCAAATACCTGAATATAAGTAATTAATCTTATTCTCATGATATAATTTCACAATAAGTTATATTTTTTGTTATAACCATGCATGGTTATCAATCAAATCTTATACAGAATATGTTTTTGACAATATTTATATGTATCCTACTGTAATTTTATTCCATAAAATGCTTATAACATGATTAGATAATCAATTTATATATGGTTATTATGATTTGTCTCTAGATTATCTTTGACCTGATTTGACCTGAAAACTCCAATCAATTGATAAAATTAATATTGAAGTCCAATCCAATCCAACCCGATAGAAACTAGACTAAGTTCAGGTTCAATTTTTTAACCCGATAAAAATGTGGACGGGATTTGGGCTGTGCTCATTCCCCATTCAGTCCAACCAGCTTACAGTCCAACCCGATAAAACTCCAATCAATTGATAAAAATGTTTTTAACCCGAGGGTTGTGAGAGGTTAAGTTATTTATTCTTAATGCTTGGGAGGTTGTAACTTTTTTGTTTTTGATTGGAGTTAATCCACTTACATTTTTGAGAGGTTGTTTTTTTCTTTTTCTTAATGGATTTGGGCTTCAGCCCATTTCCTTCCCTCCTCCAACCCCACCCCCCCCAACCAAAAAAAAGAAAGGAAAAGAGAAAACAAATCTCTAGCATACAATCTAAGGTCCCCTTTATGTCTTTGTTTTCCTCTTTCTCCACCATCTCGCATGATTCCACCCTTTCTCCCTGTCAAGGTGAATCAAGCCAAGATCAGCAATCCCAAATGCCTCAATATGGGTGGCGCAGAGTTAACAAAGAACTGATTGCTGGTGCAATACTTCTTCCTTTCCAACAAGGTAGACTCTATCAAGTAACAATACCAAGTCTTCCAATCTACTCAGCAGATAACATACTCTCTCAAACTGCTTGTTTGTGGTAGCCAATGCATTGAAAAAAAATAATAATTCATGGTTTTACAAAATAACATGATCCATTTTTCTTCTTGTAATATTGATTTCAGTTCTTCCCCATCTCGTGCTTTGTCCCTCGATACTAATCAATTCATCTGATCGACATGAGAAGGAAGCAATTCCTTCAATTTGCTCAAGTTTTCCCTTTTGTAGAGAATAATGAAAAATCATAAAAATTTAGAAAGTAGGGTCTTAGGCTATTTTTGATTTCATTAATTGATGATAAAGTGATACAAAGAGCCTATATTTATATCAGTGAAGTATGTCCTTTAAAAAACTATGTTGGATTGCTTTTCTAATCAAAAGAGGTGAATTCTTTTCTAGAATAGTAAGAAAATTACATTAAGATGAAAATAACCCTACTCCTAGAGCTGGATATCGACTTCTATATCAACTTCGCTTCTTATCCCATCATCTAATTCCTCCCAGTGTGGAAGATATGCTTAGTCAAAGTCATTCCTAATAAGGAAAGTTTTACTCTAATTAGCCGATTTCAAGGTCTAAATGTTACTGAACCAATGTGATAACAAGTGTGATGAACCCCTCCGAGGTGGTCACACCTCATAATGCTTGACAAGAGCTTTGTTTTGATTCCTAAAACATCAAAAGTTGACACTATATAAGAAAAATATGGCCTCTGAAAATTACAGATTGCAATAGGGTCTTAAATGCAGTGGATCTTGCGCTCAAACCCTCTCCAGACCTATCCAAGGTGGCCAAACTAGTCCACGAGTCCAACAATCTGCCTAAATCATCAATCTTCCTTGATAAGGCAAACATTGTAAAAATTCTTGATTTTATTTGGTTCATGTATTGTAATCATGAGTGAGAGAAGGGTTAGGTCTAACCTACAATTTTCCTCCCAACTAGAAGACAAGTATTCTGATAGAACATTGAGATAATGATCCTATTAAACAATCCAAATGTTATAAAGAGGAAGATCCAAAACAACATGCAATATAAATAAGTAGTTCAAGTGAAAAAGATATATGGTGTGATTCGACAAATGAAATTGGTGTGGACAAGTATTTCTTTTTCCACCTAATTGTCTTTCTTTATATATACATACACATATATAAACATATATGTATGTATATAAGTATGTAAGTCTACCAACCTAATTATCCCATTGAAACCATTCTGTCATGTCATAAAAAACTGACACTGAAGCATGACATCATCAAAGGCTGATGAATATCTTCGCTAAGCAACATGAAAGGTAGATTTGGAACCCATATTGAAAATTTTATCCAGACATCCCAAAAAAATAAAATCATAGATATGGTTTTTTTCTTACTTGCTGTCACCAGACTATGATGTAATTCCTCCTCCATCCACATTGCCTCCAATCTTCTTTATTGTAATTTTCAATTTCCCTTTCTTTCGCACTGATGAGCATTGGACATGTTTGCTCGTAGGGTGTAGTGTGTGATTGTGCTTACAAATGCAGGAGTTATGTGGAGTGGCTTTCTGATAAGAATGAAATTACCTAAGACCTCTTAAGTACTTTTTCCCCAATGCACTTAATAGATATGCAGGAGATATCATGTCAGTTAGGTTAAACACTAACATGGAATTGTGGAGTAGAGCTTCTGTGATATCAGTTCAAAATCAGTAGGGCAAAAAGAAAGCATGTCAGTGCAATTTCAATGGAAATAGAGATGATATTTAGCCTCCAATTGAAACTGATGAAGATAGGAAATTGATGGGTTTTCAAATTTTAAAACTACTATATAGGATACTTGACAGGTAGGCAAAGACATAGCAAACAAAAAAAGAACTGCACAAATAGATTGGAAAAATTCTTCAAAGTGCCATGTAACAAAAGCATCAAGGATGGAACTAGGATTTTCCTTGAGAAGGACAGGGGATGCCGAAAATTAGGATACATTCTGGGAAAATGAAACTTCCAAAAATGTGAAAGATAGTTTGACCATATAGTTTTAAGAGTATAAAGAAACTATAGATACCACATATATATTTATAATACCATTTCTAATCATAATCTGCATTATTAATTCCAAAATTTCTATGGATGCCTATTATGTTTCTTAATGTTTTGATGACCCAAGGAAAGATATTGTGGTGAAAATTTTTAATGATGAAATATGTTTTCTTTCATACACATAAAAAACTACAAAGAGGACATGTGGTCTATAATAGAGCAAGGAAAGTTGCTTTCATTGGCATTGGGCCTAGAGAGTTTTCTTACATGCTATCCCAAACAGGGCTGAATATGGATCAGATATGGATCAGTTATTGGTATATCCATATCCATACTGTATTTTCAGAAAATACAAATATGAATACGAATATCAAACAAAAATAAAAATTAATATCCATAATTGTTCTAAATTATTATAGATAACAATTGGACATTAAGCATTTGCATATTTGTTCTAAATGGATATGGATGCAAGTCATATATTATTTAAATCCATATTATTTATCCTAATATGGATATAAGTTGGATATTATTCAGTTACATACCAAATTTTGAGTGGAGTTCAATAATGAAAACTAACTTATGATACAATCATAAAGGATAGTCACGGAATCCAATATTGAGAGCGCACATTGATGGATGGGCAACTAGTTACATGTCTAAGCCATAGTTATTGAACCTGCAAGGAAACTGACCTGACCGAGGATTTGGATTATTAGTTCAACCAGGTTTATCTAAAAATATATTAAAAAATAAAATTTATTCTAAATAAAACAAGTCTTCTACATAATACTATCATTACTCTTTAACTACAGCATAAATGAATAATAATTATGGATTATGTATTTTTCAAGAATTTGCCAGGAAAATTATAAATAAAAGGAATATCTGGTAACTATGGATATTCTAAATATTTTGAAAACACTTTTTTAAAAAATATCATAAAGAATAAAATGAAGAATATTTACTTTTCATTTTCTATCATAGAGAAAAGGATTGATTTTTATGAAAATAATTAATTATTTAAAATATGAAATATCACAACATATTTATTTAATGATGTGAATAAGTCTTAAATACATATAAAAACACATCATTATAAAACAAAAATCTATGAATGTTGTCCTAGTGGTTGAGTCGATTTCAGCTATTATATTTAAATATATATTTTATTGGATAAATCCACCCCCATTCTCATCCCATTAATCCACCAAAATGAGCACACAAGAGCACATATATGCATAATCCTAGCAAATAACTCCCAATCTGAAAATTGAAAATCTTTTTAAATGTCTGTTGGTATAGAAAACGAATAGCCGTCGGAGTTTGCAGGAGGCGGAGAAAGAAAACTCGCCAGTGAGACCTGCAAGATAAAGTTCTAGCCGGAGTTGGCTCCGACGTAGACCCTCCGACGGTCAAATTAGTTTTCTGACCAACAAGAATGGAGTGCACAGAAGATTAGAATGGAGAAAAGAGCTTGGAGAAGAAGACGTATCTGGAGGATCCTATTTGTAGATAAAGCTTGTAACAGATTGATAGTGACAACTACAACAGCTGCAACAGAATGTCAAAAGGCCATTCGAGCCACTCAAAGTTTGTTACGGAGAGTGGGCTATCGTTTGTCGCAACTTGCTGGCAGTTGAATATTATTTGCTGGAGTCCAGATGGAAGATCAGAGGCTTTTGAGCTTGGTTGTGAGCCATTCATGTGTAATTAAGTCGTTGGAGTTTAAGATCGGGCCAACTAAGCTTGAAGGCTAACTTTTATGTTGAGGGTGGCAAGTTTATAAATTAGGCTCTGAGTTTGAACCTCGGCAGAGCTACCTTGATAGCTTTCAGAAGCTCAGCCGCCTTCAAGGTTGGCCGAGAGTGGGCATAAATACTCTAGTCTAGAGGGCTGGAGGTCAGAAGGGGATGACAGGTTCTTCAATTAAGACTATGGTCAACAATTACATAGCGCAATGATGGTTTCCTCGGACAACTGCCACCGCCATAATGAGGTTGATACGCGGAAGAAGGGTATTCGGCCTCGTCGATATGTAATCATAACAGATCTAGGACTCTACCAACTATTTAAGCACCCATCCTCTTCTTCTTCCTTACTCTAGCCTGCTCCTCTCGTTCCTTCCCTACTCTTCATCTTTCCCAACCCTGACCATCCTGTTCCATGCACTTTTCGATCTCCGTCACCTTACTTTCACTCTTCTTTCGTCATTCCGACTACATTGTCAAATTCTCTACCTGATTTAGATCAGTACTCCAACCTTCTTTTTACATTTTTCTTGTTTTTCCTCTGCTTTTTGGGGTTTCAAAGGGTTTAGCTGTTCCTCTTCCAATTTTCTTGTTCTTCCCTCAATTTTTTCCTATTTTTTGATAGATTTTTTTTGACTCTTCTTGATCTAAAATGGCTTCTCCAAGTTCTGAGTACTCTTGGTCCTCTCCCTCTAAGAGTCCATCTAGTCCGAGCTCTTCTAGCCCCGGTCCTAAGGATATAATCGAACTTAGAGAAGTAGTTCGCTCGACCTTCGTCCCTGAAATGGTCGCTTCCATACTCACTATCAAAGATCTTTTTCTTGTCAGAGTTCAATACGAGGTCCCCTTCGAGTATGAACTGAAACTTCCCAAATCGGATGGCCAAGCTTGTGTTCCTCCTCCAAGTCGGTTCAATTTATACACGGAGGCTCTTCGGGCTGGGCTAAGACTTCCCATTCCTCTTTTTGTCACCAAACTTTTCCATTTTCTAAATATATCTCTTTCTTCAATCATCCCAAATTCCTTTCGCTTCATCGTAGGATTTCTAGCACTCTGCCTTTTAGTTGATGTCCGACCTTCAATTTTCTTATTCCAAACTTTCTTCACCTTTAAGCGTCACCTGCCAAAGACTGGTGGTACATCTCACCTCAGTTCGGCAAGAAGGGGTTGCTTAAAGGTGCCCTTTCATCCATAAATAGAAAAGAAAATTTTTTTCGTATCCTGTCCTTCACTCGAACTAAAACTTCCTTCATGGGGTCAACTTAGAGATTTCGTTTGTAAGTCCAGGGCTTGAATGGGAAGACCTCAATTTTGCAAACACTCTTAGAAATTATAAAACTCCATTGCTATCCACTTTGAAAGATGATCAAACCCTGTACAACCTCGGCTTGAGTCCTATCAATCCTTAAGATATTAATTTGCACTTTCTTTTCTATTTCATCTTTTCCTAACTCAGGCCTGCTCATAGATACTCCCGATGAATTGAAGCAGCTGACAAAACGACTCCCAACCCAGAAAAGAAAGGGCAATGCCCCTAGGAGGCATCCAAGCAAGCGAAGATTGGAGAATCAAGCTCGGCCGTCCCAACCCAGGTGGCCTCTGCTCCAGAGGTCGAAGTGCGCCCGCCGACCTCGAGCCCCCCATCGAGGTCATCGCTCTACCACCTCCTACATAAAAGGAGGTAAAGAAGAGAAAGAAAAAATTAGTCACTAAGAAAGTTCAGCCCCGGAAGAACTCCAGCGAATCCAGCGGTAACAATGCCGACCTAGACCAAGCTTCCCTTAATGACTAGAAGGTCGTTCAACCCCTGATGGAGGACTGTGTCATTCCAGACATAATCAAGAGAATCCTTTGGATGGATGTGTTAGGTGAGTGCCCTAGAAGCCAGATTGGCAAACACTTGTAATACACATTCTAGGGGCATTTTTATAATTTTAACTTAAAATTAATGAAGGATTATTTTCTTCTATCACATTATGTATAAAGTGTCTGTGATACATCCTTTGAGTTAATAGGTTTGATAATGCATATTTTTTAAGAGTTGAAAATCTAAGACATGTTTCTTCATAATTAACTCATAAACTACTCCCGATCGTAGGATCATCATGGGGATGGTGATCGATCCGGAAGATTGGTATACGATCGCTTTCTTAGGATAGATGAGTCTTAAGTCTATAGTGTGGAGATACCGAAGCGAGAGTATAGGTACTCGTTGAGAACGAGGGCACTGAGCGTGACCACCTCGAGCAGTCATAAGAGAGTCTACCTTCTCGTCGATGACTAAGCTCGATGCTGCAGATATGTATCTGGACCTTAGACCTAAGGTGCATCGGGAGTTCACTTTGAGGGTGTTATAATTTGACTACACCATAACTTGGTCTCTTAGCCATTCGGAACCCTGAGGTGTATATTGGCTATAGCATGTTCATTGTAGGAACTGGATCGGATCAAGATGGAATCTATCAACCTCGGTAAAGGAGTAGTCCTATGATGATCATGAGATCGAGTCCATAAGCCCATGGCCATGGTAGTGTGAAATAATAGAAAAGAGTTTTCTATTAGGATTTCACATCGGACTCAAATCAAATAATTTAATCATATGACAGGGTATTGGACTTGACGAGTTCACCTTAACCCTAATCCTGTCAGGGCTCATAATAGAGAAACCCAATCAAACAGGTAGCTGCATCGAGAGATTCGTATTCAGTTCTGATGGGTTGCCACCATATACTGCTAGGTGTCACTAGTGAATTTTGGAAGCAATTAGAATAATCTTGATGATCGATCATTCTAATTGGATGAATCGGAAGAGTTCTGATTCATCGAAAGGTGTTTCGATGATGTCAATGATAGAAATCGCGACATATCTCATTACCATACGGAACTAAACCTAACCGAATCATACAAACAAGGATTTGGATCTGAATGTCATCAATTGAGCTAACCTAGTTCGATTGATTTGGATTAAATCCAATTATGTTTAAGAAAATCATGCTAGCACATGATTGAGCCTAACATTCTCCTTCTGTAGTCATTTTGGTTCATCTTGATTGAGTCAAATTGGATTTGGCTCACTTGGGAACCCTGTCCTGATCTGACCAGAGCTTGTCCAGGTCAAAAAAGTGTTGTCCTAACCTGATCTAGGCTTGTCCTAATCCATTGGATGGGAACAGGACAAGACCTACTAATTTCTAAAATTGTCAGGACAAGGGTCAAAGGTCGACCCAAATGTAGGAAAGAAGGAAGAAGGGGCATGCGCCCCGTGGAGATTTTCTAGGGGCGCACGCCCCCAGACTATTTTTATGAGAGAGGAGTGGGTGCACGTCCCCCTAGGCGTGTGCCCCATATGGATAAGGGAGAGTCCCACACTAATCTATTTTGACTACGTCAAAGGTGCATGATGAGATCAAACACCTTGGAGATTAGTTGCTTGCGCACCCTCTTTCTTATCCAATAGTTGACGCCATTTTCTCTAAATTTTGTGCGACAAAATCAAAAGAATAAAAGGGTGAGGCATGGAGATCAGATGGAGAGTCCTTCTACATGTCATCTTTGACCTGGTCAAAATAGCATGCGAAGGGACTCTTGAGTTGGTCTATAAAAGGGACCCTGTGCAAGCTGTTGTGCATCGCAATTCTATACGGCGAAGCCCTGCCTCTCCCACCCTCTCCACACCTCCCTCATCTAATCCTCTCCCTCTTCTCCACGCCCAAGGGTTGGGCAAAAATTCCAACAAAAAGATCCAACTCCATTGGTGCAAGGATCAAGCAAAGGACAACCCAGTTTGTAAGACGAACATGCATCCTTCAGAAGCTATTTTGAAGGATCTACAAGAGCACTCCAAATCTGATCTTTGGATATCAGATCTAGTAGGAGAAGGCACCTAGAACCAGCCCGAGTGGACTTCGATAGAGGCCGGGCACGTGTGCAGCTAGATCCAGAGTCTCAGGTGCAGCCAGATCATCGATAAGGTAATTGTTTATCCTAAACAAGTAACAAATGTTGTTACTGATTTGTTTTAATTTTTGTTTTTAGTATCAGATCATAAGGATCAGATCCGAGAACTCTCAAATCTGATCAAATTAATGTAAAAAATTTTTAAAATTCTGCTATAGATCTGATTAGATCAGATTCATCCTACGGCGGGAAAACTAGTTTTTTCCTTCAACTGGTATCAGAGCTGTATTTGCAGTTCTTCAGATTAGATTTTGATCTGATTTTTAATTTGTTTATGATATGATATGCATGATTTCAGATGTCACATGAGATGTGATCAGATCTGAAATTAGTAGATTAATTTAAAAAATTCATATATGCGATATATGACATGCATGTTTAGACTAGCTTTTATTGTTCTATGCAATAGATTATCTAGAATAAATTTTATTTTTGATATGATCAATTTAAAATTTATTTTCAGATGTTATATCAGATATAATCAGATCTAAAACTTGCATGATTAATTTTAGTTATGATACATGTTGCGGGTAAAATAACCTCCGCCAAAGTCTTTGGCGACCAACCTCCGTTCTATGAAATTTGTCGATCTTCTCAGCAACAACTCACTGCAGAACTTATCAAAAACCTACCAAAATCCGGCTGAGCTTCTTCCAGTCACTTAGCAGACTTCCTCCAGTAAAGCTCCTTCCAATCAAACTCTCCTCCAATTGAATTTTTCTTCTAGCCCCACCTCTACACTACAGTTGGCAGATTCCACTGACTCACGTTTGGAACCTCGGCTTGGCAGAGCTCCCCCCAATCGAGCTACTATACCTCACTCTATGAAGGGCAGATCTCGGCACTCCTATGTCGAGAATTGGTTGTATGGGCTTGAGTCAGCTAAAGGACCTTGTCACCAAGGTCAGTCTGAGCTTCTCTCCAGAGAACCCGACCGCAGAACCTATCAAAGAAAATTCCTTCAATACCGGCATCACCCGACTTTACCTATGGCCAACCCTGAATGTGGCCGAATTCCTCTATACAAAGTAGCGCATCTCGTCAGTCTTAAGTCTGAAAGCAAAATTCCTCTCCAATCTAGCCAGCTTATATCATACATGACTTCTGGCCGAACTTAAACAGTAAGATGGCTTCGTCCTCAACATGAGTTTGGTTCCCAATGATATTTCTGTCAGTCACTAGCTGATCTAGAAGATGGCCAAACTTCTTAAAGTTGTCAAGAGCAGTGCTAGCAAACATTAGTCAGCTGTAAATTCGTCGCCCACCCCTCAAGAGCCGGCCTCTAAGTTCGATCTACCTGACTCGAAACTCCCCCATCTCAATAGTTCACCCACATGTGTAGAAGCTACATCTGAGCTCTAGCACACAAAACTTAACCATTTGCAAGTCACAACAAAGGACAGCCCCGCTCCACAACAAACTTTATAACAGACTCCATGTGGCCCGAACTGCCCACTACCAAGCAGTTATGGTTGTCGCTATCAGTTTGTTACATGCTCCGTCTATATAAAGGACCCTCCAAATACATTTCTTCTCTTTTAAGCTCTCTGTCTTCCCAAAACTCCTGAGTGCTCCATTTTTGTTGATCGGAGAACTGACTTAACCATTGAAGGGTCCTGCCGAAGCCACCCCCATCTCCGGTCTGGATTGTTTTGCAAGTCCCGACAGCGACCTCATCTTCCCTAACTCCAGCTCTTTCCAGCGTCCGCTGTTTTCTGCACCAACAAAATTGGCGCTAGAGGAAGGGCCTCTTGAGCCCTTATTCTAAAAAGAGTGCTCCGTCGAGTTCATCTTCTCCCATTATCTTCAATTTCTTAACTCTTTCCTCAGATTTCTTCTTGTTTCTGGGAGATGCCGCCAAAGAAGGCTGCAACCCGACGATCTACTGCCTCCGCTGCCAAATCAAACCCAGATCCACCTGCTCTGACTCCATCTTCGGCACCCCAACCCCCTCCACCGACAACTATGGTGGATTTTGAGCAGTTCAATCTGCTGGTGCAGTAGGTTAAAGGCCTCACTGAGATGGTACAGGCCATGCAACAGCCTTTGGTACTAGCTCAGTTGGAGAGACCCATGTCGGATCATCAAGAACCGGCGCAAAGAAGGCTTACCTAGGCGAGGAAGCTGGTAACCCCTAGCAAGAGGAAGCAGAGAGTCGAGAGCTCCTGTTCTGATCACGATTCTTCTTCCAGAGAGACTCCCCGTCTACAGCCGGCGGCTCTTTAAGATTCATGATCGAGATAATGCTCTTGATCAGAGGCTCCAGAAAATGAATCGATGGATTGAGGAACTCCACCATGCCACCCCAGTCCACAACAATGACATTTGCACTGACCCTCCATTTTCTGCTCGGATTATGCAGAAGCCCGTCCCGCTGAACTTCAAGCTCCCATAATTTGAGTGTTACGACGGGACCACCAATCCGGCCGACCATCTTGAAGCTTTCAAAACAATGATGCTGCTCCATGGCACGCCAGACGCCCTTCTCTGTCGAGTTTTTCCCTCCATTTTGAAGGGAGCAGCAAAAAACTTACTCGGGCCTCAAACCGAGTACCATCTTTTCTTTTGATCAGCTGAGCTACAAATTCGCTGCTCGTTTCATCAACAATCGATGCCAGAGGCGAGGTTCCAACTCCCTTGTCAACATCGAGAAAAAAGAAGAGTCCATCCGAGCTTATGTCAACCGCTTCAATGCTACTTCTCTGAAGGTCCGCAATCTGGACCAATCTGTTGCTATGGCTGCACTAAAGGATGGCCTCCAGAAGAATGAACTCCTCTTTTTCCTAGAAAAAAAGTACCCCCGGAACTTTGCCGACATGCTAGCCCGAGCTGAAGGTTACGCTCGAGTGGAGGAGGCCTTCAGGTTAAAAGATGAAGAGGCCGCAAAAAAGCGACAGACGGGTGAATCAAGCAAACCCGCAGTTGTCGAGAAGCCGAATAAAGCTCGACCATGTTCCAGAACCCCTCCTGAGTGCCAACGAGCTCAGACTCCACCTCAAGCTCGTCGACAAAAGAGCCCGAACCGAAAGGCGTGTCAAAGCTCCCCACCCAAAAGGTTCCATAATTATACCCCTCTGAATACTCCAAAGACTCAAGTGCTGATGGAGATCAAGGAGCAGTTGCCAAGGCCAGAAAAAATGCAGTCCCACTCAGCCAAGCACAACCCCAACAAGTATTGTCTCTACCATCGTGACCATGGTCACGACACTGAAGAATGCATCCAGCTCCAAGACGAGATCGAGGAGCTTATCAGATGAGATCGACTAGACCATTTTTTGAGACGTCGGCCAGAAAGGAGGATCGGCTGAGAGCCCTGCCGTAGCCTGAACCATCATGGAGAGATGAGCCGCAGGGAGATCGGCCCCCTCTTGGAATCATCAACACAATTGCTACGAGACATCGACAAGGAGAAGCTAGCAGATCGATAGAGCTAATGAAGAGACGACGGACTGAAAAACCCATGGCTTTCATCTTAGAATCATCAACACAATTGCTACGGGACATCGGCATGGAGAAGCTAGCGGATCAGCAGAGCCAATGAAGAGACGACGGACCGAAAAACCCATGGCTTTCACTGAAAAAAATGCTCAGGAGGTTCAGTTTCCGCACAATGACGCGATTGTAGTAACTTTAAATATTGCTAACTATGATGTACGTCGTATTTTAATTGATAATGAAAGCTCTGCTGATGTTTTGTTTTACGATGCATTCTTTAAAATGTCTATATCTGACAATAAAATGGGGCTAATAAGTTCCCCACTAGTGGGATTCACCGACAATGCGGTGTCTGTTAAAGGAATAATAATCTTGTCTGTCGTAGCAGGTCGGTACCCAAAGCAATCAAAGACCTAGGTGGATTTTTTGGTGGTGAAGGCTCCCTCAGCTTACAACGCAATTCTTGGCCGACCTGGCTTAAATGCACTTCAGACGGTAGTATCAACTTATTATTTGAAGATGAAGTTTCCAACAAACTACGAAATCGGAAAAATCGGGAGAGATCAAGCTCTGGTAAGACACTGCTATACAATCGCCTTGCAAGGGAGAGGGCAACTAGATCCTTGTCCAGTGGATGGGCTCGATGCCTGTGATAATCTAACTAAAGAATGGGGCGAGCCTATGGAAGACCTTATTATGATACCATTGAATGATGGGAACAAAGATCATACTGTTCAGACTGCCTCCAACCTGGGAGAAGGGGTTAGAAAGCAGCTCATCGCCTTCCTATAAAAGAATGCAGATGTTTTTGCTTGGGTTCTTACAGACATACCCGGAATAGATGTTGAAGTCATGGAGCACCGCCAGCAATTGATCCCAAGTACCGGCCTGTAAAGGAGAAGTTGCACGGCTATGCACTAAAACAGCAGAAGGCAATCATGGAAGAGGTTGACAAACTTCTCAAAACTGGGTTCATCCGGAAATTGTCCTATTGGAACTAGGTCTCCAATGTGGTCCTCGTGAAGAAGGAAAACGGCAAGTGGCGGATGTGCATAGACTTCAAAAGTTGAACAAGGCCTGTCCAAAAGATAATTACCCCCTTCTCAGAATTGATCAGCTGGTAGACGCCACCTCGAGTCATGAGCTCCTCACTTTCATGGATGCCTTCTACGGTTATAATCAAATACGGATGGCACCAGAAGATGAGGAGAAAACTGCTTTTATTACTGACCATGGTCTTTATTGTTACAGAGTTATGCCTTTTGGGATCAAAAATGCAGGTGAGACCTACCAACACCTAGTAAACAAGATATTTAAAGAGCAAATCGACCGCAACATGAAGATTTTCGTGGATGATATGCTTGTCAAGAGCCGATCTTCCATAAATCACATCGCTGACCTGGAAGAGACCTTCAATGCGCTCCAAAAGTACAAAATGAAGCTAAACCCATCCAAGTGTGTCTTTGGAGTAACCTCGAGGAAGTTCTTGGAGTTTATGATGTCAAGGCGCAGAATCGAAGCAAACTCGAAGATCTGTGCCATTCAAGAAATGACTACCCCAAAAACAATAAAAGAAGTTCAGCGCCTGATAGGAAAGATAGCAACTCTGAATCGCTTCATTTTAAGGTCGACCGAGCGATGTATGCCCTTTTTCAGGTCCTCAAGTAGCCGAAGAACTTCTGCTAGACTCCTGAATGCCAGCAAGTATTCAAGGTACTAAAAAACTACCTCAGCTCACCTCCTCTATTGGCCAAGCCTGAACCTAGTGAAGAATTATTTTTGTATTTGGCGGTCTCTCCCACAGCCCTTGCAACAGTCCTAGTCAAAGAAGAGGCGAAAGTGCAGAGGCCAATCTTCTACATAAGCCGAGTTTTAAAAGATGCTGAAATCAGGTATACTAAGTTAGAAAAACTAACTTATGTCCTGTTGCTTGCAACCTGAAGACTCCGACCTTATTTCCAGGGGCACACCCTAACATTCCTCACTAATCAACCCATCAAGGCAATTCTTCATTGGACAAATGCCTCTGGAAGAATAGCAAAGTGGACAATTGAGCTCATGGAGTTTGACATCAATTTTCAACCTCGACCGTCTATCAAAGCCCAAATATTAGCCGATTTTGTAGTAGACTGCACCATTCCGGATGAAGCCGAACTTGAGTAACATGAGGTCAATGTCCAGTGGCTACAGCCGAACTCCCCTGAAGAAAGAACAGACCTCCCTGAAGGCTTTTGGGCCCTATATGTGCATGGTTCCTTCAATGCTTTCAGGGCAGGCACAGGTTTGATTCTAGTCAATCCAGAAGGAATTGTTGCTAAATACGCCCTACGCTTCGAATTTCCTGCAACAAACAATAGGGTAGAATATAAAGCCCTAATTGCAGGATTAAGGATAGCCAAGGAATTGGAGGCAGATCAACTGAAAGTTTACAGTGTCTCTCAATTGGTGGTAGGACAAGTCGGTGGCAGTTATGAAGCTCGGGAGGAAAGCATGAAGAAGTATATGGAAAAAGTAAGGAGTCTGACCCTGGCCTTCAGCAGTTTTGATATCCAACAGATTTCGAGAATAGAAAATGCCAAGGCCGACTTCTTTCCAAGTTAGCCACACTGGCTCCAAGCGAATTGCCTAAGAAAGTCTTCTTTGAAGTTCTAAAATGTCCAAGCTCGAAGGAACCCTAGACTGTAATACAAGTCGACCAAAAGACTAGTTGGATCGATCCGTTCTTTGCTTATCTCAAGGATGGTGTCCTTCCTCGAGATTTAAAGCTTGGAAATTAAGAAATCAAGCCTCTCGATATATTCTATATAATAATAGACTGTATAAGAGGTCATACTCTTTACCACTCCTAAAGTGTCTCCAACCTTCCGAGGCTGATTATGCATTATGGAAGGTGCACGAAAGGATATGTGGAAACCATCTAGGGGCAAGGTCCTTATCTCACAAGTTGCTTCGACAAGGATACTATTGGCCAACTATGCATCAGGATGCAGTGGATAATGTGAGAAAATGTAACCAATGTCAGAGGAATACCAACATTCAAAGACAACCAGCCTCTCAGCTTATACCTTTGAATGCCCCATGGCCATTTGTACGATGGGGGATGGACATACTCGGTCCTTTTCCATGGCATCCGGACAGCGAAAATTTCTCTTAGTGGCCATAGATTATTTTACTAAATGAATTGAGGTCGAACCTCTGGCCAAAATTACTAAAGCAAAAGTGCAGAACTTCATCTGGAAGTCAATAATTTGTAGATTTGGACTACCTTGGACTTTAATTACTGATAACGGGCGCCAATTCGCGGGGACGAAGTTTGCTGAGTTTTGTGAAGATTTGAATCTCCCATCACTTCACTTCAGTAGCTCATCCACAAGCGAATGGTGAGGTCGAGATGACCAATACGACCCTATTACAAGGAATAAAGGCAAGACTTGAAAGGATGAAAGAAACGTGGGTGGACAAACTCTATCATGTACTTTGGGACTATAGAACCACTCAAAGATTGCCAACTAGGAAAACCCTTTTGCCCTAGCCTTCAGAATGGAGGCAGTCATCCCGATAAAACTTAAACTTCCCTCAGTGCATGTCGAAGCATTCAATGAATCGAGAAATTCGCAAGACCTCAGAGCCAACCTCGACTTGTTAGAAGAAAAATAAGAGAAGGCCCAGATCAGGATGGTAGATTACAGGCAGAAAGTAGCCCGCTATTACAATTTCAAGATCAGAGCAAAGCATTCAAGATGAGAGACCTGGTACTTCGACGAGCAGACGTCCCACAACCTCAGAATCAAAGAAAGCTCGCTCCGAATTAGGAAGGCCCTTTTAAGGTCATAGAAGTCATCCAACCTGGGACTTACTACCTAAAGGAGCTTGGAAGAGCAGCACTACCATGGCCGTGGAACTCGAAAAATTTGCGAATGTATTATCAGTAATCACATTTCAATAAATTTCTCTTACTTTGACATCTTTGTCTTTGGTGCAAAATTGTGCAATGGCAAGAAATTACACGAGAAAATGAAATTGAAGGCCTCCGGTTCTTAAACAGGAGGTTAACCTCGTCTTAACGAGGGTGAAGACCTTCAGTTCTTAAACCAGAGAAGTCAGGAAGAAGCCTCCTCAATGGCTTTTTTGTGCCCCGGCAACCTTGTTAGGAACAGGAGGTGAACCTCGTCCTAACAAGAAAATTAGCCGACTATGTCAGGAACAAGGGGTGGATCTCGTCCTGATGTAGATAAAGATCCTACGGAGAATTGAAGGCTTTCGATTCTTAAACAGGAGGTTAACCTCGTCTTAACGAGGATGAAGACCTCCGATTCTTAAATCGGAGACGTCGGGGAGAGGCCCCTTCAACGGCCCTTTTGTGCCTCGGCAATCTTGTTAGGAACAAAAGGTGAACCTTATCTTAACAAGAGAATTAGCCGACCACGTCAGGAACAGGAGGTGGATCTCGTCCTGACGTAGATAAAGATCCTACAGGGAATTGAGGTGCTCTGATTCTTAAATAAGAGGTTAACCACGTCTTAACAAGGGTGAAGACCCCCGGAGACATCAGGGAGAGGCCCTCTCAATGGCCCTTTTATTCCCCCGCAATCTTGTTAGGAATAGGAAGTAAACCTTGTCCTAGCAAGAGAATTAGCCGACCACGTCAGGAACATTAGGTGGACCTCGTCCTGACGTAGATAAAGACCCTACAGAAAATTGAAGATCTCCGGTTCTTAAACATGGGAATAGATACCCGAAATATAGAATAAAAATTATAATTTTGAGATGACATCAAAGTCGAACACAATGAGAAAATAGAATAAACTAGCTAGCGACGAGTTAAGGTGAAACACAAACGGACAAATGAAAGAAACTTCATTTCATTAAAAACAAAGGTTGTTACACGAATCAGCAAGACCAGTTACAAAGAAGGAAAGAAAACGAAGTCCTACTCAAAACTAGACTTTGGACTACCAACTCCAGCCATTGCGAGGGAAAATTCCAAGTCTTCTATTCTCTCCTCAAGTCTCTATCTCACCGCCAAGCTCTCCCTTAGCATCCTCTCCCATCTGCACGACTCTTCCTCTGTCTCCCTCAGCCTCCTAAGAATCGCCGACTCGGCTTCGGCATCTTTCACTAAGCCTTCCTAGTAGACTGTTCGAACTTTTAAATCACGAAGTTCCTTCTCTGTACTCTCAAACTTTATAGTTAGATTTCCAAAAGTATCCTTCAAAGTGGCGATTTCGTCTGGACGTGCACTTGGGCCGGTCTGAACATTGTTCACCAATTATTTTTGAAGCAACATAACTTCGGAGTTCGCCATATTGAGTCTTCTCTTATAACCCTCGATATCCTTGCACCAACCGATCCGACGGGAATTGTACAATTGCTCGGCATCATTCAGTTATTCTTGGAGGTCGGAAAACTTCTTTGACCAATCCCAATCGAGCTCCACCTAACTCTGGCCCCAAGCCGAACCACCCTCCAACTGCCTGATTTTCTCTTTCGAATTTCGAGATTCGGCTTCGAGGGAACCAATTTTGGCAGTCAAAGTCCAAACGTTCTCACTGCCAAACTTCTTTACCCGTTCCAGTTCTTCAGTCACATGATGCTTGTTATTGATGTAGTCCATAGAGTCCTTTTTATAGACTTGTCAAAGATGGGTGATCTCAATCATGGCTTCCGAATAACGCTTCTTCGATTTCTGAAGTTCATCCTCTACCTTCTTCAACTTCTCTTTAGTCCAATGAACCTCCCTCTTCAAGTTTCTAATGGTAGATTTCAGAGGGAAGCCTTGGGGCAATGGTGCGGCCTCAACAAGTAGCAGCAAATCATAACTATCTTCGCTAGGGGGATTCTAAATAACAGACACATTACAACATCAAACATAAAGAAAAATTTGTCTTTATTGCCTAAAATGTTTCGAGTACATAAAAGAAAAAGAAGAAAAAGTACAATTATCAAAGATTTTCAACCTTTGGAGGCAGGGCAGCGGGCGAGGTCGGCGCGTTCTCGGTGACCTCCGGTTCAGGGATGGCTCGAGAACCATAGTGGCAGGATCAGAGGTTTCGGCACCAGGTCCGGCGATTGGAGAAGCGGCACCAGCGTTGGAAGGTCCTGCTTCATCGTCGGGCTCCTCAATC
Organism: Cocos nucifera; assembly: GCA_006176705.1. Taxonomy (NCBI): domain Eukaryota; kingdom Viridiplantae; phylum Streptophyta; class Magnoliopsida; order Arecales; family Arecaceae; genus Cocos; species Cocos nucifera. Next base: position 109,294 of record QRFJ01000934.1, on the reverse strand, counting down.
AAAAAGTCAAAATCCATGTTCGGGAACCTCCCAGCAACCCTCTTCATGCAGACCTCGAACCCTTTGAAAAAGGTCTCTTGGGCGAAGGCAATTTTGATATCCTCCATTGCCTTGGAGGACTTGAAGACCTTGACGGCCCGCTCCTCTGCGTCGACCTCCTTCTCGGCTTTTCTCCGCTTATCCTCCTCCAGGGCCAAGGCGGTCTTCAGCCCTGCTGATGCTTGCTCCTCCCTCCGTAGTGCTTCCTGAACGTGCTTGACCTTGGTAGAATAAGATCTTGAAGCTTCCTTCAAACATTCAACCTTGGCTTGGACATTCTTGATCTTCGCCTGGGCTTCTTGGACGGCCCTCGAAGCCTCGGCTTTGCGAAGATTCGCTGCCTCCGAATGAGCATACAAATAATGTCCCAAGTGCAGACAACAGAATGTGAGCTACAGCCTTGGAGTACATCGATACTCAATCAAGACTCAGAAGAGATTGGTTACCTCAAGGAAGGCTGCAAAAGGATTCTTTGAATCTCTCCTCGTCGTCCTTCTGAATCATTTTCTTTGCAATATGAGGAAGGACGCTTCCATCCATCAAGGTGTGGACGACCTCCCAGTCGTCCAGAAACCCTGCCCTGACTGGAGCTCTCGTCGTCAGCTCTTCTAGCATTCCTCTTGACCTTTCTGGCGGCGGCCTTCTTCCTTTTCTTGACTACTCTCCCCTACTCGGGGGGTACAAGGGTGTTGGTTTCGTCGGGCAAGGTCGGGCTTGGCGCGGCTGCAATAGTTTCTGGAGCAGACACAGCTTGGGTCAACACGACCGAGCTTATTTCTTCAACCCTGGCCCTTTTCGACGACTCTCCTCCAGGACCGCCCTTCCTTTTGAGGGTCTTGATCCCTTTGGTTAGACGGTTCAGCTTTTCCAGAGTCATTTCTGCAATAGTAAAAATTAAGGTCAGAAAAAAGCACAAGGCAAAGTCAACGAGATATGAAAATCTACCTACCGGATTAAGGGGGCTAAGCCCGAGATTAAACAAGGTCTGGTTGTCCAGTAGACTGGATATAAAAGAAGCTCGATAGTCTCTGAGCCTATTAACCGAATCTCGATCCTCCCTTTCTAGCCCAGGGGCTCGACGGACCGAGTCTCTCAGATTCCCCCAAGAAGGTAGCCCTAGTTATAGGGAAGGACATGAGACAGAAGAATCTCTTTCCAGTTTTGAATGGAAGAGGGGTGCCCTTAAGCAACCCCTTCTTGCCGAATTGAGGGGATATGTACCACCAGTCTTTGGCGGTAGGATGGTGTAAAGTAATTTCAAAATAAAGAAATCATGGATCTGACCTCAGCCATGATGCACAAAGATAGGAACCTTATGATAAACCTAATGAGTTCGGTACCATGGAGGCCAAAAAGATGTTCAAGAACCTAAAGCGGGCAATGACAAAAGGTGGAATCGGAAGTCGGATTCCAACATGGAGAGCCTTGGTGTACAAGTAAAAACGACCCGGGAGAGGGGAGTAAGCTCGACCGCTTGGCTCGGGAAGTTTTAGTTCATACTCCGAGGGTATCCCATATTGAATCCTTATCAAAGAAAGATCCTTGAGATGAAGTAAGCAAGGAATGGTGTCAAGGACAAAAAGGGGACGAGGTGTTTCTATAGGATTGGCTGCCTCCTTAAGACCTAAGTCCAAGTCCAGACAGGTCGGGCTCCCAGAACTAGTTGGCCAGGACCCTGCAGAAGACATACGGATCAAACTTAAACTTGGAAAAAGATCTCAAAAATCAGGAAAAATAGGGAACGAAGTCTCTCAGAAAAATCGAAAGATCAAAGATTGAAAAGCATCAAAATAATCGAGAGAAAGTTGAGCACTAGCCTAGATTGGTTGGAGATGGCAAGAAGACGACCGGCAAGACACAAAATGAACGGAAAGCGTCTGATCGAAGGAAATCGCAGAAAAGATCGAAGCTCGGGAAGAAGGCAGAAACCAGGAGGACAAGAAGACTTGAAGATGGGGTAGGGCGTTGGAGGAGATAAGAGAGTTTAAATATCCAAGGGAGGCCCGAGGCAATTATGATTGCAGGTTCTCTTTGCCTGATCTCCATCGGACACGTGTCCCACTTATTGTGACAAAATCGGACGATTGACAAGGCTTTAATGATGCTGTACCTCGAGCACCACTTCGGTGGAAATTTTGAAATTCCATCCCTTCGAGTCACCTCATATTTGAAAAGTTCCGGCACCACTATCGATAATGCCAAAACTTTCTACAGAAGCGGGAAGTCAAGCAAGAACTTCGGCAGTCGCAGTTTTGTACTCCCATCTTTCAAAATTCGAACTCGGGAGTAGGGTGATATGTGTTGGGAGTAAAATAACTCCCGTCGAAGTCCGTAGCGACCGACCTTTATTCTATGAAATTTGTCGATCTTCTCAGCAACAACTCATTGCAGAACTTGTCAAAAACCTACCAAAATCCGGCCGCACCCCTTTCGGCCGAGCTCCTTCCAATCGCTCGATGGACTTCCTCCAGTTAAGCTCCTTCCAGTTGAACTCCCCTCCAATTGAATTTCCCTTCTGGCCCCACCTCTACACTACGGTTGGCAGATTCCACTGCACTCATGTTTGGAACCTCAGCTTGGCAAAGCTCCCCCCAGTCGAACTACTACACCTCACTCTATGAAGGGCAGATCTCGGCACTCTTATGTCGAGAATTGGTTGTATGGGCTTGAGTCAGCCAAAGAACCTTGTCACTGAGGTTAGTCTGAGCTTATCTCCAGAGAACCCGACTACAGAACCCATCAAAGAAAATTCCTTCAATACCGGGATCGCCCGACTTTACCTATGGCCAACCCTGAATGTTGCCAAATTTCTCTATGCAAAGCAGTGCATCTCGTCAGCCTTAAGTCTGAAAGCTGAATTCCTCTCCAATTTAGCCAACTTATATCATACATGACTTCTGGCCGAACTTGAATAGTGAGATGGCTTCGTCCTCAACATGAGTTTGGTTCTCAATGATATTTCTGTCAATCCCTAGCAAATCCAGAAGATGGCCGAACTTCTCAAAGTAGTCAAGAGCAACGCTAGCAGACATTAGTCAGCTGTAAATTCGTCGCCCACCCCTCAAGAGCCGGCCTCTAAGTTCGGTCTACCTGACTCCAAACTCCCCCATCTCAATACAAGTTCACCCACATGTGCGACAGCTACGTTCGAGCTCTAGCACACAAAACTTAACCATTTGCAAGTCATGACAAAGGGCAGCCCCGCTCCGCAACAAACTCTATAACAGACACCACGTGGCCCGAATGGCCCACTACTAGGCAGTTACGACTATCACTATTAGTTTGTTACATGCTCCGTCTATATAAAGGACCCTCCAAATACATTTCTTCTCTCTTAAGCTCTCTTTGTCTTCTCAAAACTCCTGAATGCTCCATTTCTATTGATCGAAGAACTGACTTGACCGTCAGAGGGTCCTACCAAAGCCACCCCTATCTCCGGTCCGGACTGTTTTGCAGGTCCCGACGGCGACCTCGTCTTCTCCAACTCCAGCTCTTTCCGGCGTCCGTTGTTTTCTACACCAACAATACATGAGATGTATACAAAGCATGCATAGTTGGATCTTTAATTATACATGTGATATATGTTGTAGATCTAATAGTTTTTATAGTATAATTGTTATTTCTGATTAAGACATTCCCCTTGGCTGTCCGGTCATAGGAGTAATAAGGGTTTAAAGGCTCCCTATTTCCATTTGATGGGGTGCTCTTATAGCATGTAGGGGTAATGCGCATCTGTCCTTAATCAGAAATCAAAATTTAATTTCCTGCAAAACCCTAGATCCTGAAACCCTAGGATTTTTATACATGTTTTGTTTATGAACCTTAAATTAAGAATTTAGATTATGAAATCAATTAGATCTAAAAATTATGAATTTTCAGATCTAAGATATTTTCATAAAATATGGGTTCGGATGTAGGTAGCTCAATTAGGTCTAGCGGTTGATCAAACCGAATCAAGAGTTGGTTAGGTGGGATCAAGAGTGCTTAAATTTAACCAGCCCAATAGGATTAAGTCTGGGACAAGATTGACTCACAGTCACATGTGGTCGATCAAGTTAAGACCTAATTTGGCTCCGCTGTTCGAGCCTGGATTGTAGACTAACCCGATCAGCTCTGGTCAAACGAATCGATGTCTAAGGTAAGTTCGGCAGATACGACCAGTGGTCTTTAATTGGAAGCTACTTGACCTGAATGCAAGTTAATGGCATATTCCTTCCACTTATCTTATTTACTTGGCCGGTTAGGTCAACCCAGTTCTGATTTGAGGTGGCTAACGATTCGAACTAACCCATGCCACTAGGTTTGTCATAATTGTTATGACTAAGTCAAGTCATGTCTAAGAGACCTAAATCAAATCTTCCTAAGAAAATATTAAGTCATAGGTCTTCCACCATTGTAGATGTGCGAGACCTTTCCGAGGTTGATTGTTCTCGGCTGGTTATAGTAGTTCAGTTGCACCGAAAAGATGCAATCATGTCTATTAGGCATTGGATGCTATGGGATGGATGATGGGTTGGGCTCGATATTTTGGATATGGTGAGGGACCCAATCAGAAATCTAATTCGTGCAAATGATGGGTCTGACTTAACTAAGGATTAGAGCAATATTCCAGGCATGGTGAGCTTCATGAATTAGAGACTAGGTTTGGGTGCACCATGATTAGAGAATCATTGGACAAGAGTTGTCCACTCATCGATTGATCCATCACCAATAACTGTTAGGTGAGATGATGAATCAGTCGGTGGAATCGGACCACCCATTAGATGTTGGGAATTATATCCTAAAGCCAATCATCTAGGTTGTAGATGGTTGAGCTAAATGTAATTGTACTTGAATTATTAATAAATAAAATTATTATTTTGGCATTTTCATCACTTTGTGCATCTTTCTGTAATGAACTCTTCTGTGATGAAGTCCTTAGGGCTATTTAGACTTGACAAAGGAGGTTTTGTCGTTTAGTCCATAAATTAGTTCGCAACCAAATGATACGCTGTTACTCAGGACGACGACGTATCGAGTGTAGGTCGTTATGTACCATAAGTGTTGGTTGTCCTCTTAACCAAGAAGTATGGAGATACTGTTATGACATGCAGGTGAAGTGTAGGTGTACATTTCACTGAACGTGATCCAACTGCAGAGCTCTCTACTGTCAAGAGTTGCTCGCGAAGGATAGGGTATATATGTCCCTTAGACCTAAGATCACCACGGTGACTTGCAAGCAACTTACTATACTTAGATACCGGACTATCTGAATTTCTAATTTAGTGATGGAAGGCTACTAGGTGCAGCCAAGTACTTGGCTTGGTGCGTGAGTCAAGATGGGATTGACCCCTCCAACTGTTGGAGCAAGTGCATCGTTGTATTTCAATTTAGCAAATCCTCGGCTGGGGTAGTCCATATGATGGACGCTAAGTTTTGAAATACACTGTGGATGAATTTTAGGGTTGGCAGTAAACCCTAGATCGTCCTTTGAGCATCGAGGTCAAGAGGATGAATTATACGGTAACCATATGCCACAGGTTCATCGATGTTGCGTTGCAATTTTTCGACCTATTCGGACGTTGGGTACCATTGCTAGATGGTCACATCGATTGGTACAGAAAATTAGTTTCTGTGCTATCGGCATAAAATTCGAACCTATGGGGTCACACACAATAGGAGTTTCTATCTGATCTGATGGTTGATATTGAGTCTCGATGACCTAGGACTCTATGGTCAAGAGTCCTATTGGATTGGAACTCTATGACCAAGAGTTCCATTGGATTGGAACTCTGGAGTCCTACTTATCTGGGACTCTCTGATCATAAGTCCTGATGACCTGGAACTCTATGACCAAAAGTCCTAGTGGACTGGGACTCTGAGTCCTACTCATTTGGGACTCTCTGATCAAGAGTCCCACTGGTCTGGGACTCTATGATCATGAATTCGATTCATTTAGGACATTGCGTTCAAGAGTCCTACTGGTTTGGGACTCTTCAGGAGTTTCATATTGATAGGACTCTATTGACCAGATACGATTGGGACTCTGTGTTTATTGGAGGATTAATTAGCAATTTGATTGCTAATTAGCTCAATTTGATTGAGCGATGAGGATTTGATCAAATTCGATCGAATTGGATTCAATTGGGTTTGACCCGATCAGGTCATGAGATGACCTAATCGCTATGGGAGATTTGACCCTGATTTAATCAGGATCTGGACCTAATTAATTTCTAATTTGATTAGGATTTTATTGGGTTGGGTTAAGCCTAAATTAGTTGGGTTTAACCTGGTCTAATTGGATCTAGATTAATTGGTTTGGTTGAAACCAATTAAGACTAAGTCAAATAAGTTTGAATTTGAACCTTCCTTCTCCCTACACCACCCTGCTTTGACTTTTCCACACCCTATTTCACGCACACTTTGGTTTTGCATGAGAATTCTCACACACGGAAGGTATCTGCACCCCCTCCTCTTTCTGCCTTTGACCTGGTCCAAGTGTTGGATCAGATTGGATTTAAGTTGAATTTTGAATTCAACTTGAGTTGGTTGGTTTGGTTGAAACTTGCTAACTCCCTCCAATGCTTATCCATTCACCACGCCCCTTGAGAAATGTTACGTGATTTTTTTTTGTGCATTTTTTGAAGGTGGGCGTGCAGAAGGACTCCTTCTGCACGTCAAACATCTAAGGGTGGGCGTTGGATAGGGATAAGAAGGTTTTTGAATTTGATGTTGGTTGGGAGGTTGAAACAAGTTCAACCTCCAACCCTTATCTCTTTCCACGTGCCTTTCCCATGGTATTTTACGTCAATAAATTATGAGAATTTTTGCACGTGCATGAGAGGGGGACTGCATTCCATGGTAAAAGTTTCAGAGTGATTGAAAATTAGTTTTGGAAGAAAAAAATCTCGGAGTGAAGGTGAGCAGGGTCCTGCAACACTTTACTTTTACCCGATGCCTCTCTTCTCTTCTGATTTTCACCTCTAAGAATACCCTATTTTTAGATATGATCTAAATAGGGTTTATAGATCTGAAAGTCTTCTTTCCATGAAAACTTGTTTCATGGAAAAACTCCATACAGAGAGGGCGTGATAGGATTTTTAGTGTGTCAGGATTTTTGGGCCGAGTGAAATCCTAGTTTTGGGAATCTAGGTTCGGGTGGAGAGATCGAGTGTTGTGAGCATCGGATCTCCACCAAATTTGAAACACCTCTTCATCGTCCTCCAATATTTGTGTTCTGATTTTCTGGAGTATCTGAAAAATCAAAAAATATACGATCGATCGGATCGATCGTGATCAGCCGTCGAAGGCCCCAGCGAGGAGCTAGTATTCCGGTGGAGCTGGTCGGGACCAGGAGCTCCGTGTGGACCATCCGTAGAGGCCGGACAAGTGTGTGGCTGTAGCACGATGCTAGAGACTATTCCGGTGCATTCAGATCATGGAAATCAGGTACCCGCGCATAGGTATCGAGTTCTGAACTCGTATCGATCAGCAAATATGATTTGCCGATCGATTGTATTTTATTTTTCTATTACATATTACCATGTCTAGATCCTGAGCAGGATAATTGATTAGATCAATGCATGCTACAGAATTAATATTAGATTAATTTTAGCTTCCGCTGTATTTTATTCGAAAAAAGTTTTCGAAAAGCATGCCCTAAACCCTGCTCAGTTTCTTTCATATGGTATCAGAGCAAGGGTTGCTTGGCATGTTAATATGTTAATTAGAAAGATTAAATGCTTACATATTTGATATGTATTTAATCCAAATAACTTAGTAATCGAGGGTGAATGAGCCACCAAGCCGTCCGGTCATAAGGGACAGGTATGGTTTAAGGGCCATCTCCTATTCAGTGGAGATCCCTTATGGCGGTAGCGGTGCCACCGTGAACTCATTCATTAAGATGAACAGTGAAAGGATTTGATTGAAATTGTTTCAATTAGAAAGTTAAACATGACTATATTTAGATTAGATCTAAAAGGTAATTCATGGTTTAATTTTTTAATATGCCTTATTTTCTGTTATGAGATTAGCAATAGGATTGCTGTTTATGAAATGAGCTGACCCATTTGTGAAATGAGTCAACCCATTTGGTGAACAGAAAATAAAACCTTTCAAAATTTTAAAATTATTTTCAAAATGCCGAACCCCAATCCATCAGCCCAAAAACTTAATTAAAAGAATTAAGTGTCTCATAGAATCTAAAATTATGAATTAAAGACTCTAAGATATAAGCATAAGCTATAAGTTAAAGGGTTAGATGAATTAGGTCCATTAATTGGGTTAGACCTAAGGTTAGTTGAAGGGTTAACCTAAGGTTAGTTGAAGAATGGACTTAATCTAGAGTAATTGATCAAATCTAACCAAGTGTTGAATTAGATTAGGTCTAGGACACTCTTGACTCTACTTCAATAGTTGTAGTTGAATGAGTCCATGTCTTTAACTAGACCAAGATGGACTTGATTCATGGCTAAGCGGTCTAGTCCGAAATTGCTAAGTTGATCAGATTAAACCTAATTAACCGATTGGTGTCTAAGATAACTTTGGCAGTTTAGACCAGTGATTTTTAATTGGGAGCTACTCGCTCTAATTCGATCTTTGACGAGTTAATGGCATATCCCTTCCACTGATCTCACTTACCTGACCGACATAGTCGATTGGAATTTGATTAGATCACTTGGTGATTCAAGCTGACCCATGTTACTAAGTATCAGTTTGACTGATTTCAATCAGTAAAACTGAATTAGGTGCCCATGGACCTAAATTGATCCTAGTCCTAACCTATTGACTTGGTGAAGTCAGTGGGAGGATTTGACTTGGTGAAGTCAGTGGAAGAAATTGGTCCGTGTCCTTTCTATCCCTAAATCACAAGTAACCTAAATCCTCTAAATTATTAAGTCCTTAGAATGACTAAGTTATAGAGATAACTAAGTCATAGCCTCCCATTAAAGTGAATAATAATGAGTCCAATTTTCTGGATGGATAGTGGAGGTGCCTAACACCTGGTGTTCATCTGGATATTGGAATTACTATCCATCATATGATAATTAGGTTGCACTCTCTTAATGGTGATCAGGTTAGCCAAAGTCTAACTCAGGCCTGGTCATCATTGGTTTGATGCACCAAACTCAATCATGTCAATGATTGGACCTAACCAGACCTTTTCAGTAGAAGCCAAAGCCTACTGAATTGGCTTCTAGGGCAAAATCTAATTACTGAAAATTGTTTGGAAAAACAATTGGTTGAGAACCTACTTGTAGATACACACGAGTTAGCCAAAGCCTACCTCGAGCCCGTCTGTAGTCTATACGGATTTCAGTACCCACTAAGGAGTTAGTGTAATTCCTCGAATTAGAGGTAGAGGCTACCAATTTGCTAAAAAATAGTGGGAGGACCTTTAGACTAAAGTCCAAGTCTTTAGAATTAATTAATTCAAATACTAATAAGGTTTCATGTTTTTCTTTCAGATAAATAGAATAGCTAGTATAAGTCCGCTCCGTTCATTGTTGGATAGTGGTAAGCTTTTAGGACGACCTTATTATGAGTCTAGTGTCAACCCTGATCTGGCAGACCCGAAAAGGAATGGTCCTCTTGATCCAAATAGGCTAAACAGGAGAAATCAGCAAGTAGTTGCTGGACAAGGATATTATATGATAACACCTTGCAATTTCTCTGTATGTGAAACATCTACCTGGGTACTAGATACCGGGAGTCCGATTCATATATGCAATTCGTTGTATGGACTTCAAATTGGTAGAAAGTTTGAGAATGGCAATAGGTTCTTGAATATTGGGGATGGAAGTAAAGTTCCAGTCCTAGCATTGGGAACTCTTGAGTTGTTTTTCAAAGATAAAAATGTCGTTTTAAGTGATTGTCACTATTGTCCATCTTTTATGATGAACATAATATCTATTGGACTTTTGGCCCAAGATGATTAATGTTTATCAATAAAAGAAAATTATTGTGATATTACTATGAATAATGTTATAGTAATGCGAGGACAATTAAGAAATGATATTTATGTTTTATCATAGCCTATTAGTGTAATATACACGTCAAACAAACGTCCAAAGCTAGATCATGTCTCCGATGCCTATCTTTGGTACTATAGGTTCGGTCATATAAATAAGAATAGGATAAACAGGTTAGTTAAGGAGAATATTCTTGATATCGATGATTGCGAATCATTGAATACCTGTGAGTCCTGTCTACTTGGTAAGATGACCAAATCACCTTTTACTAGAAAAGGTGAACGGGCCACTGAGCTTCTGGGTCTAGTACATACTGATGTATGTGGACCCATGAACATATATGCTAGAGGTGGGTTCTATTACTTCATTAAATTTATCGACGACCTATCTAGGTATGGGTATGTCTATCTTATGAAGAATAAATCCGATTCGTTTGAAATGTTCAAACGATATCGAAATAAGGTAGAAAAACAACTTGGGAAAAGTATTAAAACTCTTCGGTCAGACCGAGAAAGTAAATACCAGAGGTGGGCATTGGGCCAGGCCACCCATGAGCCGGCCCGGCATGAACTAGGCCGTGCCAGGCATGACCCACTTAGCACTGTAGCGGGCCATGCCATGGCACGGCCCAAATAGAGGGCCGAGTTGGGCTGGGGTTTGGTGGCACGCGGCCCAGGCCCGGCACGGCCCTCCAAGGCCTGGGCTGGCATGGCCCGTCGAGACAGGCACGGCACGGCACGCGCCCAGGCCTAACCTCTTTAAAATTTTTATTTTAAAAAATATTTTTTATAAAATAAATTAAATTGGTGGATAAATAAAAAATATAAGATATTAATTTTTTTTGTAAAAATAAAAACCACTTTGTAATGGTGTTGGGTTTGGCATGGACCCTACCAGTTTATTAATATAAATCAAAATTATATAAAAAATGGAGGGGGGCTAGGCCTAACCTCCAAAATATAAAGAGAGAGAACTGATAAAAAAATAGAGGTGACTCACCTCAACAAATAAAAAGTAAAATATACAATTTTTAAAAATTAAGAATTGAAAATAAATCTTACTAATTTCTGTTGTATTTATGTCGTCCTCATCATCAGATCCAGTATCATGTCCTCCTTTGTCCTGAAGTCTCGCCTCCACATCCAACCAATCTTTGAAGCAGAGCAACATCTCAACTATCTCGTCCGTCATCCTGCTCCTCTTTTTATCCAAAACGCACCGACCTGCACTGAAAACTGATTTCGATGCTACTATGGACATCGGCACAACTAAAATATCACGTGCAATTGCAGACATAATAGGATATTGATTTTTTATATTCTTCCATTAGGCCAACACCAAGATTTTCTATTTGATTTTCATCTAATGCAGAAGATATATCATTTCGTAAATAAAATTCTAATTCATTACTTAAAGATGAAGAAGATGCATATGAATGTCTCCTATGTGCAAGAAATGAAAAAACGGATGATGAACGAGAGGTACTAGAAGCTGATTGTGAAGATGATGTGGATTGTCTAGATCCACGAAGCTTTTCATCATATAATGCAAAAATATCATGAAGTAGCTGAATTACCTCAGCTTTAGATTCTTCAGAATCATGATTCATATATCTACCAATTTCATCAAGTAAAATATGTACGCCACTTAATTTGATCCGTAGATCAAATACAGCAGCTAAGTTATGCATGGGACATACCATATCCTAATACTGATTCCATTTTCTTTCCATTTCATAAATAATAGGCATTAAAACATCATCAAATCTATATTGTGCAAATTGACCACAAATTATATATATTTGTTGTAAAAATCTACAAGAGGTTGGAAAATAAACACCAGAAAGAGTATTTGTAGCATTATAAAAACTAACTAAAAAATCTTCTAAATTTTTTTCTTTTTCCCAATCATTTTCAGTCAAAATAAATCCTAATCCACGATCATTTATATATGCATTTAATAAATTTTTATATGGATATGCATCATGAATCATCATATATGTAGAGTTCTAACGGATAACTACATCAAGTTTAAATTTTTTAAAATGTTTACTGTGGTCTAAACATAATTGTTTAAATTCTTGCAATTGTGCTCTTGAAGCATGAATAAAAGATACCGCATTCCTAATTTTTATAATTATATCTTGAACCATGCCCATTCCAGCTTGAATAGAAAGATTCAAAATATGACATGCACATCTAATATGAAATAATTTTCCATTAACAATGGGACGAAAAGAGTCTTTCAATAATTGGATAGCTACATTATTATTAGATGCATTATCAAATGTAACAAACATAATTTTGTTATTAATACCATATGCAGCTGTAGTTTGATAAATAACATTAGAAATTTGTTGGTCAGAATGGGGATAATCAAAAGAATGAAAAGCAAGAATACACTTACTTAATTGCCAATCATTATCTATGTAATGAACAGTAATAGAAATAAAATACATACTACCTACAGATGCAGTCCATATATCAGAAGTTAATGATACTTTTGCATTTAAAACAGAAAGATTACCAATTAAATCATGCTTCATTGCTAAATAATTCATCATTGCTACTCTTCTAAATATACGTCTACTGGTTCTTCTATAAGCAGGTTGTAAAGCTAATTGAACATATTCTTCAAAATTGAAAGATTCACATAAGCTAAAGGATAATTCATCTCTAACTATCCATTTTACAAGTGCCTTTTTTTTATTTTCATGATTATAGACCAAAGTTCCAACAAGAGCACCCCTTTGTGTATTAAGAGTGCTTTGAAGATGAGAACCATTTATCTTATGAGACTCTTGATGTCTCTTCAAATGGCCAGTTCCTCCAGTACTGGCACAACTATATAATTTGGCACATTTTTTGCATTTTGCCTTATAGACTCCATCTATCAAAACTCTATCGAAATCATTCCACATAGTGCTAGTCCTCTTACGGGAGGATCCAGCTTCCTCAGAAGGGGCTTCAGAGGGAGCAGGAAGAGTTTCTTCCTCCTCCGAAATAGGAAAAGAAATGCCGGCATGCCCAGCGGCACCGACTATACTCTCATCATCATAACTTGCCATCTAAACTAAATGTAAAAAAATAAAAAGTAACCAGTAACCAGCAAAAGAAAATTAAATTGTAGAGATAAAGAGGAAGAAGAGGTGGAGCTGAGACTAAAGAATTGGAAAGCCGGAGGAGGGCCGGGCCGCCGGAGGTCGGATAGTCGGAGAGCCAGAGCCAGATTTGTGGAGCTGCCCTTGAACTACAACCTCCAAAAGAGAGATACTTCCTCCTCTTGTATGACTCTTGAATTGCTAAACTATAATTGCTACATACTAAATATTTAATGGAAGAAAGAAGAATTGCTAGAAGAGAGAACAAATAGAAGTAGGGAGATTAAAGAGAGAATTGATTTGATGAATTGATGTGGTGAGAATGAAAGAGGAAGGCTCTATTTATCGAAGTCCCAAATCTTCATTTTCCCAAAATACCCCTCAATCTAGCCATTTTTTTTGGCTATTTAAGGGGTTAAAATGGTAAAAACAAGAAAACTAGCCATTTTAACCCTTAAAAAAAAAAAAAAAATCAGTTTTAACCGTTACGGGCCAGCCTGCCAGTTTGAGACCATTGCGGGCCGTGCCTGGCATGCCCCGTTTGGAGCCGTTGCAAGCCATGACTGGCATGGCTCGTTAAGGCTAAAAAAAAGGGCCTGACAAGCCAACGGGCCATGCCAGGCCCGGCCCGCCAATTCCCGGGCTTAGGGTCGTGCCGGGCGGGGGTTTTATGCTTGCTGTGCCATGCCGGCACGGCCCATTTATGGGATAGGCCGTGCTTGGCATGGCCCGCTACAATACCAAGCCCGTTGGGCCTGGGCCAAGTCGGGCCAGCACGGCCCAATGCCCATGTCTAGTGAATACCTTTTCAACAAGTTTTTAACATATCTAGGAGAGAATGAGATTCTCTCACAATGGACCCCTCCTGGAACACAGCATAATGGTGTATCATAAAGGAGGAATCAAACCCTATTGGACATGGTTCGGTCCATGATGGGGTTTGCGAGTCTGTCAATTTCATTTTGGGGTTATGCATTAGAGACTGCTTGTTATGTTTTGAACGCTGTTCCAAGCAAGTCTGTTGCAAAGACTCCATATGAGATATGGACTGACCATAAGCCGACACTATCACTTTAGGATTTGGAGATGCCTGGCTCATGTATAACGTTTGCAGCCAGAAAAGCTTGGATCAATGTCCGATAAATGCTTGTTCATAGGATACCCCAAGGAAACTAGGGGTTATTACTTCTACCTTGCTGAAGAACAAAAAGTGTTCATCAGCAATAGGGCAGTCTTTTTAGAAAAGAAGTTTCTTATGGAAGGAGTAGCTGCCTCTAATGTTGAGCTTGGTGAAGTTCGATAGGTAGAAGAACCGATACATTCTAGTGAACCTGCAAAACTAGATTTGATAAGATCAAACCCAAAGCCCATTAAAGCGGCACCTTTAAGGAGATCCAATAGAGTACCGCATCAACCGGACAGATACTACGGTTTCTTGGTCCGGGATGGTGATCCTGTTGAACTTGATGAGAACGACGAGAATTCGATCACCTATATGGATGCTATGCAAAGGTTCGACTCTGATAAGTGGCTGAAAGCCATGAAGTCCGAAATGGAGTCCATGAAAGTCAACAGTGTATGAACACTAGTTGATCCACCTGAAGGGATAAAATCCATTGGGTGTAAGTGGATTTTCAAAAGAAAACGATGCGCAGATGGGAAGGTGGAGACCTATAAAGTCCGTCTGGTTGCCAAGGGATATTATCAACATTATGGTATTGACTAAGACGAGACATTTTCCCCAGTGGCAATACTCAAGTCTATTCGGATTATGCTTGCGATAGCAGCATACCTAGACTATGAGATCTGGCAAATGGATGTGCAAACAGCTTTTCTAAATGGAGAGCTGGATGAAGAGGTATATATGATACAGCCTGAGAGTTTCACATCCACAGACGAGTTCAAGGTGTGCAAGCTTCAAAGATCCATCTATGGATTAAAGCAGACATCTCGGAGTTGGAACATGTGTTTTGATAAAGTGATCAGAACGTATGGCTTCGTTAAGAATGGAGAAGAATCCTGCATTTATAAATGGGCTAACGGTTCCGTAGTTGTATTTCTTGTATTGTATATGGATGATATTCTCTTAATCAGGAATGACATCCCTGCACTACAGGGAATAAAGGTTTGACTATCGTCTTAGTTCTCTATGAAGGACTTGGGAGAAGCTTCCTACATCCTAGGGATGAAGATCTATAGTAATAAATCTAAAAGGTTGCTTGGATTGTCCCAGTCCATGTACATCGATACCATGCTGAAAAGGTTCAGCATGGAGAATTCCAAAAAAGGGCTATCTCCCGATAGGCCGTGAAATTACTCTCGAAGAGGGATTGTCCGACAACTCCTCAAGAGAAAGAGCGTATGAGTAGAATACCATATGCTTCGACAGTAGATTCTATTATGTACGCCATGACATGTACGAGACCAGACGTGGCATACTCACTAGGGATGGTGAGTAGATATCAGTCTGATCCAGATGAGCATCACTAGAAGATTGTAAAGACAATCCTGAAGTATTTAAGAAATACCAAGGACCAGTGGCTCATATATGAAGATACTGACTTGAAACTTGTGAGATATATTGATTCCAATTTCCAGTCAGATCATGATGACAGCAAGAGTATGTCAGGATATGTGTTTACCCTGAACGATGAAGCGGTCTGCTGGAAGAGTTCCAAGCAGCACACTGTGGCTGATTCTATGTGCGAGGTGGAGTATGTCGCGGCATCCGATGCTGTGAAGGAAGCTATGTGACTGTGGAAGTTCATCGGCAAGCTAGGAGTGGCACCCTTCTTGGATGGTCTGGTTCTGCTTTACTATGACAGTACTGGAGCTATAGCTCAAGCGAAGGAGCCGAAGGCACATTAGCGTACCAAGCACATTCTGCGTCGCTACCACCTTGTATAAGATATCGTGGAACGAAGTGATGTCGACCTTCAGAAGATTGATGGAAAGGAGAACGTGGCCGACCTATTTACTAAGGCTCTCAGAATCAAAGAGTTCGACAATCACAAATGGAAGATGGGTATTCGATACTGTTCTGAGTGGCTTTAGTCTAAGTGGGAGTTGTTGGGAATTGTATCCTAAAGCCAATCATCTAGATTGTAGATGGTTGAGCTAAATGTAATTATACTTAAATATTAATAAATAAAATTATTATTTTGGCATTTTCATCATTTTGTGCATCTTTCTGTAATGAACTCTTCTGTGATGAAGTCCTTAGGGCTATTTAGACTCGACAAAGGAGGTTTTGTCGTTTAGTCCTTAAATTAGATCGCGATCAAATGATACGCTGTTACTCAGGACGACGACGTATCGAGTGTAGGTCATTGTGTGCCATAAGTATTGATTGTCCTCTTAACCAAGTATAGAGATATTGTTATGGCATGCAGGTGAAGTGTAGGGGTACATTTCACTGAACGTGATCCAACTGCGGAGTTCTCTACTGTCAAGAGTTACTCGCGAAGGATATGGGTATATGTGTCCCTTAGACTTGAGATCACCATGGTGACTTGCAAGCAACTCACTGTACTTAGGTACCGGACTACCTGAATTTCTAATTCAGTGATGAAAGGCTATTGGGTGCAGCCAAGTACTTGGCTTGTTGGTGCGTGAGTCAAGATGGGATTGACCCCTCCAACTGTTGGAGCAAGTGCATCGTTGTATTTCAATTTAGCAAATCCTCGGTCGGGATAGTCCATATGATGGATGCTAAGTTTTGAAATACATTATGGATGAATTTTGGGGTTGGAAGTAAACCCTAGATCATCCTTTGAGCATCGAGGTCAAGGGGATGGATTATACGGTAACCATATGCCATAGGTTCGTCGATATTGCATTGCAATTTTTCGACCTATCCGGACGTCGAGTACCATTACTAGATGGTCACATCGATTGGTATAGAAAATTAGTTTCTGTGCTACCGGCTTAGGATTCGAACCTATGGGGTCACACATAATAGGAGTTCCTACCTGATCTGATGGCTGATATTGAGTCTCGATGACCTAGGACTCTATGGTCAAGAGTCCCATTGGACTGGAACTCTATGACCAAGAGTCCCACTGGATTGGGACTCTGAGTCCTACTTGTCTGGGACTCTCTGATCGTAAGTCCTGATGACCTGGGACTATGATCAAGAGTCCTAGTGGACTGGGACTCTGAGTCCTACTCATTTGGGACTCTCTGATCAAGAGTCCCATTGGTCTGGGACTCTATGATCATGAATTCGATTCATTTGGGACACTGCGTTCAAGAGTCCCACTAGTTTGGGACTCTTCAGGAGTTTCATATTGATAGGACTCTGTTGACCAGATACCCAGCCGATTGGAACTCTGTATTTATTAGAGGATTAATTAGCAATTTGATTGCTAATTAGCTCAATTTGATTGGGCGATGAGGATTTGATCAAGTTCGATCGAATTGGATTCATTTGGGTTTGACCCGATCAGGTCATAAGATGACCTCATCGCTATGGGAGATTTGACCCTGATTTAATCAGGACCTGGACCTAATTAATTTCTAATTTGATTATGATTTTATTGGGTTGGGTTAAGCCTAAATTGGTTGGATTTAACCCGGTCTAATTGGGTCTAGATTAATTGGTTTGGTTGAAACCAATTAAGACTAAGTCAAATAAGTTTGAATTTGAACCTTCCTTCTCCCTACACCACCCTGCTTTGACTTTTCCACACCCTATCTCATGCATACTTTGGTTTTGTGTGAGAATTCTCACACACGGAAGGTATCTACGCCTTCTCCTCTTTCTGCCTTTGACCCGGTCCAAGTGTTGGATCAGATTGGATTTAAGTTGAATTTTGAATTCAACTTGAGTTAGTTGGTTTGGTTGAAACTTCCCAACTCCCTCTCATGCTTATCCATTCAACACACCCCTTAAGAAATGTTACGTGATTTTTTTTTGTGCATTTTCTGAAGGTGGGCGCGCAGAAGGAGAGTCCTTCTGCACGTCAAACATCTACGGGTGGGCATTGGATAGGGATAAGAAGGTTTTTGAATTTGATGTTGGTTGGGAGATTGAAACAAGTTCAACCTCCGACCCTTATCTCTTTCCACGCACCTTTTCCATGGTATTTCACATCAATAAATTATGAGAATTTTTGTGCGTGCATGAGAGGGGGTCTGCATTCCGTGGTAAAAATTTCAGAGTGATTGGGCATTAGTTTTGGACGAAAAAAATCTCAGAGTGAAGGTGAGTAGGGTCCTACAGTACTTTACTTTTCCCTCATGCCTCTCTTCTCTTCTGATTTCTACCTCTAAGGATACCCTATTTTTAGATATGATCTAAATAGGGTTTATAGATCTGAAAGTCTTTTTTCCACGAAAACTTATTTAATGGATAAACTCCACATAAAGAGGGCGTGATAGGATTTTTAGTGTATCAGGATTTTGGGCCAAGTGAAACCCTAATTTTGGAAATCTGGGTTCGGATGGAGAGATCGAGTGCTATGAGCATCGGATCGCCACCAAATTTGAAACACCTCTTCATCATCCTCTAATATTTGTGTTCTGATTTTCTAGAGTGTCTGGAAAATCAGAAAGTATACGATTGATTGGATCGATCGTGATCAGCCGTCGAAGGCTCCGGTGAGGAGCTAGCACTCCAATGGAGCTGGTCGGGACCAAGAGCTTCGTGTGGACCATCCATAGAGGCCGAACAAGTGTGCAGTTGTAGCACGATACCAGAGCCTATTTCGGTGCATTCAGATCACGGAGATCAGCTACCCGCGCACAGGTATCGAGTTCTGAACTCGTATTGGTTAGCAAATATGATTTGTTGATCGATTGCATTTTATTTTTCTATTACATATTACCATGTCTAGATCCTGAGTAGGGTAATTGATTAGATCAATGCATGCTATAGAATTAATATTAGATTAATTTTAGCTTCCGCTATATTTTATTCGAAAAAAGTTTTCGAAAAACATGCCCTAAACCCTGCTCGGTTTCCTTCACTAGAAATCTACAATTGCGGAGATTTTCGCATCTCTGCCAAGGGAGTATAGGGATTCGAGAAAATAGTGAGAGCCTAATTTATTTAAAAATGAAATCCCTAAACAAATTGACCAAGTCTAATTATAAAGTCTAACTAGAAACTTTGACTCTCTATAGAAAAATATCTGTGTTAAACCCACTAGCTCGAATCCTAGACACCCACAGACTGACCAGACCAAACTACAAAAGGATTGGCTTAAGAACTTCAAAATCGTTTTGGGTTCTGAAAAGCGTACCTATGTATTAGACCAGGACCCCCCACCTTATCAACCCATCCAACCGCTAAACAAAGGGCATCTCTAGAGAAATAGACGGACGATGATAACAAAGTAAGGTACTATATGTTGGGCTCGATGTTTGACGAGCTACAGCGTCAACATGAAAACATCAGGATTGCACGCCAAATGTTGACACACCTTCAAGAGGAGTTTGGTGAGCAGAGTCACGCAGCCCGGTATTAAGTCTCCCAAAGACTTTTCAAGGCACAAATGCGTGATGGGCAGTCGATCCAAGATTATTATTTGACAATAATCAAGGATCTAGAAGAAATTGAGAAGCTCGGTGTCATGTTAGATAGAAATCTGTAGATTGATGTGATCCTACATTCCTTGACTAATGCATATAGGCAGTTTATCATGAACTTCCATATGCATAAACTGCAATATACCTTGGCTGAACTTATGAACATACTGGTTACTACTAAGCTTTCTATGAAAGATTCAAAGAGCTCAATTCTTGGAGCAGACCGCCTCCAAAAAAAGTCTTTTGAGAAGAAGAAGTCTGCCAAGAAGCAGAAGGTAAAAGATGGGAAGAAGAAGGAAGAACCGAAGAAGAAAGCCGCTGATAAAGAAAAGTGTTTTCATTGCAATACCGACAGCCATTGGAAGCGGACTGCCCTTTATGCTGGACCAACCTAAAGAACAAGGAGGCAGATCCTTCTAAAGGTATGCTTGTAATTGAATCTAACCTTACGGTTTCTTCTGCATTCAGTTGAGTGCTTGACTCTGATTCTAGTGCTCACTTGTGCACTTCCACGCACGATCTTAAAGAGAGCAGGAGGCTGAGAGATGGTGAGATGATCCTGCGCGTCGGAAATGGAGCAAGAGTTGCTGCTATGGCCGTGGGAACCTACTCTCTATGATTACCGTCAGGATTAGTTTTAGTACTTAGGAACTGTTATTTTATACCTACAGCAAGTAGGAATTTGATTTCTATTTCTTGTTTAGCACAAGAAGGTTATGTAATTAGCTTTCTTAAGGACCACTATACTATTCTTTTTGAAAGAAATAAAATTGCAAGTGGTTTCTTAATTAACGATCTCTACTAGTTACATATTGATATTTCTGTTTTTAATGTCAAGCAAAACGTGAATGCCATAGGATCTAAGTGACCTAAGGATAGTCTTAATGAAAGGTATCTATGGCACCTTAGACTAGGTCATATAGCAAAAGATAGGATTGACAAATTAGAAAAATCCGGACTTATGGGTCCGTTAACTTACAAGTCATTCCAATTTGTGAATCATGCCTTCAAGGCAAAATGACCAAGCTCCCTTTTATAGGACATGGGGAAAGGGTCACAGACCTACTTGTCCTGGTACATACAAATGTGTGCGACCCATTTGATGGCCAGAGGCAACTTTTCCTACTTCATCACCATTGCCGATGATATGTCAAGATATGGGTATGTATACTTGATGCGACACAAGTCTGAAGCCTTTGAAAGTTCAAGAAATTCAGACAAGTGAAAAAGCAAACCAGAAAGCCCATTAAGGTTCTTCGATTAGATCGAGGAGGTAAATACCTTAGTCGGAAATTCCTAGACTATCTTAAAGAAAATGGTATAATCTCGCAATGGACTCCACCTGGAATGCCTGAACTCAACAGGGTTTCAGAACGAAGAAATCGGACCCTATTAGATATGGTTTGATCCATGATGAGCTTGACGGCTGAGTTTTTTTGAAGATATAGTTTAATGACAGCTATATACCTACTGAATAGGGTATCCTCTAAAACCATTCCTACCACACCGTATGAGATATGGCATGGTAAGAAACCAAGTCTGAGTCATCTCAGAATTTGAGATTGTTTGGCTCATGTCAAAAGACATCAGACGAACAAATTAGAGTCTAGGTCCTTTAGAGCTCGATTCATTGGATATCCTAAAGAGTCATTGAGATATTATTTCTACCTTCCGGAAGACCACAATGTGATTGTGAGTCGACACGCCATTTTTCTTAAAAAATAATTTATTCAAGATGATGGCATCGAAAGACAGATTAGGCTTAAAAAGAAAGTCTCTGAAGAGCAACGAGTTAAGGAACCTCGGGAACCTAATCAATCAGAGCCAATCCAAACACTACCTCCACCACCTCGTAAATCAAGTAGGGCTTCCCATCCTCCTAAAAGGTATTTAGACACTATTTCAGAGTATGTAGAGGAAATGTTCCTCACGAGAAATGGGATTCATGGTGATGATTCCAAAAATCTATAACGAGACAATATCAGATATCGACTCCGAGAAATGGTTAAAGACAATGAAGTCAGAGATTGACTCAATGCGCTTGAACCAAGTCTGGACCTTGGTAGATCCACCTAAAGGTATTGTACCTATTGGGTGTAAATAGATCTTCAAGAGAAAGATAGGTGTCGATGGGAATATAGAGACATTCAAGGCTAGGCTAGTAGCGAAAGAATATAGTCAGCATGAAGACATTGACCATTAAGATACCCTTTCGCCAGTAGCCATGCTAAAATCCATCCATATATTGCTTGCTATTATAGCCTATTTCAATTACGAAATATAGCAGATGAACGTGAAAATAGCATTCCTAAATAGATATCTTGAGAAAAATATTTATATGGAATAACCATTTGGTTTCACATCCAGTGATAGTGATCACAAGATCTACAAGCTACAAAGGTCCATATATGAACTAAGCAAGCATCTCGGAGCTAGAATGCTCGTTTTAATGATATAATCAAATCATTTGGTTTCATAAAAAATAAGGAAGAGCCCTGTGTATTCAAAAAGATCAGTGGAAGCGCTATTGTCTTCCTCGTATTGTATGTGGATAACATCCTTCTAATTGAGAATGATATTCCCATGTTGACATCAGCCAAAATATGGTTGTCGAAAGAGTTTTCTATGAAAGACCTAGGAGAGGCATCCATTATATTGGGAATTAAGGTCTATAGGGATAAACCGAATAGGATACTAGGTTTATCACAGAAGATGTACATAAAGGAGGTGCTGAAGAGGTTCAGCATGGAAAACTCCAAGAAGGGACTGGTGCCCTTCAGACATGGCATTCATCTCTCCAAGAAGATGTGTCCCAATACACCTGAGGAGATTGAATACATGAGCAAGATCCCTTATGCTTCGGCAATAGAAAGCCTCATGTATGCTTCGGCATTAGGAAGATCTGCTCTCTCCCTAGAGGTTTTTGGTTGAAAACCAGAAGTACTGGCTTCCTGTTGTTCAGGCTCTGACGGATCTAGAATGGTGCATTCCACCACAAAATCGGCTAATATTTGAGCCTTAATGGACGACCGAGATTGAAACTTAATATCAAACTCAGTGAGCTCAATCATCTATTTTGCAATTCTTCCAGAAGTATCAGGCCGATGAAGAACTGCCTTTATAGGTTAATCTGTGAGGATTGTTATTGTGTGCCCTAGGAAATAGGGTCGGAACTTCCTAACTACAATCAAAAAAGCGTAGGTCAGCTTTTCTAATTTAGTATACCTTGTTTCTGCATCTCCTAAAACTCGGCCTATGTAGTAGATCGGCTTTTGAACTTTATTCTCCTCTTTGACTAAAATAGCTCCAATGGCCATGGGAGATACTGCCAGATATAAGAATAACTTTTCATTGATTTCGGGCTTGGCAAGGAGAGGAGGTAAGCTGAGGTAGCTCTTTAACTCTTCAAAGGCTTGCTGACATTCAAGGGTCCAACAAAAATTCTTCAGTTGTTTGAGCACTTGGAAGAAGGGCATGCAACGTTCCGCCGACCTTAAAATGAAACGATTCAAAGCTGTGATCTTCTCCATCAGGCGCTGAACTTCTTTTATTATCTTGGAAATGGTCATCTCTCGAATAGCTTGGATCTTCTTCGAGTTTGCCTCTATGCCGCATCTTGATACCATGTATCCTAAAAACTTCTCCGAAGTCACTCTAAAAGCACATTTAATTGAATTCAACTCCATGTTGTACTTTTGAAGAGAGTTGAATGTATCCTACAGGTCGGCAATATGGTTTTTTTGAAGATCGGCTTTGGCAAGCATATCGTCCATGTAAATCTCCATGTTGCGATCGATCTGCTCTTTGAAAATTTTATTCACTAGGTGCTAATAGGTTGCACCTGCATTTTTTAGTCCTGTTGCTCCTGGATCTCCCGGCTTGGGGTCGGCCAACGAGGATGGCGTAGCTCGCTTACCAAGGAATATGAGGCCGAGGATGAGCTCCGCTCCACAATAAGTCCAAACGGCAAGATCCTATAACAATAAAGACCATGGTCAGTAATAAAAATAGTTTTCTTCTCATCTTCAGGTGCCATCCAGATTTGGTTATAACCCAAGAAGGCATCCATGAAGGTGAGGAGCTCATGGCCTGAAGTTGCATCCACCAATTGGTCAATTCTAGGTAGAGAGTAGCAGTCTTTTGGGCAGGCCTTGTTCAGATCAGTAAAGTATATCACATCCTCTACTTGTTAGCCTTCTTGATAAGAACTACATTTGTAATCCAATCTGGACAGGATACTTTCCGGATGAACTTGGCTTTGAGGAGCTTGTCTATCTCATCCACAATCACCTTCTATCGCTTTGGTGCGAAGCTTCGCTTCTTTTGCTTCATAGGTCGCCACTAGTGGTCCATGCTCAAGCGATGCTCTATGACCTTTGCATCTATCCCAGACATATCTATAGGAACCCAAGCAAAAACATCGACATTCCTTCGTAGAAAGGTGACAAGCTACTTTTTAACCCCCTCTTTCAGATTTGAGCCGATCTGAACCATGTGGTCTTCATTCCCATCATTCAAGAAAACTGCGATAAGGTCGTCAATTGGTTCTCCTCGCTCTTCAGTCAAATCATCATGAACATCAAGCCCATCCATTGGACAAAGATCAAGCTGCTTCCCTCCTTGCAAGACAATTATGTAACAATGACGTGCCAGAGCTTAATCTCTCCTAACTTTTCTGACTCCATACTCTGTTGAAAACTTCATCTTTAAATAATATGTCGATACCACGGCTCGAAGTACATTCAACCCGGATCGTCCTAAAATAGCATTGTAAGCAGTAGGAGCCTTCACCACCAAAAAATTGATCTGATCTTTGGATTGCTTTGGGTATCAGCTCGCCACAACTGGTAGAGTAATTATTCCTTCAACCGGTACAGTGTCACCAATAAACCCTACCAATGGAGTGCTAAGTGGCCCATATAACTATCAGGTATAGACATTTTGAAGAAAGCATCATAAAACAAGACATTAACTGAACTTCCATTATCTACCAAGATACGGCCTACATCATAGTTTACAATATTTAAAGAAATTACAACCACGTCATCATGCAAAAGTTGAACCCTTTGTGCATCTTCTTCAGTGAAAATAACGGGTTCTTCAATCCTCCACTTCTTTTCCAGCTCTGCCAATCCACTAGGCTCCTTTTGCCAATATCCTCCAGCAATTGTGTTGATGATTCCAAGTGGGAGCCGGTCTCTTATGGTTCTTTCCTCCAAGATGGTTCTGGCTGCGAAAGAGCTCATAACCAATCCTCTCTTCTTTCAGGCCGACATCGCAGCAACCAATCCAACGGACCTCGTCTGAACAGCTTCTCAATTTCATCCTGAAGCTAAATACATTCTTCAGTATCATGACCGTGCTCATGATGATACAGGCAATACTTGTTGGGGTTGCGCTTGTCTTGGTAAGATCGCATCTTGTCCGACCTTGGTAATTGCTACTTGATTTCCATCAGCACTTGAGTCTTCAGAGCATTCAAGGGAGAATAATTGTGGAACCTTCTGGAAGGGGGCTTCACCGCATCCTTCGATTTGGGCTCCTCGACCAACAAGTCCAAGATGGAGTCTAGGCTTGTCTGCATTTAGGAGGGGTTCTAGAATGCAATCAAGCTTCACTTAGCTTCTTCACAGGCACGGACTTGCTAGATTCTTCCACCTGCCGCTCTTCTGCGGCCTCATCATCCTGAAGCTTAAAAGCTTCCTCAGCTCGGGCATAGCCTTCAGCCCGAGCTAGCATGTCGGCGAAGTCCCAGAGATACTTCTTCTCTAGGAAGAAAATAAGATCATTCTTCAGAAAGCCTCCCTTTAGAGCGGCCACAGCGATAGATTGATCCAAATTTCGAACTTTTATAGCAGCATCATTGAAGCAATTGACATAGGCTCGGATGGACTCCCCATTCTTCTACTTAATGTTGATGAGAGAATCCGAGCCTCGCCACGGACGTCGGCTGCTAACAAAATGAGCCATAAATTGATGGCTCAACTGAGCAAAGGAATAAACAGTACCCAATTTGAGATCCGAGTACCAGTTTCTTGTGGCATCCTTCAAGATGGATGAAAAAACTCGGCATAAAATAACATCCGGTGTGCCATGGAGCAGCATCATGGTCCAAAAGGCTTCGAGATGGTCAACAGAATCCGAAGTCCCATTGTAACTCTTAAATTGGGAAAGTTTGAAGTTCGACGGGATGAGCTCCTGTATGATCTAGGCAGCAAAAGATGGATCAATGTAGATGTCATCATTCCAGATAGGGGTTGTATGGCAGAGCTCCTCAATCTACTAGTTCATCTCTTGGAGCTTCTAATCAAAGGCATCATCTCGATCATGGATCTCAAACCATGGCAGATTTGATGGTGGCAGGGACTTTCCGGGGGTGGAGTCGTGCTTAGAGCAGGAGCTTTCTGTCCTCCGCTTTTTCTTTTCAGTGGTGGCTTCTCCAGGTCGGCTTCCTTATGCCTGATCTCGGTCTTCCAGTGACGGTCTTTCTGGTAGTACTGGTGCCGGAGCTTGTTATATGGCCTGCACAACTTTCGTGAGGCTTCTTACCTGCTGTAACAGTAGATTAAACTGATTCATATCTACCAACGTTGCTAGTGGAGAAGGTTGAGGTGCCGATGATGGAGTCGGAACTGGTTGATCGATCGGTTCTAGGTTGGATCAGGCAGCGGTGGTGATGGATCTTCGAGAGAAGGCTCTCTTCAAGGGCATTTTGCTAGAACGGAGGAAGAAGAAGATTACTCGACTAGGTACTCCTTTTAGAACAAGGGCTTACATGTTCTTCCTCTAGCACCAATCCTGTTGGTGCAGAAAACGAATGGCCACTAGAGTTCGCTGGAGGCGGAGGAAGGAATCTCACTAGTGAGACCTACAAGATAAAGTCCTGGCCAGAGTTGGCTCCGGCATGAACCCTCCAACGGTCAAGTTAATTTCCTGGCCAACAAGAATGTAGTACACAGAAGATTGGAATAGAGAAGAAAGCTTGGAGAAGATGTATCTGGAGGGTCCTATTTATAGATGGAGCATGTAATAGATTGATAGTAACATCCATAATAGAATATCAGAAGGCCGTTCGAATCACTCAGAGTTTATTACAGAGAGTGGACTGTCGTTTGTCGCAACTTGCTGGCCATTGAATATTATTTGTTGGAGTTCAGATGGAAGATCAGAGACTTCTGAGCTTGATTGTGAGCCATTCATGCGGAGATTAAGTCATTGGAGCTTAAGATCGGGTGCTTGAAGGACATTGAGGGTGGCGAGTTTATAGATTAAGCTCCAAGTTTAAACCTCGGTAGAGCTGCCTTAACAACTTTCGGAAGCTCAACCGCCTTCAAGGTCGACCAAGAGTGGGCATAAATACTCTGATCTGGAGGGTTGGAGGTCGAAAGGGGATGACAGGTTCTTTAATTAAGACTACAGCCAAGCTATCTTGAGGAAGTTCATTCAATACCCAAGGTCGGCCTGAAGTCAGAATAGAGGAGCACTAAGGTTCAATACATGTGAAGTGGTTGTTGCTTATCCCAGATTGAAAATTGGATTCATACTGATAACGAGATCTTTTTGCTGACTCAAGTTTGTCTAGCCGAGATCCTCGGTGTACCCTTGGTAAGATCTATTGTCCATAGAGTGAAGTAGAGAAGCTCGGCTGACACACAGAATCGAGCATTGGCAGAAGTTGTTATCATTTTTGGAATGAGCTGTCTTTAGTTGAAGTTCTGGTCCAATCGCATTTTGGAAGGCCGATCTTCCGGAATTCGCATAGACCAAGGGATTGACTTAAGTGAAGCTCGGACCTGATCACGACTCTAGATGGCACTGTACCAAGATCGGACTTCTAGACTTTGGCGGAAGCTATTTTATCCCCAACAATGTCTATTGCAGGAAATGAGCTTTTTAACATTAATAGCCGGGGAGAACAGAGCCAAATAACCCATCTCCATGTTAATAAATTAAACGAATGCATTGGCAGAACAAACTAATCTACGATTAATTGATAACAAGAAAAAGTACACAGCGAGAAAGAAGTTATCTCAGATATCATCTTAAAAGAACACTACAAATCATTTGCCAAATAATACTGTAAACAAACAGAGTTATAGCCTCGTGTCATTATCTACAAAATTTACTACAATAAAAATCCAGGAACACGAAACCTGCTCTAATTTCACTCAACAAAGTTGAACCGAACAAAATCCATTAGAAAATCACCTGAAAGTGTGAAAATTCTACTCACCTGAGCAGGAATTCTCCCAAGAGAGGTGAAAAGAAATCGATCGAGATTCCCGGAGAAGGCATAAGAGAGGACGGTTAGAGGATTGTAGGACCCGCCTCTGGTTACCTCGCCAAGCCAGGCGAAAAAGAACATGTAGAGGACGCCGAGGGAAATCTTGAGGATTTCGGCCTCGGGACGGTGCCCAATTTCCAGATAGCCGTAGACGAAGAGCTTGACGAGGGCACTGGCCCACACCCACATGAACGAGAGGACCAAGTCCCAGAGGACAAGCCCGAACCTGGCCATCGAGAGGGGACCGGCCTCCGCCGCCGCCGCCTCGCCGGTTTCCTGCACCGGATTTTCTCCTGGGATTCGTCCGGGTCCAAGGAAGTTGGATGCCGCTGGGCACCTTTTCCAGCACGAATCTGAGGCTCCTAACGCGTGGTCCTTGAACGGTCGGGATCCCGTCCCTCGACTCCGACTTTTGAACGAGCCCAATAGAACAACTTGCAATTATATAACCTATTGACCGGTTGTATAACTGCCGGTCGACGGAGCTAATATTTTTTAAATAAATTATTAGATCAATTTTTTAATTATATATATATAGAAAAATAGATAGAACTCTGATCAATTGAAATTTAATCTATATTTAATTAAATCTTTAATCATTCAATCAACGTATCTTTAAGCATGAGTTTGAAAAGATATGCTGGCTAAAAAATTAGATAGGTGCCTATATTTGAAAAAAATTTAGAAAAAAATAGATCTACTGTCTGAAAAAAATAGAAAAAATACCTCAAAAAAGTCTCAAAAAATTCAAGAAAAATAGACCTATTTTTTTAGTTTTTTTTCAGTTTTTTTCATTTTTTTTCAATTTTTTTTGATCAAGAGATGCCTCCAAATCTTGAAAAAAATCTAAAAAAATAAAAAAATTGAAAAAAAACAACCCTTCGATTTAGTTTTTTTTAGGCACTTTTCAGTCCCATAGAAAAAAAAAAAAAAAATTGCCTGAAGATGCCTTCAAACCCAAAAATTTAAAAAAAAATTAAAAAAAATCCTGTACCTTAAAAAAAGAGAAAGATAGAGAGGGAAAGAAGGCATCTTCTTTTTCTTTTTTTTAGATTTTTTTTGAATTTTCTTTTCAAGCTTTTTTTAGGTTTTTTCTGACTTTTTTTAGGCTTCTTTTTAGCTTCAATTTTTTTCTGAATTTTTTTATTTTTTTTTCTCTTTTTTTCAGGCATAAGTGCCTATTTTTTTCAGTCGACACACTTTTTCAGGCGCGCGCTCAAAAATGCATGTTGATCGAATAGTCGAGGATCCGATCGGATGTAAGTTGAGCTTCGATCGATTGGAGCCCAGTTTACCTATATATGTATATATATATATATATATATATATATATAATACTCTATGGAGGAGTATTATGGGGTTGCCATCTTAGCATCTCAGATGACTTTTGTTGTCTTACATGGAGGAAAGCTCTCGTGTTTCGTAGGCAATGATGCCACTACCACCACCAACGTCTCCTCCCATCATTGTTGGTGGAGACGGCGGATTCCAATAAGGTGGGAGGTAAGGTTTGTGAGCAGTAAGAGATGGAGCCGAACAGTCATGGTGGTGGTTAGAAGAAGGAATTGAGGGAGATGGTGGCAGCTTGGGGGTTCCAACGAGGAAGCAGCTGGGCAGCTGATTCCTATGAGGAGATGGTGAATTCCAAGGAGGCGGGAAGTGGGGTTTGGGAGAGGCAAGAAGCAAAATTAGAAGAGAGAGGGGAGGTTGGGACTGACAGGCAGCAAGCTGAGTGCGGTCGGGGGCAGTGCGGAAGGATGGGAGGAACCGCGAAGCGGTGGTTGGGGGGTGGCGTGGCCGACGTGGGTGGCTACGGTGCAGGTTCGCATGGGGTGGGTGAGGGCAGTGGATGAGGGGGCTATAGAGGGTGTGGGGTGTGGGTTCGCCAGGAGCGGTGTGGGAGGGTAGGAGGAGCTGTAGAGCAGCGGCCGGAAGGCGATATCGAAGACATGATGGGTGAGGTGCTGTGGAGGGTAGGGTATGCAGAGCAGCTGGGGGTTGGGGGATGTGTGGAGTGTGGAAGAAGGACAAGGAAGAGAAAAAAATAAATAATAATAATAATAATAAGTGTTAAATAATAATAATAAATTATTAAAAATTTTAAAATATAATATTTTTGTAATAAAAATAATTTTTAAAATAATGATAAAATATTATTTTTAAAAAAAATTAAAAAAATAATTATAAAAGATTAATGTTAAAAGATAATTTTGAAAAATACATAGAAGGAAGATTTTAAAAAATAATAAAAATATATTTTTAAAATTGCCTAACAAAAAGAGTGCGGAAGGAGAAGGAAAAAAAAAATTTAAATATTATTTTAAAAATAAATATTATTTTTAACATAAAAAATTATTTTTTAAATAATTTGAATAAAAATTATTTTTTTAAAAAAAATTAAAAATTATTTTTTAAAATTAATAATTTATTATTATTTTAAAAATCTATTTTAAACTTCAATGGCTCTACGTCGAACACCCACACCCCCTCTAGTGCCACCCATGGCTCCTCTACCTCCACCCATGCATTTTTTAAAATTATTTTTTTAAAAAAATATTTTATTATTATTTTAAAATTTTTCATTTCTTTCTTCTCTTGTGGCTTCATGCTGAACACCCACCTCCCCTCCGACGCCATCCGCCGCTCCTCCACGCCAACCCACCACTCCTCTGCATGGTCTTCCTCCTTAAAATTTAAAAAATAATTTTAAAATAAAAGAAAAAATAGATTTTTAAAATAATAATAAAATATTATTTTTAATTAAAAAATATTTTAAAATAAAAATAAAATAAATAAATATAAATAAAATATTTTAAAATATTTAATTAGATTTTTAAAATAATGATAAGATATTATTTTTAAAAAAATAATTTTAAAAAATATGTCGATGGGTACTGAGGAGCGGCAACCGTGCGAAGGAGTCATGGGCGATGCCGATAGGGGGTTGAATGTTTGGTACAAAATCATGAATGAAAAAAATAAAAAAATATATTTTTAAAATAATAATAAAATATTTTAAAAAAAATAATTTTTAAAAATGCATGGGTGAGTCATAAGGGATTTAAATCAAATAATTTATCATCGGCAGCGCTGCCAAAAATTAGCCCTCCTATTGGGCCATGGAGCGACATGAGCGGAATTCAAAATGCAAGAGCATGCTAGGAGGGGTCAGGCGAAGGAGGGATGGTCAGGATGAGAGATATTGACGGTGGCAAGAAGGGGCTGGGCAAGAGGCAAGGAAGGAGAAAGGAGAGACAGTGATAGCGCCAAGAGCAACGGTACCAGTAGGAGTGCCAGGGAATGTGATCGGGATCGATATTTATCGAGAGAGAAGGAAAGCCATAGTGGGACGGCAAGAGGATAGGGTTGTGATGATTTATGGTGCTCTCAAGCCTTGGGGGGCCACGAGAGGAGTCAGGGGGTTGGCTTCGAGGATTTTAGGGGCTTGGTGCTATTCCTACAGCTGCTCGGAGCCATAGCCGTAGATCCGATCTCTTGCATGAACCTGGGTGTTAATCCAGCAAACTGAAGAAAATCTAAGAAAGATGAGAGAAGCTAGAGTTTTTGGCATTGAAACCAAAGAGAAGAAAGTTAGGAAGAAAAGCTCAATTGTATTCCAACCTTATTGTAAAAGTTATAATATCCTGGTTTATATATCCTAAAGTTTCCACATGAATCCTAATAAACCCTAGCTCAAAAACTTCCCTAGGCT
>QRFJ01000934.1:17584-77665 GCA_006176705.1 Cocos nucifera | reverse complement strand
AAAGCAAAAGGTAGAAGGAGCAAAGAAGAAGAAGGCAGAGCCGAAGATGAAAGCCGCTGTCAAAGGAAAGTATTTTCATTGCAACAGCGATGGCCATTGGAAGTGGAACTGTCCTACTTACCTGGCCACCCTGAAGAACAAGAAGGAAGGTCTTTCTGGAGGTATGCTCATTATTCGAGCAAAACGTGAATGCCAAACGACCTAGGGATAGTCCAAATGACAGATATCTATGGCACCTAAGATTAGGTCATGTAGCAGAAGATAGGATCAACAAATTGGAGAAAAATGGGCTATTGAGTCCATTGACTTTCGAGTCATATCCAACTTGTGAATCTTATCTTCAAAGCAAAATGATGAAACTTCCTTTTGTAGGACATGGGGAAAGGGCCACAGATCTCCTTGCCCTAGTACATACTAATGTGTGCGGCCCATTTGATGTGCCGGCTAGAGGCAATTTTGTCTACTTCATCATCTTTATCGATGATCTATCTAGGTATGGGTATGTATACCTTATGAGATAAAGTCTGAAGCTTTTGAAAAGTTCAAAGAACTCAAACATGAAGTAGAAAAACAAACTGAAAAATCCATTAAGGTTCTTCGATCAGATTGAGGTGGTGAATACCTTAGCTGAAAATTTCTAGACTATCTCAAGGATAATGGCATAGTCTCTTAATGGACTCCATCAGGAACACCTCAACTCAATGGAGTTTCAGAATGGAAAAATCGGACTCTATTGGATATGGTCCGATCCATGATGAGCTTCACAAACCTTCCTGATTTTCTTTAGGGACATTCATTGTTAACTTCAATTTATCTACTGAATAGGGTTCCCTCTAAAATCGTTCCTACCACACCGTATAAGATATGACACGATAAGAAACCAAGTCTGAGTCATCTCAGAATTTGGAGTTGTCCGGCTCATGTCAAAAGACAACAAACGGACAAGTTAGAGTTTAGATCCTTCAAAGCTCGATTTATAGGATATCCTAAAGAGTCATTAGGATACTATTTCTACATTCCAGAAGACCACAATGTGATTGTGAGTCGACATGCCATCTTTCTTGAAAAATAGTTTATTCAAGATAGCGGCGTTGGAAAGCAGATTAAGCTTGATGAGAAACTCTCATAAGAACAACGAGCTAAGGACCAATTGGAACCAAATCAGGTTGAGCCAATAAGAACACTACCTCCTCCACCTTGTAGATCGAAAAGAGTTTTCCATCCCTCTGAAAGATACTTAGGTATTATTTCAGAGGACGTAGAGAAAATGTTCCTCGTAGGTAATGGTGCTCATGGTGATGATCCCAAAACCTACAATGAAGTGATATCATATATCAACTCCGAGAAATAGCTGGAGATAATACAGTTAGAAATTGACTCGATGCACTCAAACCAAGTCTGGACCTTGGTAGATCCACCAAAAGATATAGTACCTATTGGGTGTAAATGGATCTTCAAAGAGAAAGATTGGTGCAGATGGAAATGTGGAGACATTCAAGACTAGACTAGTGGCAAAAGGTTATAGTCAATGCGAAGGCATTGACTATCAGGATACCTTTTTTCTAGTGGCTATGCTAAAATCCATCCGCACATTGCTTGCCATTACAGCTTATTTTGATTATGAAATATGGCAAATAGACATGAAAACGGCATTTTTAAATGAATATCTTAAGAAAGATATCTATATGGAATAGCCGCTAGGTTTCACATCCAGTGATACTGAACACAAAGTTTGCAAGCTACAAAGGTCCATATATGGACTTAAGCAAACATCTCGGAGCTGGAACACTCGTTTCAATGATGTGATCAAAATGTTTGGTTTCATCAAAAATGATGAGGAATCATGTGTCTTCAAAAAGATCAGTGGGAGTGCTGTTATCTTCCTCGTACTGTACGTGGATGACATCCTCCTTATTGGGAATGATATTCCTATGATGACAATAGTCAAATTATGGTTGTCCAAGAAATTCTCCATGAAAGACCTAGGTAAAGCATCCTTTATTTTAGGAATTAAGGTCTATAGAGATAGGCCAAATAGGATGCTAGGACTTTCATAGAAGATGTACATAGATGAAGTACTAAAGATGTTTAGTATGGAAAACTCTAAGAGGGGATTAATATCCTTCAGACATGGTATTCATCTTTCCAAAAAGATGTGCCCTAGCACAACTGAGGAAATAGAATGCATGAGCAAGATCCCTTATGCTTCTACAATAGGGAGCCTCATGTATGCTATGCTATGTACACGACCTGATATAGCCCATGCTTGTGAGTGTTATAAGTAGATATCAGTCAAATCTAGGTGAAGAACATTGGAATTCTGTGAAATGTATCCTTAAGTACTTGAGAAGAACTAAGGATATGATGTTGGTCTTTGGTAACGAAGAACTCCAAGTCTAGGGATACATAGACTCGGATTTCATGTCCGATATAGATGATCGAAAGTCGACATCTGGGAGTCTGTTTGTGTGCAATGGTGGTGCTGTTAGCTGGAAGAGTTTCAAGCAAACCGTGATAGCAGATTCCACCATGGAAGCAGAATATATCACTGCATCAGAGGCTGCGAAGGAAGCATTTTGGTATAAAAAGTTTGTGATAGAAATCGGAGTAATGCCATCAGATGCCATTCCTCTGTACTGCGATAACAATGGCGCTATAGTCCTTGCTAAGGAGCCGAGGTCTCACCAGAAGTCTAAGCACATTGAGCGGCGATACTACCTCATCCGCGATTACCTCGAAAAGGATTACGTCAAGGTCAAGAGAGTCGACTCCACAGATAATATGGCAGACCTACTTACAAAGCCGTTGGGATAACAAAAATTCGAAGCCCCACCTTAAGAAGATGGGACTTAGACTTGTAGCCAATTGGCTTTAGGACAAGAGAGAGATTATTAGATATATATGCCCTAGAAGCCAGAATTGGCTAACAATTGTAATACACTTCTAAGGGCAAAATTATAATTATGACTATAATCAATAAAATGAATTATTTTCTATCACATATATGTATTTAGTATCTGTGATACATCCTTTGAGTTAATAGTAATGATAATTCATATTTTCAAGAGTTGAAAATTTAAGACATGAATAATCATTATTAACTCATAAAATGCTTTCGACCATAGGATCATCACGAGGATGGTGATTGATCCAAAAGGTTGGTATACAATCGCTTCTCTTTAGTAGATGAGTCTTAAGTCTATGATGTGGAGACACCAAAGCGAGAGTACAGGTACTCGTTAGAGAACGAGGGCACTAAACGTGACCACCTCGAGTAGTCATTAGGAAGTCTACCCTTCTCGTCAATGACTAACTCGATGCTGCAGTGGTGTGTCTGGTTCTTTGACCTGAGGTGCATCGGTAGTTCACCTTGAGGGTGTTATAGTTTGACTACACCATTACTCGATCTCCTAGTCATACGGAATCCTGAGGTGTATGTTGGCTATGACATGTTCATTGTAGGAACTGGATTACATCAAGATGGAATCTATCTACCTCGGTGGTAGAGGAGCAGCCCTATGATGATCATAAGAATCAAGTCCAGAAGCTCATGGCCATGGCAGAGTGAAATAATAGAAAGAGTTTCTATTTAGGTTTTCACATCGGATTTGAATCAAATGATTACATCATATGACAGAAACTTGGGTTTGATGAGTTTACCTTAACCCTAATCTAATCGGAGCTCAAGATAGAAGAATTTAATCACACAGATAGCTGCACCAAGAGGTTCGTATTCAGCTCTAATGGGTTGCCACCATATACTGCTAGGTGTCACTGGTGGATTTTGGGAGTAATTAGAATGATTTAGATGGTCGATCATTCTAGCTGTTCGAATCAGAAGAGTTCTGGTCCATCGAAAGGAGTTTCGATGATGTCGATGATAAAGATCATAACATATCCCATTACCATATAGAACTAAACCTAACTAGATCACACAAATAAGGGTTTGAATTTGGTAATCATCAATTGAACTGATCTAGTTCAATTGATCTGAATGAGATTCAATTAGGTTCAAGAAAATCGTGCTAGCACTCGATTGAACCTAACGTTCTTCTTTTGCTATTATCTCTACGTTTTGCTCGAATAATGAGCATACCTCCAGAAAGACCTTCCTTCTTGTTCTTCAGGGTGGCCAGGTAAGTAGGACAGTTCCACTTCCAATGGCCATCGCTGTTGCAATGAAAATACTTTCCTTTGACAGCGGCTTTCATCTTCGGCTCTGCCTTCTTCTTCTTTGCTCCTTCTACCTTTTGCTTTTTCACAGACTTCTTTTTTTGTCCATAAGACTTTCTTTTGGAAGAAGTCCGTTTCATAGCAAGAACTGAGCCTTTAGAACCTTTCATAGAAAGCTCAGCGGTGACCAGCATGTTCATTAATTTGGCCAAGGAATTTTGAAATTTATGCATATGATAATTCATGATGAATTGACCATATGCATCAGTCAAGGATTGCAGAATATCATTCTGCAGATCCAAGTCTAGCTTCACACCGAGCTTCTCAAGCTCTTCCATGTCCTTGATCATCGTCAGACAGTGATCTTGGACTGACTGCCCATCATGCATCTTAGCCTTAAAAAGTCATTTCGTGACTTGATACTTGGCGACGCGACTTTGTTCACCAAACATCTTCTGTAGGTGAGCCAACATTTGGCGAGCAGTCCCGATATCTTCATGTTGGTGCTGGAGCTTATCAGACATCGAGCCCAATATGTAATATCTGGCCTTATTATCTTCGTCTATCCACTTTTTCAGAGATGCTCTCTGTTCAATAGATGGACGGACTGGTAAGGTGGGAGGGTCCTAATCCAAAACATGGGTTAACTTCTCAGAATCCAAAACTATTTTGTAGTTCCTGAGCCAATCTTTATAATTGAGTCTGATCAATCTATATGTGTCCAGGATATGTGCTAATGGGTTGGATGCAGACATTTTTCTGTAGAGAGTCAAAGATTCTAGTTAGATACTATAATTATGACTTGACCAATTTATTTAAAAATTTTATTTTTAAATAAATTAGCTCTCACTATTTTTTCAGATCCCTACACTTTCTCTATAGAGATGCAAAAATCTCCATGATTAATGATTTCTAGTGGGTGGTGCGGTCTCACCAACTGACTCATCACCTCACCTAACAGTTGTTGGTGATGGGTTAGCCAATGAGTGAACAACTCTTGTTCAATGATTCTCTAATCATGTTGCACCCAAACTTGGTCTCTAATTCATGAATCTCACCGTATCCGAAATATTGATCCACTCCTTAGTTAAGTCAGACCCATCATTTACACAGACGGGATTTCTAATTGAGTCTCTCATCGTATCTGGAATATTGAGCCCAACTCATCCTCCAGCCCATAGCATCCAATGCCTAATAGACATGGTTGCGTCTTTTCGGTGCAACTGAGCCACTATATCCAGTCGAGAACAATCAACATCGGAAAGGGCCCACACATCTACAATGGTAGAAGACCTCAGACTTAATCTTTTCTTAGGGAGAATTGATTCAGATCTCATTAAACTAGACTTGTCATAGTCATAACAATTATGACTAACCTAGTGGCATGGGTTAGCTCGGATTATTGACCACCTCAGATCAGAACTGGGTTAACAGATATGGCTAGGTAAGTGAGATCGGTGGAAAGAATATGCCATGAACTCGTACAAGAACGCAATCAAGTCGAGTAGCTTCCAATTAAAAATCAGTCGGTCGTATGTGCCCAACTTACCTTAGACACCAAATTATTGAGCCAGAACCAATTGGGTTAGCCTATAATCCAGACTCTAACCTTTGAGTCTAATTAGGTCTTGCTTGATCGTGACTCGATCTTGACCCAGACTTAATCCTATTAGGTTGGTCAATTTAAGCATTGTTGATCCCATCTAACCAACTCTTAATTCAGTTTGATCAACCGCTTAGACCTAATTGAGCTACCCAAGCACGAACCCAGTATTATGAATATGTCTTAGATTTAAAATTCTCAATTTTAGACCTAATTAATATTCCATAATCTTAATTCTTAATTAAGTAGGGTACATAAACAAAATATGCACAATAAATCCTAGGGTTTCAGGATCTAGGGTTTTGCAGAAAGTAAGTTTTGGATTTCTGATTAAGGACGAACGTGCAGCACCCTTACACATCATAAGAACACCCCATCGGATGGGAGGAGAGGGTCTTTAAACTCTTCTTCATTTTTATGATCGGATGGCCAAGAGGAACACCTTAATCAGGAACATGCAATACTACAAAACAGTTTTAGATCTATATCAGATATCTCATATATAGATTAGATCTAATCATGGCATATTTTGCATACATCTTATGTATCAAATCATGCATATTTTCAAATCTAAATTATCTAAAAAATTTGATTTAAATTGATCTTATCCAAATAAACTCTAATCTAGACAACTATGTAGAACTATTCTACAACTAGTCTAGACATGCATCAATCATATCTCATATGATGTTTTAAAATTAAATAATTTTATTTACTATTTTTTAGATATTATTAATAATTATAATATCAAAAAGTAATAAATAAATAGATCTAAAATATAATTTAATCAGATTAAATTGTAAACATGCAAGACGATTCTATAGAACTATTCTATTTTAGAACTAGTCATGCATATTTTCTAATCTTAGATCTAAATCATTTAATTTTAATTTTTTCTAATTTTAGATCTGATCATATCTCATGTGACATCTGTAATTACTTATTTTCTAATTAGAATAAATTTAAAATCAGATCTAAATACTTTAGAACCTTGGCTCTGATATCAGTTGAAGGAAAATCCTGATTTCCTGAACCAGATTCGTTCAAATCTGATCGGATCAAGAGATATATTTCAAATTTTTTTTTTCTTTAATCCTAATTAAATCTAAAATATTTTAGATCTGATTTTTATTATTCTAATAATAAAAATAAAATTTAAATAAATTAAATTAAATTAAATTTACCTTGATGTTGGGTAATCCTATTATCCATTGATGATCCTGTATGCAGCGGAAGGTTCTGGATCTAGCCATGCAAGTGCCTAGCCTTTATCAGTATCCACTTGAGCTGGATCTGGAGATCTTCTTCTTCTCTATCACATCTTCAGAAATTAGATCTGGATCTGATCTGGAGGATCTTCAAAATACCTTTCGAAGATCAGCAGTCGTTCTTTGTAGCAGCGCAGCCTTCTAGCTTTCAGTCGCCTTTCTCTCATCTGGATTGCACCAACCAAGAATCCAAACCTCTTTGGATGTAAAGAGGAGAGGAAGAAGGTGGGTTTGGCATGGTGGAAGAGGGGAGAGGAGGCCTTGGGGCATGGGAATTGAATTCCTTTTCAATTTTCCAATGTTATTTGAGTTGGGCGTAGGATCTTACTTATAGACTGTCTGTGATCCAACACCTCTCCTTCCCAACCAATCACAACCCTTTATGAAATCAGATCTAAATCTGATTAATGAGAATTGAGTCCCCTGGATTCCTCCTTAGATGGTGCCTAAGATCAGTCAAAGTTGGTTCTTAGGAGAACTCTAGTCGAAATCCAAAAAGGAGATGGAGTCCCTATCCAACAGGGACTCCTGGGTGCCTCCAGCTTGGGCACACACCAAGGGTGGCATGCACCCTCCTCCTTGCCAAGTTTTGACAAGGGGACAGGCCTCCAACAGCTCTCTAATAGGTGTATGACACATGGACAGAAGTCAAAGTGTCAATGGTCAACATTTGATCAGTCAAAGATCAACTTTTGACCAAAGTCAAAGGACGAAAAATGGCAGGTGACCAAAAATGGCAGGTATTGTCTTACAAAATAAGACAACCCTTTTCTGATCTAGATAGACTCCAGTCAGATCAGGTGAAGGCCTCTGAATGAGCATAAACTTCTTTGGCTCAGTCAGGATAACTATTTATGATAGCAAAAGAAGAACTTTAGGTTCAATTGAGTGTTAGCACGATTTCCTTGAACCTAATTGAATCTCATTCAGATCAATTAAACTTGATCAGTTCAATTGATAATCACTAGATTCAAATCCTTGTTTGTGTGATCCAGTTAGGTTCAGTTCTGTATGGTAATGGGATATGTCATGATCTCTATCATCGACATCATCGAAACTCCTTTCGATCGACCAGAACTCTTCTGATTCGAACAACTAGAATGATCGATCATCTAAATCATTCTAATTGCTCCCAAAATCCACCAATGACACCTAGCAGTATATGGTGGCAACCCATCAGAGCTGAATACGAACCTCTTGGTGCAGCTACCTGTGTGATTAAGTTCTTCTATCTTGAGCTCCGATCAGATTAGGGTTAAGGTAAACTCGTCAAACCCTAGTTTTTATCATATGATGTAATCATTTGATTCAAGTTCGATGTGAAAATCTAAATAGAAATATTTTCTATTATTTCACTTTGCCATGGCCATGGGCTTTTGGACTTGATTCTCATGATCATCATAGGGCTGCTCCTCTATCACCAAGGTAGATAGATTTCATCTTGATGCAACCCAGTTCCTACAATGAACATGTCATAGCCAACATATACCTTAGGATTCCATATGGCTAGGAGATCGAGTAATGGTGTAGTCAAACTATGACACCCTCAAGGTGAACTGTCGATGCACCTTAGGTCAAAGAATTAGACACACCACTGCAGCATCGAGTCAGTCATTGACGAGAAGGTAGACTTCTTAATGACTACTCAAGGTGGTCACGCTCAGTGCCCTCGTTGTCTAACGAGTACCTATACTCTCACTTCGGTATCTCCACACCGTAGACTTAAGACTCATCTACTAAAGAGAAGTGATTGTACACCAACCTTCCGGATCAATCACCATTCTCGTGATGATCCTATGGTCGGAAGCATTTTATGAGTTAATAATGATTATTCATGTCTTAAATTTTCAACTCTTAAAAATATGAATTATCATTACCATTAACTCAAAGAATGTATCACAGATACTAAATACATATATGTGATAGAAAATAATCCATTTTATTGATTATAGTCATAATTATAATTTTGCCCCTAGAAGTGTATTACAAGTATCAGCCAATTCTGGCTTCTAGGGCACATATGTCTAACACTTGGTTGGTACTTCAAAGATCTGAAATACAAGATGAAGCAAGAAATCAAAGTTGGAGAATCAAGACTGCAAAAAGAAGATTTTCTGTAGGTTAGTCGGCTTAGTCTAAAACTAGATTGGCTAAGTCTCAATGCACAAGCAAAATAGAGAACTGCGCATTCGAGACTACTGGCATGGCGCATAACTGGGCTGGCTCAGTTTCAGACTGAGCCGACCCAGTGGAACTTAGCTGACTCAGTGTTGAGACTGAGTCGGCTCAGTGTGCGGGCAGAGTTACGCGAAGGTCTGTTTTGGGCTAGGGTTTGGGTTGATCCTAAGGATCTTAAGGCCTGGTTTGAGAGATCTTAAGGGGACTAATTCATGTATGGATTGGATCTAGATCCAGAGGATGAGAGCATAGGAGACATGGGTGTACATGGGCTCGATGAGTGCTTTCATGTATTGGGTTAGTCGGAAAGCTTTTTGATCGGACCTAATGGCTATGTATAAATACATAGGTTGTATTAGGGTTTGAAAGGTTGGAATCAGTACAGACATTTTTTTTCTCAACTCTCTTCTTTTCTTCTCTCTAGAGTTGCCGCCCTAGGGTTCTTGAAGAAGCCCTAGAGAATGCGGCATCTCACTCAAGCCCAAGGAGGGAGGCGCCCGATCACAGATTCAGATGGGGATCGATGGTTTGCTACGCATAGAGAATGTCACAGGTTTCTTTAGGTCCGTACTAAAGATCAGAGACTTTTGCAACATGGTATCGGGGCTTGTGATGCCAAGGATCATTGGCATTTGAGCGATATCATGGATCATTAATTGGTATTAGGGAGAGGTGATGCCAGTTGGTGTGCTTACATCTGGTGTCAGAGCCTGATGGTGCATGGAAGGAAAAGAGAAGTCATACAACATGAAATCAAAAATCTGCACAAGGATTCCATGGTATGTCTCAAATCTATCTTTGTTGTTCCTGTGGTTTGGCCAATCAGGAGCAGCGAGTTGAAGGTGAAGGTTGAGAGGATTAATGAAAAGGAATTTTTCTGGGATGGAAGGATTTGGTGCATGATTTGCTGATTGGTCTTGATAGAAAGGCCGGGGTGTATGATGGTTATGTGATAGGCAAGGAGAGCTGTAGTAGCATTTCCTTGGAGATGCAGGACTGAGAGAAGCTCGATGATGCAGCAGCCAAGGAAGGTATCTCGGTAGAGAGCATTAAGGTTCTCTAGGAAGATGGGCAGTGTAGGGCTATTGAAGAGAGATTTTTTAAGGGATAATGATTGAAGGAAGGTTGAAGAAGTGACTATATATCCTTCAGTATCAGAAAGATGGGAAAGTAGTTGGAGATGTATTCAGCGATTCGACCAGAGCATGAATTTGCAAAGTCTTAGGAGTGATGGAGATGGATGATCCATGGAAGTCCAGCAGGTTAGGGCTGGACAGTTGTAGAGCGACGTAGAGACGAGTCAGGGAGTGTTGGAGTGCTGTAGAAGTGCTACCCTGGAGGCACAGGAGCTGAGAAAGGCTCGATGGTGCAGCAGTCGATGAGTGTATCTCAGCAGATGGTGTCAGGAGCTTCTTAGGAAGATCAGAAGCAGATCTCAGGGAGAGCTAGGAAGTCTCAAGGAGTGCTAGGTCTCAGACAGTCGGAAGTATCATGGATCAGATTTCTTCTATAGGGGCATCAGGGGAAGTCATGGTTCAGGGGGAGGATGGTTCTTCGGGCATAATTGAAGTGATCGTTGGTGTAGGGGTAGAAGAGAAAAATTAGGATAGAATTCTCCAAGGTTCAGTCACTGGATTCAGAAGAGTTGGATGAGCTCTTGGGTTTCGAAGGTGCCTGTGGATTGCGGAGGTATCTGAAACTGCTTTGAAAGGGTCCATGGAGTGCGAAGGGTTCGAAGTGGCAGCGACGATGTTCGAGGTGCAACGGCAGGCCCAGCAGTATAGCATTGGGTGGTTGGCCTCGAGAGACTCGGTGATAGAGTCGGCTTCTAGGGCATCAGATGGACTTCAGATATAGGTGGAGCTTCGGAGAGATGGCTTCACAATTGGAGAGGAATTTGACATGAGTTCAGAGCAGAGGGGTGCGGAAGGATCAATATCCTAGTACCAGCGTCGGTGATGCACAGTTCTAGGTGGAGAGGAATGTGCAGAAGGATAGGCATAGTTCTGAGGAGACCATGTCAGGGTTTGCAGCAAGTGTCGATACAAGAACGTTGCGGATTCTCTAGAAAAGTCCAATAAAAGTGATGCAGCTGCTAAGCAGAAGGGATCTTACAATTCTAGGATGGTGCAGAGCTGCAAGCCAAGGTCTTCAGTGGTGGAGGTAGTCATCCCAAAGGCCTCAAGGGTGCACAACAGCTGAAGATGATTGGTAGAGGCGATGATTGCATAAGGGGCTATTGAGTGCGCAGGGACAGCGGGATCGTGTAGGAGGGCATTACCGAGGGGTTTGCCAAGGCTTGGGGCACCAAGGTGAAGATTATGAGAATTTATGATGCTCTCAAGCCTTAGGAGGCCACGGGAGGAGTCAAAGGGTTGGCTCCGAGGATTCCAGGGGCTTGGTTGGTGCTTCGAAGATCTGAAACACAAGATGAAGCTGTTAGATATATGTGCCATAGAAGCCAGAATTGGCTGACACTTGTAATACACTTCTAGGGGCAAAATTATAATTTTGACTAATATCAATAAAATGGGTTATTTTCTATCATATATGTGTATTTAGTGTCTGTGATACATCCTTTGAGTTAATGTAATGATAATTCATATTTTCAAGAGTTGAAAACTTAAGACATGAATAATCATTGTTAACTCATAAAATGCTCCCGATCATAGGATCATCACGAGGATGGTGATTGATCTAGAAGGTTGGTGTATAATCGCTTCTCTTTAGTAGATGAGTCTTGAGTCTACGGTGTGGAGACACCAGAGCGAGAGTACAGGTACTCGTTAGAGAACGAGGGCACTGAGCGTGACCACCTCGAGTAGTCATTAGGGAGTCTACCTTCTCGTCAATGACTGACTCGATGCTGCAGTAGTGTGTCTGATTCTTTGACCTGAGGTGCATCGATAGTTCACCTTGAGGGTGTTATAGTTTGACTACACCATTACTCGATCTCCTAGCCATTTGAAATCCTGAGGTGTATGTTGGCTATAGCATGTTCATTGTAGGAACTGGATTGCATCAAGATGGAATCTATCTACCTCGGTGGTAGAGGAGCAGCCCTATGATGATCATGAGAATCAAGTCCAGAAGTCCCATGGCCATGG
The DNA here is from genome assembly GCA_006176705.1 of Cocos nucifera. Lineage (NCBI taxonomy): Eukaryota > Viridiplantae > Streptophyta > Magnoliopsida > Arecales > Arecaceae > Cocos > Cocos nucifera. The sequence continues at coordinate 65,336 of QRFJ01000934.1, read as the reverse complement.
CAGAGTGAAATAATAGAAAGAGTTTCTATTTAGATTTTCACATCGGACTTGAATCGAATGATTACATCATATGATAGAAACTAGGGTTTGACGAGTTCACCTTAAACCCTAATCTGATCGGGGCTCAAGATAGAAGAACTTAATCACATAGGTAGCTGCACCAAGAGGTTCGCATTCAGCTCTGATGGGTTGCCACCATATACTGCTAGGTGTCACTGGTGGATTTTGGGAGCAATTAGAATGATTTAGATGATCGATCATTCTAGCTGTTCGAATCAGAAGAGTTCTGATCCATCGAAAGGAGTTTTGATGATGTCGATGATAGAGATCATGACATATCCCATTACCATACAGAACTGAACCTAACTGGGTCACACAAACAAGGGTTTGAATCTGGTGATCATCAATTGAACTGATCTAGTTCAATTGATCTGAATGAGATTCAATTAGGTTCAAGAAAATCGTGCTAGCACTCGATTGAACCTAACGTTCTTCTTTTACTATCATAAATAAGTTGTCCTGACTGAGCCAAAGGAGTTTGTGCTCAATTAGAGGCCTTCACTATGGTCTGACTGGAGCCTTGTCCAAGTCAGAAAAGGGTTGTCTTATTTTGTAAGATAATACCTGCCATTTTTGGTCACCTGCCATTTCTTGTTCCTTTGACTTTGGTCAAAAGTCTACCTTTGACTGGTCAAATGTTGACCATTGACACTTTGACTTTTGTCCACATGTCACGCACCTATTGGAGAGCTGGTGGGAGTCTATTCCCCTACTAGAACCTGGTAAGGAGGAGGGTGCACGCCACCCTTGGCACGTGCCCCCAAGCTGGAGGCGCCTAGGAGTCCCTGTTGGATAGGGACTCCATCTCCTTTTTGGATTCCAATTAGAGTTCTCCTAAGAACCAACTTTGACTGATCTTAGGCATCCTCTAAGGAGGAATCCAGGGGACTCTATTTCCACCAATCAGATTTAGATCTGATTTCACAAAGGGTTGTGATTGGTTGGGAAGAAGAGGAGTTGGATCACGCTTAGTCTATAAATAAGACCCTACGCCCAACTCAAAGATTAAATTGAGAAAAATTGAAACCCCACACCCCAAGGCTGCCTCTCCCTTCTTCCTCCATGCCAAACCACCTTCTCCCTCTCCTCTCCACATCCAAAAGGAGTTTTGGATTTTTGGTTGGTGCGATCCAGATCAAAGAAAGGCAACTGAAAGCTAGAAGGCTGCACTGCTGCAAAAGGACGAACTGCTGATCTTCAAAAGGAGTTTTGAAGATCCTCCAGATCAGATCCAGATCTAATTTTTGGAGATGTGATAGAGAAGAAGAGGATCTCTAGATCCAAGCCGAAGTGGATACCAGTAGAGGCCAGGCACTTGCGTGGCTAGATCCAGAACCTTCCGCTGCAACAGGATCATCAACGGGTAATAGGATTACCCATATCAAGGTAAATTAAATTTGATTTAATTTATCTAATTTTATTTTAATTTTTAAAATAATAAGAATTAGATCTAAAATATTTTAGATCTAATTTAGATTAAAGAAAAAAATTTTTTGAAATATATCTCTTGATCTGATCAGATCTGAACGAACCTGGTCCGAAAAATCAGGATTTTCCTTCAACTGGTATCAGAGCCAAGGTTCTAAAAGTATTTAGATCTATTTTAAATTTATTTTAATTAGAAAATAAGTGATTTCAGATATCACATGAGATGTGATCAGATCTGAAAATCAGAAAAAATTAAAATTAAATGATTTGGATCTAAGATTAGAAAATATGCATGACTAGTTCTAAAATAGAATAGTTCTATAGAATAGTCTTGCATATTTTTAATTTAATTTGATTAAATCATATTTTAGATCTATTTATTTACTATTTTTTGATATTATAATTATTATAATAACATCTAAAAAATAGTAAATAAAAATTATTTAATTTTAAAATATCATATGAGATATGATTGATGCATGTCTAGACTAGTTGTAGAATAGTTCTACATAATTGTCTAGATTAGAATTTATTTTGATTAGATCAATTTAAATCTAATTTTTTAGATTATTATGAGATAATTTAGATCTGAAAAATATGCATGATTCGATACATGAGATGTATGCAAAATATGCCATGATTAGATCTAATTTGTATATGAGATATATGATATAGATCTAAAACTATTTTGTAGTATTGCATGTTCCTGATTAAGGCGTTCCTCTTGGCCGTCCGGTCATAAGAATGAAGAAGAATTTAAAGGCCCTCTCTTTCCATTCCGATGGGACATTCTTATGATGTGTAGGGGTGCTGCGCGTTCATCCTTAATCAGAAACCCAAAACTTACTTTCTGCAAAACCCTAGATCCTGAAACCCTAGGATTTATTGTGCATATTTTATTTATGAACCCTACTTAATTAAGAATTAAGATTATGGAATATCAATTAGGTCTAAAATTGAGAATTTTAGATCTAAGACATATTCATAATACTGGGTTCGGGCTTGGGTAGCTCAATTAGGTCTAAGCGGTTGATCAAACCGAATCAAAAGTTGGTTAGATGGGATCAACAATGCTTAAATTGACCAGCCTAATAGGATTAAGTCTGGGTCAAGATCGAGTCACGATCAAGCAAGACCTAATTAGGCTCAGAGGTTAGAGTCTGGATTGTAGGCTAACCCAATTGGTTCTGGCTCAACAATTTGGTGTCTAAGGTAAGTTTGGCACATACGATCGACTGGTTTTTAATTGGAAGCTACTCGATCTGAATGCATGTTCTTGTACGAGTTAATGGCATATTCTTCCACCGATCTCACTTACCTGGCCATATCTGTTGACACAGTTCTGATCTGAGGTGGTCAATAATCCGAGCTAACCCATGCCACTAGGTTAGTCATAATTGTTATGACTATGACAAGTCTAGTTTAATGAGATCCTGAATCAATTCTCCCTAAGAAAAGATTAAGTCTGAGGTCTTCCACCATTGTAGATGTGCGGGCCCTTCCCGGGGTTGATTGTTCTCGGCTGGATACAGTGGCTCAGTTGCACCAAAAAGATCCAACCATGTCTATTAGGCATTGGATGCTATGGGCTGGAGGATGAGTTGGGCTCAATATTCCGGATACGGTGAGAGACTCAATTAGGAACCCAGTCTGTGCAAATGGTGGGTCTGACTTAACTAAGGAGTGGATCAATATTCCGGATATGGTGAGATTCATGAATTAGAGACCAAGTTTGGGTGCACCATGATTAGAGAATCATTGAACAAGAGTTGTTCACTCATTGGCTAACCCATCACCAATAACTGTTAGGTGAGGTGATGAGTCAGTTGGTGAGACCGCACCACCCACTAGAAATCATTAATCATGGAGATTTTCGCATCTCTACAGAGGGAGTGTAGGAATCCGAGAAAATAGTGAGAGCTAATTTGTTTAAAAATAAAATTTCTAAATAAATTGGTCAAGTCATAATTACAGTATCTAACTAGAATCTTTGACTCTCTACAGAAAAATGTCTGCATCCAACCCATTGGCACGTATCCTGGACACACATAGACTGACTGGACCCAATTATAAAGATTGGCTCAGGAACTACAAAATAGTTTTGGGTTCCGAGAAGTTAACCCATGTATTGGATCAGGACCCTCCCACCTTACCAGCCCATCCATCCATTGAACAGAGAGCATCTCTGGAAAAATGGATAGACGAAGATAATAAGGCCAGATATTACATGTTGGGCTCGATGTCTGATGAGCTCCAGTGCCAACATGAAGATATCGGACTGCTCGCCAAATGTTGGCTCACCTGCAGGAGATGTTTGGTGAACAGAGTCGCGCAGCCAAGTATCAAGTCACGAAATGACTTTTTAAGGCTAAGATGCATGATGGGCAGTCAGTCCAAGATCACTGTCTGATGATGATCAAGGACATGGAAGAGCTTGAGAAGCTCGGTGTGAAGTTAGACTTGGATCTGCAGAACGATATTATTCTGCAATCCTTGACTGATGCATATGGGCAATTCATCATGAATTACCACATGCATAAACTTCAAAATTCCTTGGCCGAATTAATGAATATGCTGGTCACCGCTGAGCTTTCTATGAAAGGTTCTAAAGGCTCAGTTCTTGCTATGGAACGGACTTCTTCCAAAAGAAAGTCTTATGGAAAGAAAAAGAAGTCTGTGAAAAAGCAGAAGGTGGAAGGAGCAAAGAAGAAGAAGGCAGAACCGAAGAAAAAGGCCGATGTCAAAGGAAAGTATTTCCATTGCAACAGCGACGGCCATTGAAAGCGGAACTGCCCTACTTACCTGGCCACCCTGAAGAACAAGAAGGAAGGTCCTTCTGGAGGTATGCTCGTTATTGAGTCTAACCTTATGGTTTCTTCTGCATCCAGTTGGGTGCTTGACTCTGGTTCTAGTGCTCATCTGTGCACTTCCATGCAGGGTCTTGAGGATAGCAGGAGGCTGAGGGATGGAGACATGATCCTACGCATCGGTAATGGAGCAAGAGTTGCTGCAGTAGCCATGGGAACATACCCTCTTCGATTACCATCTGGTTTAGACTTAGTTTTGAAAGACTGTTATTATGTGCCTGCAGCTAGCAGGAATTTGATTTCTGTTTCATGCTTAGCACAAGAAGGCTATGTGATTACCTTCTTTAAGGACCATTGTAACATTCTTTATGAAAGAAATAAAATTGCAAATGGTTTCCTTATTAATGGTCTTTATCAGCTACATATTGATGTACCTGTTCTAACTATCGAGCAAAACGTGAATGCCAAATGACCTAGGGATAGTCCAAACGATAGATATCTATGGCACCTGAGATTAGGTCATATAGCAGAAGATAGGATCAACAAATTGGAGAAAAATGGGCTATTGAGTCCATTGACTTCCGAGTCATATCCAACTTGTGAATCTTGTCTTCAAGGCAAAATGACTAAACTCCCTTTTGTTGGACATGGGGAGAGGGCCACAGATCTCCTTGCCCTAGTACATACTGATGTGTGCGGCCCATTTGATGTGCCGGCTAGAGGCAATTTTGTCTACTTCATTACCTTTACCGATGATCTGTCTAGGTATGGGTATGTGTATCTTATGAGACACAAGTCTGAAGCTTTTGAAAAGTTCAAAGAATTCAGACATGAAGTAGAAAAACAAACTGAAAAATCCATTAAGGTTCTTCGATCAGATCGAGGAGGTGAATACCTTAGCCAGAAATTCCTAGACTATCTCAAGAAAAATGGCATAGTCTCTCAATGGACTCCACCAGGAACACCTCAACTCAACGGGGTTTCAGAATGGAGAAATCGGAGTCTATTGGATATGGTTCGATCCATGATGAGCTTCACAGACCTCCCTGATTTTCTTTGGGGACACTCATTGTTAACTTCAATTTATCTACTGAATAGGGTTCCCTCTAAAACCGTTCCTACCACACCGTATGAGATATGGCACGGTAAGAAACCAAGTCTGAGTCATCTCAGAATTTGGGGTTGTCCGGCTCATGTCAAAAGACAACAAGCGGACAAGTTAGAGTTTAGGTCCTTCAGAGCTCGATTCATAGGATATCCTAAAGAGTCATTAGGATACTATTTCTACATTCCAGAAGACCACAATGTGATTGTGAGTCGACATGCCATCTTTCTTGAAAAATAGTTTATTCAAGATAGCGGCATTGGAAAGCAGATTAAGCTTGATGAGAAAGTCTCACAAGTACAACGAGCTAAGGACCAATTGGAACCAAATCAGGTTGAGCCAATAAGAACACTACCTCCTCCACCTCGTAGATCGAAAAGAGTTTTCCATCCCCCTGAAAGATACTTAGGTATTATTTCAGAGGAAGTAGAGAAAATGTTCCTCGTAGGTAATGGTGCTCATGGTGATGATCCCAAAACCTACAACGAGGCGATATCAGATATCGACTCCGAGAAATGGCTAGAGGCAATGCAGTCAGAAATTGACTCGATGCACTCAAACCAAGTCTGGACCTTGGTAGATCCACCAGAAGGTATAGTACCTATTGGGTGTAAATGGATCTTCAAGAGAAAGATTGGTGCAGATGGAAATGTGGAGACATTCAAGGCTAGACTAGTGGCAAAAGGTTATAGTCAACGCGAAGGCATTGACTATTAGGATACCTTTTTGCTCCAGTACTTGAGAAGAACTAAGGATATGATGTTGGTCTTTGGTAACGGAGAACTCCAAGTCCAGGGATACACAGACTCGGATTTCATGTCCGATATAGATGATCGAAAGTCGACATCTGGGAGTCTGTTTGTGTGCAATGGTGGTGCTGTCAGCTGGAAGAGTTTCAAGCAAATCCGTGATAGCAGATTCCACCATGGAAGCAGAATATATCGCTGCATCAGAGGCTGCGAAGGAAGCATTCTGGTACAAGAAGTTTGCTGTAGAAATAGGAGTAATGCCATCAGATGCCATTCCTCTATACTGCGACAATAATGGCGCCATAGCCCTTGCTAAGGAGCCGAGGTCTCACCAGAAAATCCAAGCACATTGAGCGGCGATACCACCTCATCCGCGATTACCTCGAGAAGGGTTACGTCGAGGTCAAGAGAGTCAACTCCACAGATAATGTGGCAGACCCACTTACAAAGCCGTTGGGCCAGCAGAAGATCGAAGCCCACCTTGAGAAGATGGGACTTAGACTTGTAGCCAATTGGCTTTAGGACAAGTGGAAGATTGTTAGATATATGTGCCCTAGAAGCCAGAATTGGCTGACACTTGTAATACACTTCTAGGGGCAAAATTATAATTTTGACTAATAATCAATAAAATGGGTTATTTTCTATCACATATGTGTATTTAGTGTCTGTGATACATCCTTTGAGTTAATGGTAATGATAATTCATATTTTCAAGAGTTGAAAATTTAAGACATGAATAATCATTATTAACTCATAAAATGCTCCCGACCATAGGATCATCACGAGGATGGTGATTGATCCGGAAGGTTGGTGTACAATCGCTTCTCTTTAGTAGATGAGTCTTGAGTCTACGGTGTGGAGACACCGGAGCGAGAGTACAGGTACTCGTTAGAGAACGAGGGCACTGAGCGTGACCACCTCGAGTAGTCATTAGGGAAGTCTACCTTCTCGTCAATGACTGACTCGATGCTGCAGTAGTGTGTCTGGTTCTTTGACCTGAGGTGCATCGGCAGTTCACCTTGAGGGTGTTATAGTTTGACTACACCATTACTCGGTCTCCTAGCCATATGGAACCCTGAGGTGTATGTTGGCTATAGCATGTTCATTGTAGGAACTGGATGGCATCAAGATGGAATCTATCTACCTCGGTGGTAGAGGAGCAGCCCTATGATGATCATGAGAATCAAGTCCAGAAGCCCATGGCCATGGCAGAGTGAAATAATAGAAAGAGTTTCTATTTAGATTTTCACATTGGACTTGAATCGAATGATTACATCATATGACAGAGACTAGGGTTTGACGAGTTCACCTTAACCCTAATCTGATCGGGGCTCAAGATAGAAGAACTTAATCACACAGGTAGCTGCACCAAGAGGTTCGCATTCAGCTCTGATGGGTTGCCACCATATACTGCTAGGTGTCACTGGTGGATTTTGGGAGCAATTAGAATGATTTAGATGATCGATCATTCTAGCTGTTCGAATCAGAAGAGTTCTGATCCATCGAAAGGAGTTTCGATGATGTCGATGATAGAGATCATGACATATCCCATTACCATACAGAACTGAACCTAACTGGGTCACACAAACAAGGGTTTGAATCTGGTGATCATCAATTGAACTGATCCAGTTCAATTGATCTGAATGAGATTCAATTAGGTTCAAGGAAAATCGTGCTAGCACTCGATTGAACCTAACGTTCTTCTTTTACTATCATAAATAAGTTGTCCTGTCTGAGCCAAAGGAGTTTGTGCTCAATCAGAGGCCTTCATATGGTCTGACTGGAGGTTGTCCAAGTCAGAAAAAGGTTGTCTTATTTTGTAAGACATTACCTGCCATTTTTGGTCACCTGCCATTTCTTGTTCCTTTGACTTTGGTCAAAAGTCTGACCTTTGACTGGTCAAATGTTGACCATTGATACTTTGACTTTTGTCCACATATCACGCACCTATTGGAGAGCTGGTGGGGGCCTGTCCCCCTGCCAGAACCTGGCAAGGAGGAGGGCGCACGCCACCCTTGGCGTGTGCCCAAGTTGGAGGCGCCTAGGAGTCCCTGTTGGACAGGGATTCCATCTCCTTTTTGGATTCCAATTAGAGTTCTCCTAAGTACCAACTTTGACTGGTCTTAGGCATCCTCCAAGGAGGAATCCAGGGAATTCTATTCCCACCAATCAGATTTAGATCTGATTTCATAAAGAGTTGTGATTGGTTGGGAAGAAGAGGAGTTGGATCATGCTTAGTCTATAAATAAGACCCTGCGCCCAACTCAAATTAAGTTTGAGAAATTGAAACCCTATGCCCCAAGGCTGCCTCTCCCCTCTTCCTCCATGCCAGACCACCTTCTCCCTCTCCTCTCCACGTCCAAAAAGAGTTTTGGATTTTTAGTTGGTGCAATCCAGATCAAAGAAAGGTGATTGAAAGCTAGAAGGCTGCACTGCTGCAAAGGATGGCTGCTGATCTTCGAAAAGAGTTTTGAAGATCCTCCAGATCAGATTCAGATCTAATTTTTAGAGACGTGATAGAAAAAAAGAGGATCTCCAGATCAAGCCCAAGTGGATATCGGTAGAGGCCAGGCACTTGCATGGCTAGATCCAGAACTTTTCGCTGCAAACAGGATCATCAATGGATAATAGGATTATCCATATCAAGGTAAATTAAATCTAATTTAATTTATCTAATTTTATTTTAATTTCTAAAATAGTAATAATTAGATTTAAAATATCTTAGATTTGATCTAGATCAAAAATAAAATTTTTGAAATATATCTCTTGATCTAATCAGATCTGAACGAACCTGGTTCGGAAAATCAGGATTTTTCTTCAGAAGCAAGGAACTAAAGTCGAAAAATCAAGACTGCAGAAAGAAGATTTTTTGCAGGTTAGCCAGCTCAGTCCAAAATTGGGTTGGCTAAGCCTCAGTGCACAGGCAAAATAGAGAGCTGCGCATTCGAAATTGTTGGCATGGCATAGAACTGGACCATTTCAGTTTCAAACTGAGCCGACCTAGTGGAATTTAGTCAGCTCAGTGCTGAGACTGAGCCAGCTAAGTGCACGGGCTGAGTTACGCAAAGGTCTATTTTGGGCTAGAGTCTGGGTTGATCCTAGGGATCTTAAGGTCTGATTTGAGAGGTCTTAAGGAGGCTAATTCATATATGGATCGGGTCTAGATCCAGAGGATGAGAGCATGAGAGACATGGGTGTACATGGGCTCGGTGAGTGCTTTCATGTATTGGATTAGTTGAAGAGTTTTTTGGTCGGGCCTAATGGCTATGTATAAATACATAGATTGTATTAGGGTTTGAAAGGTTAGAATCAATACAGACCTTTTTTTTCTCAACTCTCTTCTTCTCTTCTCTTTAGAGTTGCCGCCCTAGGATTCTTGAAGAAGCCCTAGAGACGGGGGTGTCTCCCTCAAGCCCATGAAGAAAGGCGTCCCATCACAGATCGAGGTGGAGGATCGGTGGTTTGCTGTCCATAGAGAATGTCATAGGTTTCTTCAGATCCGTGCTAAAGATCAGGGGCTTCCGCAACATGGTATCGGGGCTTGTGATGCCAAGGATGATTGGCGTTCGAGCGATATCATGAAACATCAATTGGTATCAAGGAGAGATGATGCCAATTGGTGCGCTTACAAGGGTGGCACCGACAGGCATGGAGAAAGTATGAGAAGAAGAGAGGGGGCGGAGGTGCAATCGGGATCGATGTTTGCCGAGAGAGAAGAGGAGCCATGGTAGGGTGGCAGAGGATAAGACGACACCGATGGGTGTGGAGAAGGTATAAGAATAAAAAAAATAAATAAATAATATATTATTTTATAAAATAATAAAAAATATAATATATATAATAAATAAATATAATAAAATAAAATATTAAAAAAGCTAAAAGAATATTTATTATGAATATTTATTATTAAAAAATTTAATAATTATAGGTCGTAATTATCCACCCCATGCAACGCACGGGTCTTCGACTAGTTTTATTTCAATTTCATTTATATCTTTTGTTGCTATAGGATTTTGGAAGATTGCTGATGTGGCTAGAGTTGGATGCCATCCTGAATTTATGGCATCAAAGGGTATCTACGAAGAAAGTCCACACTTGCTAGGGTATTCTCGCGGGGATGCTCCGATGCTTAAGTTTGCTGGAGCCTTGAAAATAATAGAGAGAAAAAAAGATGAAAGCCAAAGGAGCGGATATTCTCCTTTCTCTTCCCCTTGCTTGTGCTTATCCTTTTTATTTCTTATATGAGGGTCCCTTTTATACCTCTTTTGTATGGAGGTTGAGCCCATAAGCTACTAGCCAAAATTTGTTAATTTGTTAAGCCTAGCACTGCAAGCCATTAAGCCACATTTTGGTCTTTCATTGAGAGAGAAATTTCTCCCACCTCCTCTAAGCCAAGGTTGTTGAAGGATCGATTGTTGGATCAGATCGATCAAATAGGAGAATTTAAAACTTTTGACCGACTCGACAAGAAATGTATAGATCTAATTAGAGATAAATCAGCATGTGAAATAAAAGAGTGTGATAACTTTTATCACCTTCTATAGGTAGAATATGTTGAAAAATGTATCCCAAAGCCAATCGTCATCCTGTTGACAGTTGTACTAATCTTGTAAATGTAAATGATTTATTATTGAATAAAATATTTATTCTAACAATTTTCATCACAAATCTATATCTTCTAATGAACTCCTATATTGTGAAGAAGTCCTTAAGACTATTTGGATTCGATAAAAAGAGGATCTATCAACTAGTCTTTAAATTGTTCGCAACCAAATGATACATTATTAATCGGGACGATAATGTTTATCGAGTGTAGGTTGTTATATACCATATGGATTGGTTGTCCTTTTAATTAAGTAGTGTGGAGACACTGGTATGGCATATAGATAAGATGTAGGAATACATCGTCACTAGACGTAACCAACTCTAGAGCATTCTAGTATTGAGAATTGCTCTAATGGGATATGGGTATAAGTATCCCTTAGATCTGAGATCATTATGGTAGCTTGCAAACAACTCACTATACTTTGGTGCTGGATTACCTGAATTTTTAATTCAGTTAAGAAAGATTTTTAGGCATAGTCAAGTACTTATGAAGTCGGTGAGTGATCAAGATGGGATTGACCACTCCAAGAGTTTGGAGATAATACATCACTATATTTTAATTTAGCAAAATCTTGGCTAAAGTTATCCATGTGATGGATTTGATATTTTGAAATACAATGTGAATGATTGATTCAGATTTGACATTTAAACCCTGGGTCATCCTATGAGCATTTAGGGTAAAGAGAATGAATTATACAGAAACCATATCCATATAGATTCTAAGAGTATTGCTATACACATTCGACCTATCCCGTTATCGGGTATCATTGCTATATGGTCACTTTGATTGGTATAGAAATTTATTCTTATGCGACTAACTTACGTTCAAACCTATGGGGTCACATACATAAGAGATCTCGATCTGATCGAATGGTTAATCAATGATTGAGAATTGTTTTAAGATTAAACATTCAATACAATTGATGTTTGACCTAGTGCAAGTATTGCAGAAGGATTGATTAGCAATTGGATTACTAATTGGCTCAATCTTATTGAGCTAAAGGGCTGAGATCGAGTCTAACTGAATATGATTCAATTAGATTTGGTTTGGGCTATTAAATGTATGCCCTAGAAGCCAGATTGGTCAACACTTATAATACATTCAAAGGCATAATTGTAATTTTGACTTATTATTAATAAAATTAGATTATTCTTTCAATCATATTTGTGTATTAAGTATTTATGATTTATCCATTGGGTTAACAAGTATAATAACATATATTCTCAAGAGTTGAGAATTTAAGACATGTGTTATCATAATTAACTCATAAACTATTATCGATCATAGGATCATCACGAGGATGATGATCAATTCGAAAGATTAGTATATGATTGCTTTTTTAGGATAGATGAGTCTTGAATCTATGGTGTGGAGACATCGGAGCAAAAGTATAGGTGCTTGTTGAGAACGAGAGTACTGAGTGTGACCAACTTCGAGCAGTCATAAGGAAGTTTACCTTCTTATCGATGACTTGCTTGATGTTGCAGTTGTATGTCTGATTGTTTGACCAAAGGTGTATCGGTAGTTCACCTTGAGAATGTTATAATTTGACTACACTATAACTTGATTTTTTAGCTATTTGGAATACTGAGGTGTATATTGGCTATAGCATGTTCATTATAGAAATTGAATCGCAGCAAGATGGGATCTATCAATCTTAGTACAAAAGGAGTAGTCCTATGGTGATCATGAGATTGAGTCCTAAATATTATCCAAAGATAGCAACCTAAGAGGGAGGGTAAATTGGGTAATTTTAAAATCTTAGCCAACTTAAAACTTTAAGTCAAATATGTGCTTTTATTTAAAACAACTCGAGTTTTTATGATGAATATACAAAGTATAGCAGTGGAATTAAAAGCAATGAGATAATTCAAATGAATAAAATAAATAAGTAATGCAAGAATAAAAAGCTAGAAATTAAAGCACACCACAAACATAAGTAATTTATAGTGGTTCGAAGCAATTCGCTCCTACGTTCACTCCCCAAGCTATTCTTGAGAATTCCACTATAATCCTTCATTGATTACAGTATGTTTATTTTTTTGGGCTTACAAACTAACCCAGTTGGTTTTCATAGGAGCACCAACCAAAATCTTACACCATTAGTTTTTCGGATTCGCTAACAATCCAGTTAATTTTTCAGACTTACCAACCAAAATCTATATAATGTCCAATTACGGGCTTGAACCGACCTAAATTCCAAGTTTCTTTCCCTCAAAGAAACTTTTAAAGAAATAAAAATACAAGTATAAATTTCAGCATAAAATAGAAAATAAAAATTAGAACTCTTTGAAACTCGAAGAAGTTGCTGTTGGATTGCTCAAATATTTCAACTTCTCTTCTTGATGCTTGAGAGAATATGGAAGATGATGGAGATAGTTTCTCTTGGAAGCCCTCTAATTTTAAAGCTTCGTTCCTCCCTTTTTTTCTTTTTTTCTTAGGTATTCAATTGATTTCCTAATTTGAAAAATTTTGCTTCCTTTTCTCTTCTTTTTCTTTCTGAATGCTTTCTAATCTTTAATCAATGCTAAAGGATGAATGGTAGCTGTTTATAGCCATTGGAGAGCATTTATTGGTAGTAAATGCATAAAAAATGAACTAAAAAACTAGTTGTTATGGAAGTTTCCATCGTAGGGGGAGACTCATGGGTCGTCCCCTAGAAAAAGGTTGCCCCTTAGGTTGCCCCTTTTGCAATAGGCAACAAAACAGGTTCTATTTTGCACTCCAAGACCTACAAGGGATGACCCAGGGGTCATCCCTTTCAGTGTGCCACTTTCAGCCTTGCATGCCATCATGCCAAATCAAAAAGGGATGACCTAGGAGTCGCCCCTTTTTGCCCAAACTATCATTTCTTCATTTTTAAGCTTTCAAAAAGTTTGAGAATGCCACCAAATGAATCGATATCATCTTGAAAGATCTTGAGGCTTCCAAAAAACTTCAATTTTACCTCCAACTTAAAGATTTTGCTATTTTGACCATCTCCAACTATTTCTTTCAATATAAAATTTCTTGAAGCTCCTGGAATAACATTTCAAAACATCTCCAAAGATAAAAATCATTAATACCCCTCTCAATTGTTTTGTACTCATAAAAAACAATCTTAAGGGAAACACTAAAGCCCATGGCCATGGCAATATGAAATAATATAAAGAATATTAAGATTTCACATCAGACTTGAATTGAATGATTCAATCATATGATAGATATTGGGTTTGATAAGTCAATCTTAACTTAGATCTTGTCGGAACTCATGATAGAAGAACCCAATCATATGATAGTTGCATTAAGAGGTTCTTTTTCAGTTCTGATGGGTTGCCACTACATACTGCTAGGTATCACTGGTGGATTATGGAATCAATTAGAATTATCTCAATGATCAATAATTCTAATTAGATGAATTAAAAAGAGTTTTGATCCATCGAAAGATGTTTTGATGATGTCGATGATGGAGATCACGATATGTCCCATTATCATACAAAATTGAACCTATTGAATCATACAAATAAGAGTTTGGATCTGGATGTCATTAATTGAACTTGCATAGTTTGATTAATTTAGATTAGATCCAATTAGGTTCAAGAAAATTATGCTAGCATACAATTGGATCTAACTTTCTCCTACTTTATATCTCCTGATTGGTTTGGACTCAGTTAAATTGGATTTGGCTCATCCAAAAATCCTGTATGGGTTTGTATCCTGGTTTGATTAGGCCTTGTCCTGATCTCACCTTAAAAGAATTAGGATAAGGGGGTGCTAAGAGTTGGCACCCCCCTTTGACTTTGTCATGCACACAAGAAAGAAGGAGAGGGGCACATGCCCCCTAGAAATTCTCTAGGAACATGCACTGAAGGAAATCACGGAGGATTTTTAGCATGCTTTTTGAAATTTTTTTGAATTATATTATAGCAAAAGATGAAATTAATCTAAAATTAATTTACTACATGCATTGATCTAATCATAAAATCCTACTCAGGATCTAGACATATCAGTATGTAATAGAAAATTAAATGCATAAAGTTAGTAAATCACATCAACTAACCTACTCGTGTTTAGAACATGATACCTGTGCATGAGTGATGATCTCCATAATCTGAATCCACCAAAAAAAGCTCTGGCATCTTGCTATAGCCGCACACTTGTCCGATCTCTATAGTTGGTCCATATGAAGCTCCTAATCTCGATCATCTCCACTGGAGTGTTAGCTCCTTGCTGGAGCCTTCGATGGTCAATCTTATCAATCCAATCGACGATCTACTTCTTCATCTCTCGGACACTCCAGAAGACCAGAAGGTGCAGTATGGAGGATGACGAGATGGTGGTAAAAAATTAGTGGTGATCGGGTACTCACAACGCTCAATCTCTCCACCCGAACCCCTGAGTCCCAACCTTAGGATTTTGCTCACATCATAAACCTTGATGCTTGGAAAATCTCTCACACACTCTCTCTTTGGAATTTTCCTATGAACTAAATTTTCATGATAGATGGACTCTCCAATCTGTCGATCACCCACTTTAAAACCTTCTTTGAGTGAGTGACCAAAATGATGGGAAATCAGCATGGAAGAGATAACTTGTTTCAACCAATCTCATGAATTCAAATTTCAAAGAACTTTCTTATCTAATTCCGACACCCAAACCCCGATGCTTGACGTGCAGAAGGACTCTCCTTCTACACGCCCACTCTCTAATATGCACAAAAATGTGCGACAAAGTCATAAGGTAGCATGGAGTTTGGATAAGGATGAGAGGGAGTTGGGAGATTTCAACCAAATCAACCAACTCAAGTTGGATTCAAAATTCAACTAAAATCAATCTGATCCAATGCTTGGATCAGGTCAACTTGAGAAAGAAGAGAGGTGCAAACTTCCTTCTAGGAATGGAAAACACTCATGTGAATTCATAATTCACATGAAGAATGGCAAGGGTCAGAGTAGTCTGGCATAGGAGAAATGGATTTGTAGTTCCAACTTCTTTTAACTTGGTTCAAATTGATTTCAACTAAACCAATTATTCTAGACCCAATTAGACCAGGTCAAATCCAACCAAATTTGGCTTAACTCAATCTAATAATTTTTTAATCAAATTAGAAATTAATTAGATCTAGCCCCTGATCAAATCAGGGTCTAATCTCCCATAGTGATTAGGTCAACACATAACCTAATCGGGTCAAACCCAATCAAATCCAATTCGATTAAATTTGATCGAATTCAATTTGATTAAATTTGATCAAATCCTCATCACTCAATCAAATTAAGCTAATCAGCAATCAAATTGCTAATTAATCCTCTAATAAATATAGAATCTCAATTGGATGGGTGTCTGGGCAATAGAGTCCCATCAATATGAAACTCTTGAAGAATCCTAAATCAGTGAAACTCTTGAACGTAGTATTCCAAATAAATAGAACTTACAATCACAGAGTCCCAAACTAATGGGACTCTTGATTAGAGTCTCAGACGAGTAGGATCAGAGTCCCAGTCTACTAGAAAATAAAGTCCCAGTCTAGTAGAACTCTTGAATATAGAGTTTCAGGTCATTAGGATTCTTGATCAGAGAGTTCTGGATAAGTAGGACTCAGAGTTCCAGTCTAGTGGAACTCTTCGTCATAAAGTTTCAATCGAGTGAGACTCTTGATCATAGAGTTTCAGATCATCGGGACTCTAGATCAGCCATCATATCAAGTAGGAACTCCTATTATGTGTGATCCTATAGGTTCGAATCCTAAGCCAGTAGCATAAGAACTGATTTTCTATACCAATCGATGTGACCATTAAGCAATGGTATCCGATGTTTGGATAGATTAAATAGTTGTAATGCAACATCGACAAACTTGTGGCATATGGTTAGCGTATAATTCATTAGCTTGACCTCAATACTCAAAGGATGATCTAAGATTTACGGTCAATCCAAAAAATCATCCACAGTATATTTTAAAATTTAGAGTCCATCGAATGGACTATTCCGGCCGAGGGTTTGCTAAATTAAAATATAGTAATGCACTTGCTCCAACACTTAGAGAGGTCAATCTCAACTTGACTCATACATCAATTTTATAAGTACTTGACTATACCCAATAGCCTTCCATCATTGAATTAGAAATTCTTATAGTCTGTTACCTAAGTACAGTGAGTTGCTTGCAAGTCACCATCGTAATCTCAGGTCTAAGGGACACTTATATCCATATCCTTTGTGAGCAACTCTTGACAGCAGAGAGCTCCGTAGTTGGGTCACGATCAGTGAATGTACTCCTACACTTCATCTACATACCATACCAGTATCTCCATACTCCTTGGTTAAGAGGATAACCAACGAATATGGCACGTAATGAAACGGCATATCATTTGGTCGCGATCAAGTTTAAGGACTGTTTAGGATAAACCCGCTCCCATCAAAGTCCAGTTTGATGCTTAGCCTAATGTAACTGATAATCACGGAAGAGCTTTGATCGAAAATTTTTTCTTCAGCAGTCAAACTCCTCCTATGATCGAACCCCTACCGAACTCCTTCAGCAGTTGAATCCCTCTCAGACTCCTCCAGCGGTCGAACCCCTCCCAAACTCCTCCAGCGATCGAACTCCTACAATAGTCAAACCCCTCCCAGACTCCTCCAGCGGTCGAACTCCTTCTGGACTTCTTCTTCAACTGAACTTCTCCCAGACTTCTCCTTCAGCCAAACTTCTCCATTAGTTGGACTCCTTTCAAACTTCTCCATCAGTCGGACTCCTTCCAGACTTCTCCTTCAGTCAGACTCCTTTTGGACTTCTCCATCAGTCAAACTCCATTCGAATTCCTTCAGTGGATTACTCCTAGATTTCAACTAGCATTCCTCCTGGATGATCCTCTTTAGCCGTGTTTCCTTTAGGAGTCCGAACTCCTCTGGAATTGATGTACGTCAAAGCTCTTCACCAACCAATGCCTGCTTTCTTCAAACTTCAACTATTAAATCTCGACAAACGGACACATCATGACAATGGACATCTCTCTCCAGGACAAACTCCACGTAGCCCTGAGCAGCTCAGTATCAAATGGTTATGGCTGTCACTATCAGTCTGCTATAGGTGGTGCCCCTCTCCGTAACAAACCCCATGCGGCCCCGAGTGGCCTGTTATCGAATGGCTATGGCTGCCACTATCAATCTACTACAGGCAGCACCCCTCTCCATAAGAAACCCCACTCGACCCTGAGCAATCAGCTATCGAATGATTATGACTATCATTATCAGTTTGCTCTAGGCTTCATCTGTAAAAGGGACCCTCTAGATACATTTTCTCTAAGCTCTCATCTCCTTTCTGAAACTCTATCGAACTCTTTTCTGAGCACTCCATTTCTGTTGGCCAGAAGAGCTGACTTGATCGTCAGAGGGTCTTGTCGGAGCCACCACCACTAACTTTGGATGGAACTTTATTTTATAGGTCATTGATGGCGACATCTTTCTCAGCTCTAGCTTGATCTGGCATCTACCAGATTTTGCACCAACAAGATTGGCGCTAGAGGAAGGGCCCTCTATTCCTGAGGTATCCTTATTCTTAAAGGAGTGCTTAATCGATCCCGTGGATCTTCTTCTTCAAGGTTCATCTCCATCCTCTCCCTCAATCCTAGGAAATACCTCCAAAGAAGGTGACTACCCAAAGATCTACTGCTTATACTGCCAGATCTGAGCCAGATCCATCCATACTTGCTCCATCATCGACGCTTCAACCTCCTTCTCCAATGTCGGCCATGATAGATCTGGAGCAGTTTAACCTACTGATGCAGTGGGTTCAGAGCCTCACCAAAATGGTGCAGGCCATGCGACAGTCCTTGGTGGCGATTCTGCTAGAAAACCCACTATCGAGATGTCAGAAACTGATCCTAAGGAGGAGCACTTGGGCTAGCATATCCGTCACCCCTGGAAAGAGAAAATAGAGAGTAGAGGATCCTTATTCGAATCATGATTCTTCTCCAAAAGAGACCTTTTCCATCTACAGTCGGAAGTCTTCTAAGATCCACGATCGAGATGATGTCCTTGATCAAAAACTATGAGAGATGGATCGATGGATTGAGGAACTCTGCCACATCACCCCGGCTCACCATGATGACGTCTGCATCGATCCCCTTTTCTTAATCTGAATTATGCAAGAGCCCATTCTGTCAAACTTCAAGCTTCTCCAATTTGAAAGCTATGATGGAACCTCTGATCCGATCGATCACCTGAAGGCCTTCCGGATTATGATGCTGCTCCATAGCGCACTAAATGCCATTTTATGCCAAACTTTTTCGTCTATCTTAAAAAAAGCAACAAGAAACTAGTACTCAGTACTTAAGTCGGGTACCATCTTTTTCTTCGATCAAATGAGCCATCAATTTGCAGCTCACTTTGTCAGCAACCGACGTCCACGCCGAGGTTCAAATTTTTGGATGAATATCAAGTAGAAGGAAGGAGAATCTATCCGAGCTTATATCATCTAGTTTAATGCTACTGCATTGGAGGTCCAAAACTTGGACCAGTCTATTGCAATGGCCGCACTCAAGGATAGCCTTTAGAAGAATGATTTGCTATTCTTCTTGAAGAAGAAGTATCCCAGAAACTTTATCGATCTGCTAGCTCGGGCTAAAGGATATGCCCGAGTGGAAGAAGCATTCAAGTTGAAGGATGAGGAAGCCATAGGAGAACGACATACGGGCGAGTCTAATAGACCCGCTACTGATGGAGGGCCGAATGAAGTTCGACCATGCTCATGGACTCTTCTCGAGCACAAGCAAGCCCGAACTTCTCCTCGAGCTCGTCATCAAAGAAGCCCCGACAGAAGGGTGTGAAGTTCTCCCCCTAGAAGGTTCCATAACTATGCCCCCTTAATGCTCCTAAAACTCAAGTTCTGATGGAAATGAAGAATCAGCTACCAAGATCAGAAGAATTACGATCTTTCCTAAATAAGTACAATCGAAGCAAATACTATTTGTATCATCATGATCATGACCATGATAATGAAGAATGCATTTAGCTCCAAGACGAGATCGAGGAGCTCATCAGGAGAGATCGGTTGGGTAGATTCCTGAGATGTCGCTCTGAAGTAAGCGAAGATCAGCCAAAGGCACTGCCATAGCCAGAACCACCAATGAAGAAGAAATAATAAGGAGATCGGCCGCCTCTCGGCATCATCAATACTATCTCTAGGGGACTTAGTACTTTAGCGAGCCGCCATCTCTCAGCCTCGAAGCCAAAAAAGGCTTGCCCTAAATTGGAAAGGCCCGTATGAAATAGAGGAGGTCGTCTGGCTCAGAACTTATCGCCTGAAGGAGCTTGGAGGAACAACGCTCCCATGATCTTGAAATTCAAAAAATCTAAGAATGTACTGTCAATAATTTTCCTTCAATAAAACTCCTCCATTTCAATATTATTATTTCTTGATGCAAAAACTATGTGATGATAGGAAAGAAGCAATCAAAAGTGGCCATGTTAGAAATAGAAGGAGAACCTCATCCTAACATGAGCAAGTCGAAGACCTCCGATTATTTAAGATAGAAGAAAAACCTCATCCTAATGTGAGCAAACTCAAAGGACTCGTTCATTGTAGATAAGGTGGGGGAAGAGGCCCTGATAATGGCCCTAATGTGCCCTTATAGTGCGTTAGGAATAGGAGTAGAACCTCGTCCTAACGTGAGCAAAGTCGAGGATCTCATCGATATAAGACAAGATGGAGGGAGAGGCTGTACCGACGATCCTAATACACCCACATCAGCCATGTTAAGAACAAAAGGAAAGCCTCATCCTAACATGAGCAAAAGTCGGAATCCTATAGACCAAAGACATGGAGAAGAAAGAAGCTCGGTGGAGAATCCCTACACGTGCTTTCCCATGATGATCTAACTACGTCAAATGTGAAAAGAAAAGATCGACTACCATATTAGATGGTCCCACCTCCATGTCGTCTTTCTCCTCCTTCCAAAAGCCAAAGTCAACCTTGGGGAACCTTCATGCTACCCTGCCTTCGCACGCTTCTTGTTCAAACTCGACAGGAGTTAAGATCTCCTTCAACCTCAATAGGAGGTAGGATCTCCTTCAACCTTGGCTGGGGATAAGATCTCTCCCGAGCTTCAATTCGAATAAGAGATAAGATCTCCTTCAACCTCGACTAGAGATAAGATCTTCCCCAAGCTTCAACTTTAATAGAAGATAAGATCTCCTTCAGCCTTGGTTGGATATAAGATCTCCTCCAAGCTTCAACCCCAATAAAAGATAAGATCTCTTTCAACCTCGATTGGAGATAAGATCTTTTTCAAGCTTCAACTTCAATATGAGATAAGATCTCCTTCAATAGAAAATAAGATCTCCTTCAACCTCCATAGGAGATAAGATCTTCTTCAACCTCGGCTAGAGATAAAATCTTTTCGAGCTTCAACTTCAATAGAAAATAAGATCTTTTTCAACCTCAATAAGTGATTAGATCTTCTTTAATCTCGACTGGAGATAAGATCTCCTCGAGCTTCAACTTCGATAGAAGATAAGATCTTCTTCAATCTCGATCGGAGATAAGATCTCCCTCGAGCTTCAATCCCAATAGGAGATAAGATCTCTTTCAACCTCGATTGGAGATAAGATCTTTTAGAGCTTCAATCTCAATAGGAGATAAGATCTCCTTCAATCTCGATCGAAGATAAGATCTTCCTGAGCTTTGACTTTAATAGAAGATAAGGTCTCCTCCGAGCTTCAACCTCAGTGGGTGCAGAGCCCTAAAAAGAACTTTGACGTCATCTTTTTTGTACTTCCTTTTTTCGAATTTTGAACTCAGGAGTGGGAGACTAGTATTGGGGATAAACCCACTCCCACCGAAGTCCAGTCTTATGCTTAGCCTAATGTAACTGATAATCTCGAAAGAGCTTCGATCGAAAATTCTTCCTTCAGTAGTCAAACCCCTTCCAAACTTCTTCAGCAGTCGAACTTTTCCAACGGCCGAACCCCTCTTAGACTCCTCCAGCGGTTGAACTCCTACAACGGCCGAACCCCTCCTGGACTCCTCCAGCGGTCGAACTCCTTCCGAACTTCTCCTTCAACTGAACTTCTCCTAGACTTCTCCTTCAACCAAACTTCTTCATTAGTCGACTCCTTCCAGACTTCTCCATTAGTCGGACTCCTTTCGAACTTATCCTTTAGTCAGACTCCTTCTGAACTTTTCCATCAATCAAACTCCATCCAGATTCCTCCAGTGGATTACTTTCATATTTCAACTAGCATTCCTTTCGGATGATCCCCTTTAGTCGTATTTTCTTTAGGAGTCCGAACTTCTCTAAAATTGATGTATATCAAAGCTCTTCACCAATGGACACCTGCTTCCTCCGAACTTTGATTATTAAATCTCGATAAATGGGCACATCACGACAACGGACACCTCTCTCCATGATAAATGCCACGTGGCTCCGAGCGACTCAGTACCGGATGGCTATGTCTGTCACTATCAGTCTGCTACAGGTAGCGCTCCTCTCCATAACAAACTCCACACGATCCTGAGTGGCCCGCTATCGGATGGCTACGACTGTCACTATCAGTCTGCTATAGATGGCACCCCTCTCCATAACAAATCCCATGCGGTCCTGAGCGGCCAGCTATCGGACAACTACGACTGTCATTATCAGTTTGCTCCAAGTTTCGTCTATAAAAAAGATTCTCTATATACATTTTCTCTAAGCTCTCTTCTCCTTTCTAAAACTACCGAACTCTTTACTGAGTACTCCATTTCTACTGGTCAGAAAAGCTGACTTGATCATCGGAGAATCCTATCGGAGCTACCACCATCAACTCCGGATGGAATTTTATTTTGCAGGTCACTAGCAGCGACCTCTTTCTCAGCTCCAACTCGATCCGACATCGATCAAATTCTGCACCAACAAGAACTAAATGATAAATCCTCCTTTATCGAGTCTAAATAGTCCTAAGGACTTCATCATAGAAGAGTTTATTATAGAAAAATGCATAAAAATGATGAAAATATCAAAATAATAATTTTATTTATTATAATAATTTAAGTATATTTATAATCACCTCAACCATCTATAATCTAAATGATTGATTGTAGGATATATTTTTCAACAACTTCCACTTAAACTAAAGCCATTCAGAATAGTATCGTATACCCATCTTCCATTTATGATTATCCAACTCTTTGATTCTGAGGGCTTCAGTAAAAGGGTCGGCCACGTCTCCTTTCTGTCGATCTTTTGAAGTTCGATGTCACCTCATTTCATGATCTCTCATATAAGATGGTAGCAACGCAAAATGTATTTGGTACGCTGATGTGCCTTTGACTTCTTCGATTGAGCTATAGCTCCAGTGCTGTCATAGTAAAGTAGAACCGAACCATGTAAGAAAGGTGCCACTCCCAGCTTATCGATAAACTTCCTATTAGATATGTGTCTTAAAAGTCAGATTGGCTAAATACTTGTAATACACAGCTAAGGGCAATTTTATAATTTTGACTATAAATTAATAAAAGGATTATTTTGAAGAAAAAATCTTATTTCTTGGATCAAATTTATTCAGATCTGTTGGATCAAGAAGGATATTTTAAAAAAAAATTTCTTTTAGATCCAAATCAGATTTAAGACTCTTCAGATCTAATTTTATCAATCTAATAAAATAAATTAAATTTAATTTAATTTAATTTAATTATACCTTATTATGGGTAATCCTATTATCCTATGATGATCCTGATGTTTACTTGAGGTTCTGGATGCAGCCACATAAGCGCCTGGCCTCTATCGATATCTACTCAAGCAGGATTTAGAGATCTTCTTCTTCTCAATCTATCCTCCAAAAATTAGATCTGGATCTAATCTTGAAGGTCTTCAAAATGGCTTTTGAAGATCAGCCATTGTCTCTTGCAGCAGTGCTACCTTCTTCCTTTCCTGTTGCCTTTCTCTTGCTCGAATCGCACCAAACTTATTCCCAAAAATTCTTGGATGTGGATAGAAGAGAGAGGACCTGAAGGTGGCATGGAAAGTGAGAGATAGAAGCTTTATGGCATGGGCAAAGGGTAGAACCTCTCAATCCTAGGCGCAGATAGGGTTTATATATACCCTGCTGCGTCATGTAGTGCCACATCATCCCGGCCAATCATGGCTCTTTGTGCAATCAGATCTAAATCTGATTAGTGGGATGATATCATCTGATCCAATCAGATTAGAGTCTCTCATAAACCTCCTTAGGTGGCACCAAGACTACTCAAAGAAGACTCTTTGGCACCATCCAAGTAGAGAGCATGAAGCAACCTGGAGTCCCATCTGTATGGGACTCTAGGCATGATCCTCATGGGGTGCATGCCTCCCTAGGCATGCACCCCCTCCCTTTTTGCTTTTTAGCAATGGGACAAATCTTCATGTTCTCTTCTATGGGTGCATGACACATGGGAAGATGTCTAAGTGTCAAAGATCAATATTTGATTAAACTCAAAGGACAAGATTTAGCAGATGATGAAAAATGGTAGGTGTTGTCTTAAATTTATCTCATAAATTAAGATAATCCTTTTCTAATTTGGACAAGCTTTAGTCAGATCAAGTAAAGATTTCTGAGTGAGCTCAAATATATTTGGCTTAGTAGAGACAAGCTTTAATGATTGTTGAAGGAGAACATTAGGCTCAATTATGTGCTAGCACAATTTTCTTGAACTTAATTGAATCTTATTCAAATCAATTGAACTGAATTAATCCAATTGATGATATCCAAATCTAAACCCTTGTTTGTGTGACTCAGTTAGGTTCAGTTCTATATGGTAATGGGATACGTCACGATCTCTATCATCGATATTATCGAAACACCTTTCGATGGATTAAAACTTTTCTGATTTAGACAACTAGTATTATCGATCATCCAAATCATTCTAATTGCTCCCAAAATTCACTAATGACATCTAGCAGCATATGATGGCAACCCATCAAAATTAAAAATGAACCTCTCGGTGCAGTTACCTGTATGATTATGTTCCTCTATCTTGAGTCCTGATCGGATTAGGGTTAAGATGATCTCGTCAAACACTAATTTCCATCATATGAATTAATCATTCGATTTCAGTCCAATATGAAAATCTTAATAGAAACTCTTTCTATTATTTTACTCTGTAATGACCATGAGCTTATGGACTTGATTCTCATGATCATCATATGGCTGCTCCTCATCTACCAAGGTAGATAGATCCTCTATTGGTGCAATTCAATTCCTACAATGAACATGATATAGCTAACATACATCTCAGGATTCCAAATGGCTAGGAGACTGAGTTATTGTGTAGTCAAACTATAACACCCTCAAGATGAATTATCGATGCATCTCAAGTCAAAGAACTAGACACACCACTGCAGCTTCGAACCAGTCATCGATGAGAAGGTAGACTTCCTCATGACTGCTCGAGATGGTCATGCTCAATTTTTTCATTCTCTAATGAGTACCTATACTCTCGCTCTAGTATCTCTATACTATAGACTCAAGACTCATCTATCCTAAAGAAGTGATCGTACACCAATCTTTCGGATCAATCACCATCTTCATGATGATCCTACGGTCGGAAGTATTTTATGAGTTAATAATGAAAATTTATGTCTTAAATTTTCAACTCTTAAAAATATGAACTATCATTATCATTAACTCAAGGGATGTATCATAAACACTTTCAAATACACATTATGATAAAAAATATCCCATTTTATTATTTATAGTCAAAATTATAATTTTGTCCTTAGATGTGTATTATAAGTGTCAGCCAATTCTGGCTTCTAGGGCACACATATCTAACATATTTTCTATCATAGTGTGTATTTAAAGTATCTATGATACATCCTTTGAGTTAATGGCTATGATGATTTATATTTTCAAGAGTTAAAAATTTAAAATATAAATTTTCATAATTAATTCATAAAATTATTTCGATCATAGGATCATCACGAGGATGATGATCGATCCAAAAGATTGGTGTACAATCACTTTCTTAGGATAGATGAGTTTTAAGTCTATGGTGTGGAGACACCGAAGCCAGAATATAGGTACTCATTAGAGAACGAGGGCACTAAGTGTGACCACCTCGAGCAGTCATAAGAAAGTTTACCTTCTCGTCGATGACTGGCTCAATACTATAGTGGTGTGTCTGGTTCTTTGATCTGAGGTGCATCGGTAATTCACCTTGAGGGTGTTATAGTTTGACTACACCAAAACTCAATCTTCTAGCTATTCGGAATCCTGAGGTGTATGTTGGCCATAGCATGTTCATTGTAAAAATTGGATTGAACCAATAGGGGATCTATCTACTTTGGTAGATGAGGAATAGCCCTATGATAATTATAAGATTGAGTCCTTAAGCCCATGGCCATGGCAGAGTGAAGATGATAGAAAGAGTTTATATTAGTGTTTTACATTAGACTTAAATTGAATGATTAATTCATATGATAGATGTTGGATTTAATTTGTTCACCTTAACCCTAATCCTTTCGGGGCTCAAGATAGAAGAACCCAATCACATAGGTAACTGCACCTAGAGGTTCACTTTCAGTTCTGATAGATTAACACCATATACTATTAGGTATCACTGGTAGATTTTGAAAGCAATTAGAATGATTTTGATGATCGATCATTCTAATTGTATGAATCAAAAAAGTTTTAATCTATCGAAAGATATTTCGATGATGTCGATGATAGAGATTGCGACATGTCTCATTACCATACGAAACTAAATCTAACTCGATCACACAAATAAGCATTTGGATTTGAATGTCATCAATTAAGCTAACCTAATTCAATTGATTTGGATTAAATCCAAGCAGATTCAAGGTAATCGTGCTAGCACACGATTGAGCCTGGCTTTCTTCTTCTGTAATCTTTTGATTTATCACAATCAAGTCAAATTTGATTTGACTCATTCCTATATCTTGAATGAATTTATTTTTATCTAATTAGAATCAGTCCAGATTAGATTAATTATTGAAATTAAATTCATTCCTAGTGTAATTGGACTAGGGTCAAAAGTTGACCTGTTTGAAAGAATTAAAGGGTCACCTGATCGAATATTTTTAGAAAATTCTCTAAAAATCCTTTTGCTCTAATTTTTTGATATGTGATAGGGCTCAAGACATGCTATGCTAGTGGTTTATAGTGGTGGAGCCAAATTTTGTGATTTATGGTGGTGGTTTGACTAGGTTTTTGTAAGAGTTTGATTTGGATCAAATTCTTAAGGAAAGAGTCCTAGGTGCAATGGACTCTTCCTTATCTACTCATGTTGCCACTTTCCAAATTAATTTTTGGCATCAAAACTAGATGAGATTTGGGGTTTCGCATGTAGAATAATCCCTGGAGTCCCTTTAAATTAGATAATAGGTTATTTGGTCAATTGGGACTCTAGATGGTGTATATGTTTTAAATCCCTTCTCATGCTAAAGAGCTTAAATTGCATGAAATTATTTTCCATGCCCAAGTGCTGTTATCCATACCATATCCCATGCCCCTTCCATCCTCTTTCTTCCTCTCTTCTACATGCCTAAAAAGTTAGGCACAAATTAAAGAAAAAGGTCCAAGTATTTTGGTGCAAGATTTAGATTCTATGTGAAGGTGTTCATAAGATGAACTGCCTTCAAAAATTATTTGAAGGAGTTATAGATCAGATTCAGATCTAATCTTTGGAAAAAAATTTTGCAAGAAGAAGACATTCAGATCCTACCCAAGTGGATATCAGTAGGGGCCAGGCATGTGCATGGCTCCTTCCAGAACCTCAGGAACGATCAGGATCATCGTAGGATAATTAGATTACCCAATCAGATACTTAAAATTAAATTAAATTAAATTTAATTTTATTTTTAATATTAGATCACTATAATTAGATCTAAAAATTCTTAGATCTGATCAGATTATAGAATTTTTTATAAAAAAATTTACCTCAGATCTGATCAAATCTGGATGATCTTGTGGTGAAAAATCAAATTTTTCTTCAACTGGTATCAAAGCTGCATTAGCAGTTCTTCAGATCTATTTTAGATCTAATTTTATTTTTATTTATAATCTAATATTAAATATTTTAAATATTACATCAAATGTGATTAGATTTAAAATCAAAAAATTAAAAATTATTTAATTTAGATTTATAATATATGAGATGCATGACTAGACTAGGAATAGAATAGTTCTATGTGTAGTCTAGTATGATCATATTATTAATTTAATTAAATATAATTTTAAATCTATTTTATTTTTATTTTTTTAATATTATAATTATTATAACTAGATCTAAAAAATAAAAAATATAATTTTAATTTTTAATTTATTCATACGAGATATGAAAGATGCATGCTTAGACTAGTTATAGAATAGTTCTATAAACTATCTAGAATAATTTTATTTTGATGTGATCAAATTTAAAATTTTATTTTTCAAATTTAATATATGGTATTTAGATGTGAAAGCTTCATGATTGATTGAGTTTTGATACATGAGATATATACAAGGCATGTATAGGCTAGATCTTTGATTGTATATTTGATATATGATTTAGATCTAACTTATTTTATTTTAGAAAATATATTTTTGATTAAGGCATCCTCCTTGACCGTCCGGTCATAAAAATAAAGTAGGATTTGAAGGCCCCCTCCTTCTATTTGATGAAATATTTTTATGATGTGTAGGGGTGCTGCGCGTTCATCCTTAATCAGAAATCAGAACTTATTTTCTATAAAATTCTAGATTCTAAAATCCTAGAATTTTGTTACATATTTTATTCATGAATCCAAACTTAATTAAACATTAAGATTATAAAATTAATTAGATCTAAAAATTATAAATTTTTAGATCTAAGACATATTCATAAAATTGGGTTCGGGCTTGGGTAGCTCAATTAGGTCTAGCAGTTGATCAAACCGAATCAAGAGTTGGTTAGATGGGATCAAATAAAGCTTAAAATTGATCAACTTAATAGAATTAAGTCTGGGTCAAGATTGAATCACATTGAGATGTGACTCGATCAAGTCAAGACCTAATTTGGCTCCATGATTCGAGCCTGGATTGTAGGCTAATCCGATTAGCTCTGATTCGATAATTTGGTATCTAAGGTAAGTCTGGTAAATATGATCGACTGATTTTTAATTGGGAGCTACTTGACCTGAATGCATTCTTGTTGAGTTAATGGCATATCCCTTTTATCGGTCTCACTTACTTGGCTATTTGTGTTGATTCAGTTCTGATTTGAGGTGACTAACAATTTGAGCCAACCCATGCCACTAGGTTAGTCA
This sequence comes from Cocos nucifera, assembly GCA_006176705.1. Lineage (NCBI taxonomy): Eukaryota > Viridiplantae > Streptophyta > Magnoliopsida > Arecales > Arecaceae > Cocos > Cocos nucifera. The sequence continues at coordinate 36,352 of QRFJ01000934.1, read as the reverse complement.
TAGTTTTTATGACTAAGTCAAGTTAAATTTAAAGAAACCTAAATTAAATCTTCCTAAGAAAATATTAAGTCTAAGATCTTCAACCATTGTAGATGTGCAGGCCCTTCCCGGGATTTATTGTTCTCGGCTGGATATAGTGGTTTAGTTGCACCAGAAAGATGCAGCCATGTCTATTAGGCATTGGATGCTATGGATTGGAGGATAGGTTAGGCTCAATATTTCGGATATGGTGAGAGATCCAATTAGGAATCCAATTCATGCAAATGGTGGATCTGACTTAACAAGGAGTGGAGCAATATTTCGGGCACGATGAGCTTCATGAATTAGAGATCAGGTTTGGATGCACCATGATTAGAAAATGATTAGACAAGAGTTGTCTACTCATCGGTTGATCCATCATCAATAACTATTAGGTGAGGTGGTGAGCCAATCGGTGGGATCATACCATCCACTAGAAATCTATAATCATAGAGATTTTTGCATCTTTATCATGGAAGTATAGGGATTGGAGTAAATAGTGGAAGCCTAATTTATATGAAAATAAAACTTCTAAATAAATTGATTAAGTCTAATTACAAAATCTAACTAGAAACTTTGACTCTCTATAGAAAAATATCTGCATCCAATCCACTAGCCCGTATCTTGGACACCCATAGACTGATCGGATGCAACTATAAGGATTGGCTCCAGAACTTCAAAATAGTTTTGGATTCTAAAAAGTTGACTCATGTGTTAGAACAGAATCCTCCCACTTTACCAGCATGTCTATCCATTGATCAGAGAGCGTCTTTGAAAAAATGGATGAATGAAGATAACAAAGCCAGGTATTGCATGTTGGGCTTAATGTTTGATGAGCTACAGCGCCAACATGAAGACATTAAGACTAGCCATCAAATATTGGCTCATCTATAAGAGTTGTTTGGTGAACAAAGTTGCGCAGCCAAATATCAAGTCACTAAAAGACTTTTTAAGGCTCAGATGCGTGATCTACAGTCGATCCAAGATTATTGTTTGATGATGATCAAGGACTTAGAAGAGCTTGAGAAGCTCGATGTCAAGTTAGATCAGGACCTGCAGATATATAATTCTATAGTTTTTAATTGATGTGTTAGAATTTGACATCTCGAATTCGACCCATAATAAGAAGAGAAATAGTTTTTAGTACAGCAGTCAGGCTGGCTCTGATACGCATTCGAGCTGGCTTTGATTGAGATCGAGTCGACTCAAACCAAAGCTGAGCTGACTCTCTTAGGTAGATAGATAGTAGGAGTTCGGGCGAGATGCAGTCAAGCTAGCTCGACCCCTGACCGAGCCGGCTTGATGGAGGCAAACCAAACATGATGGGGTTTTTTCTGTTTGGACTCGGATTATGATTAATTCAAGGGGTCTACGGGAGTTGCACATGGACCACGTGATCCAGTAGCCATGAAGGGTTGCGGTCATAATTTGAAGGTCAAAAAATATTTCAAAACTCTATCAAGGATATGTTCGACTCATATTAGGAGAACGAGTCTTATTAGGACTCTTGTAAACTACTGAGAAGAGGATTCTCATCCTATTTAAAGGGCTGAAATACTGTGGAGTAAAAAAGATGGTACGTGTGGCATGAGAGGCATGTAGAGAGGCTCAGACAGCCATTGAGAGAGGCTTGGTAGAGTGCCGAGTAGGTGCAGCTCATGAGAGAGAGAAGCAATAGGTGCATAGCATCCGATGAGGAGGCTATGAGGGCAGAGCATCTTATAGCTTTTATGGGTCTCCTTGGGATTCTGAAAGAGCTTTTATGAGGGTAGCTTCTAGTTGAGAGAGATTTATGTATGGTGAGTTGAGAGTGGGTGTTCTCCTCTTATACCTATTTTTTTCTTTCATAGTAAAACTTTGCATGCCCTATAGAGGTGAGCTTTTAGGCTGATCCACGTACTTGATTATTTTCTTATTTTATTTTTTTCTTCTTTCTATCATAATAATTTGGTACTAGAACCTTAATAAGCGGTATTAGAGTAGCTGATATCCCAACAGTTTGGTATTAAAGTGAGTTGATACCATAACAATTGGTATCAGAGTTAGATAGTACTGGAGCACAGATTGTTGAGTGGATAGAGATTGAAGAATATGGAGAAGATAAGCACAATCAAGGTGGAGATCAACAGGTTCAATAAGAAGAGCAATTTCTTCTTGTGACAAGTAAGGGTAAAGGATGTCCTCATCCAACATGGATTGATCGATGCTCTCTTGTATGATGAGATGTCAGCCACCATAGAGGTGAAGGATTGAAAGCAGATTCAGATGAAGGTGGTGAGCATGATTCGCTTGTACCTAGCGGATGATGTGGTGATCCATGTACTTGATGAGACTTTTTTGGTGCTATGGTCGAAGCTTGAGAAGTTGTACATGCTGAAGTCACTCACCAACACACTATTCTTTTGGAGGCAGTTCTACCAATTATAGATAGATGAAGGCCGGAGCATGCAGAAGCATCTATCCAACTTTCAGAAGATCCTCACCGACCTCCTTAGCATTGGTGAAAAAATTAAGAAGAAGACTAGGGTGTTGGTCTTGCTAGCATCGCTCCCCCTTTGTATGAGTTCTTGGTGACTGGTCTTCTAGTGGGAAAGAGGACAATCAAGATGGATGAGGTTACTATAGCGATACTTTAGAATGAGGTTCTCAGAGGAAAGAATCCAGCTTCGAGCTCAGATGGTGGCAGCTCGCTTTGACGATTTCTAGAGGAGTAGGAGGCAGTAGATGGAGTGGCAGAGGATCGTAAGAAGGACGATCCAGGTCCAAGATAAGGGATCTTGGCAAGATTAGATGCTATAGGTGTGACAAGTTAGGGCATCGAGTCAAGAATTGCCCATAACTCAAGGATCGGACGAGGGCTGCTGTAGCGATGGCCAGTAACGAGTCAGAGGATGAGGTTTTGGAGATATCTGATGAGGTATCTAGTTCTTTTCAATAATAGATTTTAGATTCTACATGCACATATCATGTTTGTTGTAGAAAAGAGTAGTTTGACTTTCTGGAGAGTAGTGATGGCACTATTTATCTACCGAATGGATCGAGTTGTGCGATCAGAGGCATCAAGACGGTCTGCTGAAAGACACATGATGGTGCAGTGAAGAGATTGGAGGAGGTATGATACCTAATTTTAAGTGGAATCTTATCTCTCCGAGCAGATTGGATTTAAATGACTATAGATGGGTAGCTAGTGATTGAATCCTAAAGGTCATGCATGGTGATATGGTGATATTGGAGCAAAAGAAGAAGACAAAAGGATTTTACTATTTGGCAGGAAGTCTAGTGTGAGGTTGAGCTTCAGAAGTCAGAGGGAGCCCAGTGCAAGGTGGAGCTCCAGGTGGAGATGGATCGAGCACGAGATGGGAGACTCAAAAGGATGAGAGACGATATCGTAGAATGAAATTTCTATTGCTACAGGAGAATTTTTTGAGCAGATCTTTGGTCAAAGTGGACATAGCCCATGATAGAGGTGGGATTGAGCGGCCTGGTTTGACTCCCATGTTTGCCCATCCATGATCAGCAGGTGTGTCCTGGGGCATAGGAGTGAGCTGGATCATAAGATCTAAAAGTCAGGTGGAGGCCAAATGTCAAGTCAAGATGGAGATTGTTAGGATTTGATGCCTCAAATTTGACCCATAGTAAGAAGAGAATCAATTTTCAGCATAGTAGTTGGGCCGGCTCTGATATGCAGTCGAGTCGACTCGAATTGAGATTGAGCCAACTCGAACCATAGCCAAGTCGGCTCTCTCAGACAGATAGATAGGAGTCCAGGTGAGATGCAGTCGAGCTAGCTCGACCTCTGACTGAATCGGCTCAACGGAGGCCAATAGAATATGATGGGGTTTTTTTCTGTTTGGACCCAAATTATGATTAATCCAAGGAGTCTACGAGAGTTGTGCATGGACCATAGGATCCAATGATCATGAAGGATTATGGTCATGATCTGAAGGTCAAAAAATATTCTAAGACTCCATCAAGGATATGTTCGACTCATATTAGGAGAATGAGCCCTGTTAGAACTCTTGTGAACTAATGAGAAGAGGATTCTCATTCTATTTAAATGGTTAAGGTGCTGTGGACCAAAAAAGATGGTGCATGTGGCATGAGAGGCACGTAGAGAGGCTCAGGTAGCCATCGAGAGGAGCTTGACAGAGTGCCAAGTACATGCAGCCTATGAGAGAGAAAAGCAATAGGTGTATAGCATCCAGTGACGAGGTTATGAGGGTAGAGCATCTTGTAGCTTCTATGGGTCTCCTTGGAATTCTAAGAGAGCTTTTATGAGGGTAGCTTCTAGTTAATAGAGATTTATGTATGGTGAGTTGAGAGTAGATGTTCTCCTCTTGTACCTATTTTTCTCTTTCATAGTGAAGCTTTGCATGCCCCATCGAAGCGAGCCTTTAGACTGATCCACATCCTTGATTGTTTTCTTATTTTATTTCTTCCTTCTTTCTACTGCAATAATATGGTACTAGATCCTTAACAAGTGGTATCAGAGTAGTTGATATCCCAACAGTTTGGTATCAGAGCAAGTTGATATCACAATATGATGCGTATGGGCAGTTCATCATGAACTACCATATGCATAAACTTCAAAATACCTTGGCTGAACTTATGAATATGCTGGTTACTACTGAGCTCTCTATGAAAGGTTCAAAGGGCTCAGTGCTTACTAGGGAGCGGACTTCTTCCAAGAGAAAGTCTTTTAGGAAGAAAAAGAAAATGCGAAGAAGTAGAAGATGGAAGGTGGGAAGAAAAAGAATATAGAGCTGAAGAAGAAGGCCGACAAGAAAAAATATTTTCATTGCAAACACTAGAAGCGGAACTGCCCTTTTTACCTAACCAGCCTGAAGAACAAGAAGGAGGCAGGTCCTTTTGGAGGTATGCTCATTATAGAATCTAATCTTATGATTTTTTCTGCATCCAGTTGGGTGCTTGACTCTGGTTTTAGTGCTCACTTATGCACTTCTATGCAGGATCTTAGAGATAGCAGGAGGCTGAGGGATGGTGAGATGATTATACACGTTGGGAATGGAGTAAGAGTTGCTGCTGTGGCCGTGGAAACCTATCCTCTTCGACTACCATCAGGATTAGATCTAATTCTTAGAGATTATTTTTATGTACTTGTAGCAAGTAGAAATTTAATTTCTATTTCATGTTTAGCACAAGAAGGCTATGTAATTAGTTTTCTTAAGGACCATTGTAATATTCTTTATGAAAGAAATAAAATTGCAAGTGATTTTCTTATAACTAATCTCTATCAGTTACATATTAATGTTTCTATTTTTAATATCGAGCAAAATATGAATTATCGAAAATGCGCGCGCTTCCCACACGGATCGGTGTGGCCGTCGGTGATTAGCCAAGCAACAAGAAAGTACTTCTCAAAGATTAATGCGAAAGCACGATCAAATAATTCAAGGAATAGAGAAGAAGAGAACAAAATATTTTTGAGAGAAAAGAGCTTTTATTCGATATATTTCAGCACTTTTTATAACCTTGACCTATTTTCAGTACATATACTTTATAAAGGATCAAGTCCAAACTCATAGAAAAACTCCTCAAACCCAAACAACCCATGTATACAAAATAATAATCCATGAAAACTGAGTCGGCTCAATCTGAAATTGAGCCGGCTAAGCTACGATTGGGTCAGCATAGTTCCAAACTGAGCCAACCCAATTGTGTACTATGCCAATAGCTCGAAAATGTTGCTTTTTATTTGGATTTTCTTCTGAGACCTAGCCAACCCAATCCTGAACTGAGCCGGCCCAGTTTCCAACTTAGCTGGCTCAGTCTCAGGATGAGCTAGTCTAGTTTCTAAACTTTGCTAGGAGAGTTAATTTCTCTTCTGGTTCGCTCCCATCTTTCCATGACCTATTTTTTCATATTTTTAAGACTTGGGAGTGCCACATCTGAGCTCACATTCTCGACCTTGGTGCTTCCAAGTCCTTATGAACTCATCTCTTCTCAACAGACCCATCCATGCCACACATCTCTGAAAGCTGTCATTGGGGAGTACCTTCGTGAGTGCATCAAACTGATTCTTCTTGGTATGGATCTTCATCAGTTTCACTTCACCTTTTTCTACCAACTCTCTGATCCTATGGTACCTCACATCTATATGCTTTGTACATGCATGATAGATTGGGTTCTGTTCCAATAGTAGAGCACTCTGACTATCACTGAATAGTGTAACCTTGTTCTGCTCCACCCCCAACTCATCAATCAACCTCCTAAGCTAAAGGGCTTCCTTTGCAGCCTCCGTTATCCCAATGTACTCAGCCTCTATAGTAGACAAGGCCATGATTAGCTGAAGGGTTGATCTCCAAGACATCGATCCATCATATACGTAGAAGAGGTATCCAGTAGTAGACCTCCTTGTATCAAGATCACCAGCATAATTTGCATCAACAAACCCTTCCAGAGGACCTGAACCTTCACACATCTTCACAAATTATTCTCTAAATCCTCCCGACTGCCCACCAAATACCAAACCATAATCCTTTATTCCATGCAGATATCTCAATATCCATTTCAATGCTTTTCAGTATTCCTTCCTAGGGTTAGCCATGTATTTACTAACCGTGCTCACTGCATGTGCTATATCTAGTCTACAACATACCATAGTATACATCACATTGCCTACAACATTTATGTAAGGAACTCGTTCCATGTACTCTCTCTCCTCTTCTGACTGGGAGCTCTGTAACTTGGAGATAAACATGTGGCTCGATAATGGCATCTCTGCAGGTTAGGCCTTCTCCATCCCAAACCTCTCCAGAACCTTCTAGACATACTTTTCTTAGGACAAATGGAGCACTTCTTTGCACTTATCTCTGCAAATCTCCATTCCAAAGATTTTCTCAGTTAGACCCAAATCTTTCATCTCAAACTCAGATGATAATGCCCTTTTCAACCTTTTCACAGCATCCATGCTTCTACTGGCTATGAGCATATCATCTACATGCAATAATAGGTAAGGGCATCCTCCTCATCTACATCCTTGACGTAGACACAACAATCGTGTTCACATTTGCTGGAACCCTAGCTCAAGACAAAGTTATCAAACCTTCGATATCACTAGCGAGGAAATTATTTCAAGCCATACAAAGACTTCCTAAGTAAACACACCTTTTCTTCCTATTCCATCTCCATGAAATCATCTGGCTGCTTCATGTAGATTCTTTCCTCCAAAGTCTCATGAAGGAAGGCCGTCTTCACGTCCATCTGTTCCAATTTCATGTTATGTTGTCTCACCAATGACAGCAAAACTCAAATAGATGTATAACACACCATAGGAGAGAAAATTTTTGTGTAGTCAATCCCTTCCCTTTATGAGTATCCCTTTGCTACTAACCTTGCTTTGAATCTGACTCCACCTTATTTTGAAGGTGCTTCTTTCTTTGTGAACACCCACTTTGAGCCAATAGGTCGAGCACCCTCTGGAAGATCCACCAGCTATTATGTCTGATTTTTTTCAAGTGATTCCATCTTCTCTATTATGACCTGTATCCATGAATCATGGTCCTCACTCTCCTTGGCCTCTGTATAATTCTCTGGATCTCCATTAGCAGTGATAAGTGCATAAGAGATAACCTCATCAATGCCATATCTGATCGGTCTCCTAATAGTACGCTAGGGCTTGTGCAAAGTCACTCTCACTAGCACATCTCTGTCTGATGTCTGTGGCTGCTCCTACACATCTATTTGAACTGTAGGTTCTTCATGCTAATTTTCAATCTGAGATAATACTTTTCTGCCTAGCTCCACCTCAACAGGAACACTTCTATAAGTGGATGTAATCTGCATGCCATCATTCTCTGACTGAGCATCGCTGTTCACCTCTATTTTTCTAGTTTCATCTATCCTAGACCTCCTCAAGATGCTCTTCTCATCAAAGATAACGTCTCTGCTGATCACTGACTTCTATGCTTGAGAGTCCCACAGTAGGTACCCCTTGACTCCTTATGGATATCCTATGAATATCATCTTTTGAGATTTTGGATCCAATTTGCTCTCGATTGTCTCTACATGTGTATAGGCTGTGCAATCGAAGACTTTCAGATGGTCAAGCTCCATCTTCTTTCCACTCTAGACCTCCTCTAGAATGCCTTCATTCAGCTTATAATGAGGGGACCTGTTCATAAAAAAATAAGAAAAAGTTATAGCATCACCCCAAAAGAACTTTGGGAGTGATGTCTGCAGCCTCAAACTCCATGCCTTCTTGATCGGTGTCTGGTTCATCCTTTCCATGACACCATTCTGTTGGAGAGTCATCTTCACCGTGTAATGGCATTTGATGCCATTTTCCTCATAGTACCTTCTAAACTCCAGGCTAGTTACTTTCCTTCATGGTCTGACCTCAGACACTTCACCTATCTTCCTGACTCCTTTTCTACTTCAGCTCTCTAGGCTCTGAATCGGACAAACATCTTTAATTTTTCTCCGATCAGATAAATCCATACCTTTCTTGGGAAATCATCAATGAAAGTGACAAAGTATTTTGCTCGACCTCTAGCTGATACAGGAGCTGGTCCCCACACATCCAAATGTACTAAATCTAGCACTCTTTTGCTGTGCTTGGTACTTCTAGCAAACTTCATCCTATGCTATTTGCCAAAGATGCATGGCTCACAAAGATCTGTGCCCTCCTTCTTTAGGGCTAGGATCATACCTCTTTTGCTTAGTTCAGTGAGCCCACGGTCACTCATATGATCCATTCGATAGTACCACAGCTGATATAAAATTTGCTCCTCCTGTGCCGCTACTAGCACCTCTACACTATCATTTACCATTGAGCCTTCCATTTTATAAAGATTGTTGCTCAGTCTTCTACCTCTCATCACCATCAAAGCTTTTTTAAAAATTTTCAGACATCCACTCCCAGTCTTGTAGGTGATGTGGTGCTCCCAAGCCTTGGGAGGCCACGGGCAGAGCCAAGGTGAGGACTCTAGAAAGGCTAGGATAGGTGTAGCCCTAGGGCTAGGATAGGAGTTGTCCTAGGATGGAGGCAGCATGTAGCTCTCCACAGGCTTGAGGTTCGGATATTGAGGGCCTCAAGGGACTTGGTTGGTGCTTCGAAGATCTAGGATTCAAGGTAAAGCAAGGAATCAAAGTCGAAGAATCAAGATTGCAGAAAAGATATTTTCTATAGATTAGCCAGCTTAGTCTAAAACTGGATTGGCTAAATCTCAGAGATAGAAAAAATAGAAAGATCGAGTTTCAGGACTATAGGCATGGCACAGAACTGGGCGAGCTTAGTTTCAGACTGAGTTGACCTAGTGAAACTTAGCCGGCTCAGTGCTGAGACTGAGCTGACTCAATGCACAAGCAGAGTTATGCGAGGGTCTATTTTAAGCTAGGGTCTGGGTTGATCCTAGGGGTCTTAATGCCTGATTTGAGAGGTCTTAAGGGGGCTAATTCATGTATGGGTTGGGATTAGATCCAGGGGATGAGAGCATGTGAGACTTTGGCTTGGTGAGTGCTTTCATGTAATGGGTTAGCCTAAGGGAGTTTTTAAGCTGTAGTTTGTTAGGATTCATGTGAGAACTCTAGGGTATATAAACCAGGACATTGTAACTTTTATAATAGAAAAAAATATAATTGAGCTCTTCTTTCTAACTCTCTTATATTTGGTTCTAATATCAATACCCTAGCTTCTCTCATCTTTTTTAGATCTTCTTCAGTTTGCTGGATTGACACCCAGGTTCACGTAAGAGATCGGATCTATGGCTGTGGCTTCGAGCAGCCGTAGGAACAACAATTGGTATTAGAGCAAGGTTGAGCGTGAAGGAGGAAGAAGATCAATTTTCAGCAGAGATCAGTAGCAAGATTCAGATCTAAAGGCTTTTTTCAGACTTCATGAGGAAGAAAGAGATCATAGGGCTATTATTCACCATCCCTAGTCAAGGTATTTCTTAGATCTATCTATTTGCTGTTATTTGATTTAGATTGATTATGAAGAATAATGGGTTGAAGGTAGGATTAGAGAAGTTTGATGGAAAAGAAAATTTCATGATATGGATGGTAAGGGTGGAGGATCTGCTGGTTCAGATGAGGTTGGATTCAGCCTTGGAAGATAGGTCGGAGGAGATCATAGACAAGGAGTAGGTGTCCTTGGAGAAAAGGGCACGTGCCACAATTAGGACTTGTTTGACGGATGAGGTTTTGTATGGTGTGTTGGAGGAGAGAACACCCAAGGGATTATGGTTGAGGTTGCAGTAGTTGTACATGGAAAATAATATGTGCAACAAGTTGATGTTGAAGAAGCAACTGTATAGCTTTCGGATGCAGGAGGGTGAGGATGTTGCGGGGCATATTCAGTGGTTCGATCGGATGTGCATGGACTTGCTCAATATAGTGGTGGATTTAGAAGAGGAGGATAAGAGTTTATTGTTGCTGTGTTCGCTATCCGGGAGCTTTGATCTATTGGTGACAACTTTGCTGTATGGTATGGAGACACTGGTGTATGAGAAGATCGTATCAGTGCTCAGGTCTAACGAGCAGCGAGAATGGATGATGAAGAGGAAGATCTTTTAGGAGAGTCTTGTGATTTCAGAGAAGCACAAAAAAGAGAAGAAGGATAAATAGAGGGGCAGCAAGGGATCCAAGAGATGCTTCAAGTATGGAGAAGCAAGGCACTTTAAGCGAGAGTGTCTACTTTGGAAGAAGTGCAAGGAAGGAGAAGGGTTGGATTCCATCAGTACAGTCATTGAAAGTGAAGATTCGGATGAAATCTTGATGGTCTCGAAGGAGCCCGTTGGATGCGGTGTATTTGAGACAATTTCGGATAGGTTTGCGGAGTGCAAAGAATTCGAAGGGACAGCAACGGTGTTTGAGGTATAGTAGCAGGCCTAGTAGTGCAGTGTTGGGTGGTTGGTCTCGAGGGACTCAGAGATAGAGTTGGCTTCTGCAGCATCAGAGGAACTTCAGCTCCAGGTGGAGCACTAGGTAGAGATGGCTTCATGGGTGGAGGAAGCTGTGACACGGGTTCAGAGCAGAGGAGTGCAGAGGGAGAACCTATATCCCAACACCAGTATTGGGGCTGTACAGATCCAGGTGGAGAGGATTGTGGGGAAGATAGGCATGGCTCTGAGGGAACAGTGTCAGATGGAGCATCAGGATATGTGGCGAGTGCCAGTAAAGGAACATTGCATGATCTCCAGGGAAGTCCAGGATAAGTGATGCAGCTGCTAAGTAGAAGGATACCTATAACTCCAAAGGTGGTGCAGAGAAACAAGCCAAGGACTTCAGCGATGGAGGCGGTCATCCCGAAGGCCTCAAAAAGAGCTCAGTAGTTGAAGAAGAATGGCAGTGGCAAGGTGAGCATGAGGGGCTATCAGGATATGCAGGAACAACAGGATTGTGCAGGAGGATGTTGCCAGGTGTTCCAAGGCTTGGGTGCACCAAGATGGAGATTGTAGGTGGTGTGGTGCTCCCAAGCCTTGGGAGGCCACGGGCAAAGCCAGGATGAGGCCTCCGGAGAGGCTAGGATAGGTGTGGTCCTAGAACTAAGATAGGAGTTGTTCTAGGATGGAGGCGACATGTAGCTCTCTATGGGCTTGAGGTTCGGGTATTGAGGGTCTTAAGGGGCTTGGTTGGTGCTTCGGAGATCTAGAATTCAAGGTGGAGCAAGAAACCAAAGTCGAAGAATCAAGACTACAGATAGGACATTTTCTATAGGTTAGTTAGTTCAGTCCAAAACTGGATCGACTAAGTCTCAGAGCATAGGCAAAATAGAAAGATCGAGTTTTGAGACTACAGGCACGACATAGAATTGGGCGGGCTCAGTTTCAGACTGAGCCGACCCAGTGAAACTTAGCTAGCTCAGTGCTGAGACTGAGTCGACTTAGTGTGCGGGCAGAGTTATGCAAGAGCCTATTTTGGGCTAGGATCTTGGTTGATCCTAGGGGTCTTAAGGCCTGGTTTGAGAGGTCTTAAGGGGGCTAATTCATGTATGGATTGAGATTAGATCCAAGGGATGAGAGCATGTGAGACTTAGGCTTGGTGAGTGCTTTCATGTATTGGGTTAGCCTAAGGGAGTTTTTGAGCTATGGTTTATTAGGATTCATGTGAGAACTCTAAGGTATATAAACTAGAACATTTTAACTTTTACGATAGAAGGGAATACAATTGAGCTTTTCTCCCTAACTCTCTTCTCTCTGGTTCTAACATCAAAACCCTAGCTTCTCTTTTCTTTCTTAGATCTTCTTTAATTTTCTAGATTAACACCCAGGTTCACACAAGAGATCGGATCTACGACTGTGGCTCCAAGCAGCCGTAGGAACAACAAGCCTGGCTACTAAAAGCATAACCCTACTTCTCCAAGTAGCCCAAAGAAATCAAATTCTTTTTCAACTCTGGTACATACCTGATATTTGATAATGTATGAATGATCCCATCGTACATCCTCTTCCTGATAGAGCCAATTCTAGCTACTTTGCATGGGTGATTATCTCCAAGGCTGACACTTCCACCATCGATCTTCTGATAGGTAGCAAACCACTCCTGATGAGAAGTATAGTGGTGCGAGCATGTTGAATCTAATATCCACATAGAATCGCACTCTGTGGATCCATTTGATATAACTAGTAGGTCTTCTCCACTACTCACAGAAGCTGTATCATTTTTCTTGCTGGTCTTTTCTTTTTTTGATCTCAAAAGGGGACAATCTCTCCTTAAGTATCCAGATTGATGACATTTATAATATTTTAATGTCATCTTCCTCTGATCATGAGACTTTGACTTGCTCTTGGATTTTCCTCTTATCTTCTCCTTTGATCTTCCCTGTCTTTCATTCACAGCCAAGATCATAGACTTAGGATCTCTCTTACAGATCTTTTTCCTTTACTCATTTGATCTGAGTACATCAACAATTTCTTCATAGTTTAGAGTCTTCTTCCCATAAACTAAAGTTGTTATGAGACCATCATACAAACCTAGGAGAGAACATAATAGCAGCAATGCCCGATCCTCCTCGTCGATCTTCACATCCAAACTCATTACCTCAGAACACATCTGATTAAACCTTTCAATATCTGCAATAAGATCTCTATCTTCGGGCATCTTCAGACTATACAGCTATTTTTTTAACCATAGCTTGTTCGTCATGTTCTTCCCTATGTATGTGTTCTTCAGTCTCTCTCAGAGCTCCTTTGTCGTAGTTTCTGTGCAAACCTTAGGCAAAACCTGATCGGCCAAGCACATCCAAATTATGCTAAAGCAATTTCCTCCAACTCTTTTTAATCCTCGGCACTGATCTTTTCAGACCTTTCTTTTGTCAAGATCTTGTAGATCCTCTGTTAAACCAACAAGTCCTTTACTCTTTGCTACCATAGAGGGAAGTTCTCCTTGCCGTCGAACTTCTCAAAATTCACCTTGAATCCACTTGATCCCTTGACTTCAAACAAGTCAAAAATAGATCCCTAACATCCTTCACGATCTCATACATCAGCAAAACTATCCTTCAAAGAATATCTAACTAGCCCTAGATCCTCTTTCCAAACTTCTGTATCACTGTTCCTCCATATAAATAATCTCCACCTCAATCTAGAGACAACCATGAAGCAAACTAGAAGTTTTAGGATAAAATCTGTTGCAACAAATCCTGGATGTAGTAAACCCTAGGTGTCTTTCTTCCTTCTATACAACACCATTCTGATACCAAATATCTGGAATACGCGCTCTTCCCACATGGATCAATGTGGCCATCGATGATTAGCCAAGCAATAAGAAAGTACTTCTCAAATATTAATGTGAAAATATGATCAAATAATTCAAGGAATAGAGAAGAAGAGAAGAAGAGATTTTTAGAAGAAATGAGCTTTTATTCAGTATATTTCAACACTTTTTACAATCTTGATCTATTTTCAGTATATATACTTTTTAAAGGATCAAACCCAAGCTTATAAAAAAACTCTCCCAATCCAAACAACCCACGTACATAAAATAATAACCCACGAAAATTGAGCCGATCCAGTTTCAAACTGAGCTGGCTAACCTGCGATTGGGTCGGCTCAGTTCCAAACTGAGCCGACTCAGTTGTGTACCATGCCAATAGCCCAAAAATGCTGCTTTCTATTTGAATTTTTCTTTGAAACCTAGCGGATCTAGTTCTGGACTGAGTTGGCTCAGTTTCCAACTTAGCTGGCTCAGTCTCAGGATGTGCCGGCCTAGTTTTTGAACTTTTTAGGAGAGCTAATTTCTCTTCCAACTCGCTTTCGTCTTTTCATGACCTGTCTTCTCATATTTCCAAGACTTGGGAGTGCCACTTCTGAGCTCACATGAATGCCATAGGATCAAAGCGATCTAGGGATAGTCTAAATGATAGGTATGTTTGGCACCCTAGGCTAGATCATATAGTTGAAGATAGGGTTAAAAAATTGGAGAAATCTGGGCTATTGAGTTCGTTAACTTTTGAGTTATATTCAATTTATGAATTATGCCTTCATGGCAAAATGACCAAGCTTCCTTTTGTAAGACATGAAAAAAGGATCATAGACCTATTTGCCCTAGTACATACTGATGTATGCGGCTTATTTGATGTACTGATCAAGGACAATTATGTCTACTTCATCACCTTTATCGATGATCTATCTCGGTATGGGTATGTGTATTTGATGCGACATAAGTCTGAAGCCTTTGAAAGATTCAAGAAATTCAAACTTGAAGTAGAAAAATAAATAAAAAAACTCATTAAGGTTCTTCGATCAGATCGAGGAGGTGAATACCTTACTTAGGAATTCCTAGACTATCTTAAGGTCTATGGCATAGTCTCTCAATGTACTCTACCTAGTACATCTCAACTCAATGGAGTTTCAGAATAGAGAAATCAGACTCTATTAGATATGGTATGATCCATGATAGGTTTCACGGACCTTCCTAAGTTTCTTTGGGGACATAGTTTGATGACCGCTATATATTTACTGAATAGGATTCTCTCTAAAATCATTCCTATCGCACCGATGCGATATGGCATGGTAAGAAACTAAATCTGAGTCATCTCAGATTTTGAGATTGTCTAGCTTATGTCAAGAGACGACAAGTGGACAAATTAGAGTCTAGGTTTGTTGGATATCCTAAAGAGTCATTAGGATATTATTTCTATCTCTTGGAAGATCATAATGTGATTGTGAGTCGACGTGCCATTTTTCTTAAAAAATAGTTTATTCAAGATGGTAGCATCGAAAGATAGATTAGACTCGAGGAGAAAGTCTCCGATGAGAAACGAGCTAAGGAACCTATGAAACCCATCAAATTGAGCCAATCCAGACACTACCTCCTCCACCTCATAGATCAAGTAGAATTTTCTGTACTCCTGAAAGATACTTAGGTACTATCTCAGAAGATGTAGAGAAAATGTTCCTCATAAAAAATGGGATTCATGGTGATGATTCCAAAACCTATGATGAGGAGATATTAGATATCGACTCTGAGAAATGGTTAAAGGCAATGAAGTCAGAGACTGACTCAATGCGCTTGAACCAAGTCTAGACCTTGGTAGATCCATCTGAAGGTATAGTATCTATTAGGTGTAAATGGATCTTCAAGAGAAAGATAGGTGCTGATGGAAATATAAAGACATTCAAAGCAAGGCTCGTAGCTAAAGGATATAGTCAGTATGAAGGCATTGACTATTAGGATACTTTTCGTCAGTAGCCATGCTCAAATCCATCCACACATTACTTACTGTTGCAGCCTATTTTAATTACAAAATATGGCAGATGGACGTAAAAATGGCGTTCTTAAATGGATATCTTGAGAAAGATATCTATATGAAATAGCTGCTAGGTTTAACATCCAGTGATGATGATCACAAGGTATGCAAGCTGCAAAGGTCCATATATGGACTTAAGCAAGCATCTTAGAGCTGGAATGCTCGTTTCGATGATGTAATCAAATCATTTGGATTCATCAAGAACAAGGAGGAGTCCTGTATTTTCAAAAAGGTTAGTGGGAGCACTGTTGTTTTTCTCGTACTGTACATGAATGACATCCTCCTAATTGGGAATGATATTTCTGAAGGAAAAATCTTGATTTTTTGGATCAGGTTCGTTCAAATCTGATTGGATCAAGAGGCATATTTCAAAAATTTCTTCTTAGATTCAAATAAGATCTAACAATTTTCAGATCTGATTTTATGATCTGATAAACAAGAAAATTAAATTAAATTAAATCTAAATTAGTTTTACCTTAATATGGATAATTCGATTACCCGTTGATGATCTGCTGATAGCCTGAGGTTCTGGATCTAGCCATGCAAGTGCCTGGCCTCTACCAGTATCCACTCAGACTAGATCTGGAGATCTTCTGCTTCTTTATCACGTCTCCAAAAATCAGATCTGGATCTAATTTGGAGGATCTTCGAAACTCCTTTCGAAGATCTGTTGTCGTCTCTGCAGCAGTGTTGTCTTCTTTCTTTCTTGTCAGCCTTTTCTTACTTGAATCACACTAATCTGAAGGCCCAGCTTCATTGGGCATGGAGAGGAGAGAGAGGATTAGAAAGGTGGCATGAAGGAGGGAGAGGGGTAGCCTTGGGGCATGGCTAAGAGAAAATTCTAAGTTGGGCGCAGATAGGTCTTTATATAGACCCTACTGCGCCACACAGTGCCACATCACCCCAGCCAATCACGTTGCTTCATGCAATCAGATTGGTGGGATGACATCACCTGATCCAATTAGATGAGAGACCCACAGATTCATCCTTAGGTAGCACCTAAGATTGGTCAAAGTCTATAGGCAAGGGTCATCTAGTTTGAATCCAAGAAGCAACCTGGAGTCCCATCCGTATGGGACTCTAGGCATCCCTATCCACGAGCACACGCCTTCATCCTTAGGTGGCACCTAAGACTGGTCAAAGTCTATAGGTAAGGGTCACCTAGTTTGAATCCAAGAAGCAACCTGGAGTCCCATCCGTATGGAACTTTAGGCATCCCTATCATGGGCGCATGCCATCCTTGGCGTGCGGCCCCTTCTTTCAAAAATCCAGTAAAGGAACAAGCCCTTATCTGCTCTCCAATAAGTGCACGACACATGGACAGATGTCCAAGGGTCAAAGGTCAATGTTTGACCAAAGTCAAAGGACAAGAATTAGCAGATGACGAAAAATGGCAGATGTTGTCTCAAACTTATCTCATAAATTAAGACAACCCTTTTCTGACCTGAACAAGCTCCAGTCAGACTAGGTAAAGGTACCTGAGTGAGCACAAATATATTTGGCTTAGTCGAGATAACTTTTAATGATAGAAAAAGGAGAATGTTAGGCTCAATCATGTGTTAGCACAATTTTCTTTGAACCTAATTGAATCTAATTCAAATCAATTGAACTAGGTTAGTCCAATTAATGATATCCAGATCCAAACTTTTGTTTGAGTGACCCAGTTAGGTTCAGTTCTATATGGTAATGAGATATGTCATGATCTCCGTCATCAACATCATCGAAACTCCTTTCGATGGATCAGAACTCTTCTGATTCAGACAACTAGAATGATCGATCATCTAAGTCATTCTAATTGCTCCCAAAATCGACTAGTGACACCTAGCAGTATATGGAGGCAACCCATCAAAACTAAAAATGAACCTCTCGATGCTGCTACTTGTGTGATTAAGTTCTTCTATCTTGAGCCTCGATCAGATTAGGGTTAAGATGAACTCATCAAACCCTGATTTCTATCATATGATTTAATCATTTGATTCAAGTCCGATGTGAAAATCTTAATAGAAATTCTTTCTATTATTTCACTCTCTGCCATGGCCATGAGCTCATGGACTTGATTCTCATGATCATCATAGGGCTGCTCCTCATCCACCGAGGTAGATAGATTCCATCTTGGTGCAATCCAATTCCTACAATGAACTGCTATAGCCAACATACACCTCAAGGTTCCGAATGGCTAGAAGACCGAGTCATGGTGTAGTCAAATTATAACACCCTCAAGGTGAACTGTCGATGCACCTTAGGTCAAAGAACCAGACATACCACTGCAGCTTCGAGTCAATCATTGACGAGAAGGTAGACTTTCTTATGACTACTCGAGGTGGTCACGCTCAGTGCCCTCATTCTCTAACGAGTATCTGTACTCTCGCTCTGGTGTCTCTACACCATAGACTCAAGACTCATCTACTAAAAAAAAGCGATTGTACACTAACCTTCCGGATCAGTCACCATCCTCATGATGATCTTACGATCAGGAGCATTTTATGGGTTAACAATGAAAATTCTTGTCCTAAATTTTTAACTCTTGAAAATAAGAATTATCATTACCATTAACTCAAGGAATGTATCATAGACACTAAATACACATATGTGATAGAAAATAACCCATTTTATTATTTATAATTAAAATTATAATTTTGCCTTTAGAAGTGTATTACAAGTGTCAGCCAATTCTGGCTTTTAGGACACACATATCTAACAAACTCCCACTTGACCTAAAGCCAATTGGCTATAAATCTAAGTCCCATCTTCTTAAGGTGGGCTTTGATCTTCTGCTGGCCCAATGGCTTTGTAAGCGGGTCCACTGCATTATCTATGGAGTCGACTCTCTTGACCTCGACGTAATCCTTCTCAAGGTAATCGCGGATGAGATGGTATCGCTGCTCGATGTGCTTGGATTTTTGGTGAGACCTTGGCTCCTTAGCAAGGACTATGGTGTCATTATTGTCGCAGTACAGAGGAATGGCATCTGATGGCATCACCCGATCTCTGCGGCAAACTTTTTGTACCAGAATGTCTTCTTTGGCAGCTTCTGATGT
>QRFJ01000934.1:0-16584 GCA_006176705.1 Cocos nucifera | reverse complement strand
GGGCACTGAGCGTGACCACCTCGAGTAGTCATAAGGAAGTCTACCTTCTCGTCGATGACTGACTTGAAGCTGCAGTGGTGTGTCTGGTTCTTTGACCTGAGGTGCATCGATAGTTCACCTTGAGGATGTTATAGTTTGACTACACCATGACTCGATCTCCTAGCCATTCGAAACCCTAAGGTGTATGTTGGCTATAGCATGTTCATTGTAGAAATTGGAATGCACCAAGATGGAATCTATCTACCTCAGTGGATGAGGAGCAGCCCTATGATGATCATGAGAATCAAGTCCATAAGCCTATGACCATGGCAGAGAGTGAAATAATAGAAAGAATTTCTATTAAGGTTTTCACATCAGACTTGAATCAAATGATTAAATCATATGATAGAAATTAGGGTTTGACGAGTTCACCTTAACCCTAATCTAATCGGGGCTCAAGATAGAAGAACTTAATCACACAAGTAGCTACACCGAGAGATTCTTTTTTAGTTTTGATGGGTTGCCACCAGCCCTAATGATTATCGAATCAAGTGATCTCCATGATTGTTAGATATATGTGCCCTAGAAGCCAGAATTGGCTGACACTTGTAATACACTTCTAGGGGCAAAATTATAATTTTGACTATAATCAATAAAATGGGTTATTTTCTATCACATATGTGTATTTAGTGTCTGTGATACATCCTTTGAGTTAATGGTAATGATAATTCATATTTTCAAGAGTTGAAAATTTAAGACATGAATAATCATTATTAACTCATAAAATGCTCCCGACCATAGGATCATCACGAGGATGGTGATTGATCCGGAAGGTTGGTGTACAATCGCTTCTCTTTAGTAGATGAGTCTTGAGTCTACGGTGTGGAGACACCGGAGCGAGAGTACAGGTACTCGTTAGAGAACGAGGGCACTGAGCGTGACCACCTCGAGTAGTCATTAGGGAAGTCTACCTTCTCGTCAATGACTGACTCGATGCTGCAGTAGTGTGTCTGGTTCTTTGACCTGAGATGCATCGGCAGTTCACCTTGAGGGTGTTATAGTTTGACTACACCATTACTCGGTCTCCTAGCCATATGGAACCCTGAGGTGTATGTTGGCTATAGCATGTTCATTGTAGGAACTGGATTGCATCAAGATGGAATCTATCTACCTCGGTGGTAGAGGAGCAGCCCTATGATGATCATGAGAATCAAGTCCAGAAGCCCATGGCCATGGTAGAGTGAAATAATAGAAAGAGTTTCTATTTAGATTTTCACATTGGACTCGAATCGAATGATTACATCATATGACAGAGACTAGGGTTTGACGAGTTCACCTTAACCCTAATCTGATCGGGGCTCAAGATAGAAGAACTTAATCACACAGGTAGCTGCACCAAGAGGTTCGCATTCAGCTCTGATGGGTTGCCACCATATACTGCTAGGTGTCACTGGTGGATTTTGGGAGCAATTAGAATGATTTAGATGATCGATCATTCTAGCTGTTCGAATCAGAAGAGTTCTGATCCATCGAAAGGAGTTTCGATGATGTCGATGATAGAGATCATGACATATCCCATTACCATACAGAACTGAACCTAACTGGGTCACACAAACAAGGGTTTGAATCTGGTGATCATCAATTGACCTGATCTAGTTCAATTGATCTGAATGAGATTCAATTAGGTTCAAGGAAATCGTGCTAGCACTCGATTGAACCTAACGTTCTTCTTTTACTATCATAAATAAGTTGTCCTGACTGAGCCAAAGGAGTTTGTGCTCAATCAGAGGCCTTCATATGGTCTGACTGGAGGTTGTCCAAGTCAGAAAAGGTTGTCTTATTTTGTAAGACATTACCTGCCATTTTTGGTCACCTGCCATTTCTTGTTCTTTGACTTTGGTCAAAAGTCTACCTTTGACTGGTCAAATGTTGACCATTGACACTTTGACTTTTGACCACATGTCATGCACCTATTGGAGAGCTGGTGGGGGCCTGTCCCCCTGCCAGAACCTGGCAAGGAAGAGGGCGCACGCCAAGGGCGCACGCCACCCTTGGCGTGTGCCCAAGTTGGAGGCGCCTAGGAGTCCCTGTTGGACAGGGACTCCATCTCCTTTTTGGATTCCGATTAGAGTTCTCCTAAGAACCAACTTTGACTGGTCTTAGGCACCCTCTAAGGAGGAATCCAGGGGACTCTATTTCCACCAATCAGATTTAGATCTGATTTCACAAAGGGTTGTGATTGGTTGGGAAGAAGAGGAGTTGGATCACGCTTAGTCTATAAATAAGACCCTGCGCCCAACTCAAAGATGCAATCACAATTCTCCATGCCCCAAGGCTGCCTCTCCCCTCCTTCCTCCATGCCAAAGCACTCTTCTCCCTCTCCTCTCCACGTCCAAAAGAGTTTTGGATTCTTGGTTGGTGCGATTCCAGATCAAGAGAAAGGCGATCAAAAGCAAGAAGGCTGCGCTGCTGCAAAGGACGACTGCTGATCTTCAAAAGGAGTTTTGAAGATCCTCCAGATCAGATCCAGATCTGATTTTTGGAGGATGTGATAGAGAAGAAGAGGATCTCCAGATCCAACCCGAGTGGATACCGGTAGAGGCCAGGCGCTTGCGTGGCTAGATCCAGAACCTTCCGCTGCAATACAGGATCATCACAGGGTAATAGGATTACCCAAATCAAGGTAAATT
Source organism: Cocos nucifera (assembly GCA_006176705.1). Lineage (NCBI taxonomy): Eukaryota > Viridiplantae > Streptophyta > Magnoliopsida > Arecales > Arecaceae > Cocos > Cocos nucifera. Next base: position 13,915 of record QRFJ01000934.1, on the reverse strand, counting down.
AAATTTGATTTAATTTATCTTAATTTTATTTTTATTATTAAAATAATAAGAATTAGATCTAAAATATCTCAAGATCTGATTAGGATCAAAGAAAAAAAAATTTTTGAAATATATCTCTTGATCTGATCAGATCTGAACGAACCTGGACCGAGAAATCAGGATTTCCCTTCAACTGGTATCAGAGCCATGGTTCTAAAAGTGTTTAGATCTAATTTTAAATTTATTTTAATTAGAAAATAAGTGATTTTCAGATGTCACATGAGATGTGATCAGATCTAAAATCAGAAAAAATTAAAATTAAATGATTTGGATCTAAGATTAGAAGATATGCATGACTAGTTCTAGAATAGAATAGTTCTATAGAATAGTTCTTGATTAAATCATATTTTAGATCTATTTATTTACTATTTTTTGATATTATAATTATTATAATAACATCTAAAAAATAGCAAATAAAAATTATTTAATTTTAAAATATCATATGAGATATGATTGATGCATGTCTAGACTAGTTGTAGAATAGTTCTACATAATTGTCTAGATTAGAATTTATTTTGATTAGATCAATTTAAATCTAATTTTTTAGATTATTATGAGATAATTTAGATCTGAAAATATGCATGATTTGATACATGAGATGTATGCAAAATATGCCATGATTAGATCTAATTCTGTATATGAGATATATGATATAGATCTAAAACTATTTTGTAGTATTGCATGTTCCTGATTAAGGCGTTCCTCTTGGCCGTCCGGTCATAAGAACGAAGAAGGGTTTAAAGGCCCTCTCTTCCCATTCGATGGGGTGTTCTTATGATGTGTAGGGGTGCTGCGTGTTCGTCCTTAATCAGAAACCCAAAACTTACTTTCTGCAAAACCCTAGATCCTGAAACCCTAGGATTTATTGTGCATATTTTGTTTATGAACCCTACTTAATTAAGAATTAAGTTTATGGAATATTAATTAGGTCTAAAATTGAGAATTTTAGATCTAAGACATATTCATAATACTGGGTTCGGGCTTGGGTAGCTCAATTAGGTCTAAGCGGTTGATCAAACCGAATCAAGAGTTGGTTAGATGGGATCAACAATGCTTAAATTGACCAGCCTAATAGGATTAAGTCTGGGTCAAGATCGAGTCACGATCAAGCAAGACCTAATTAGGCTCAGAGGTTAGAGTCTGGATTGTAGGCTAACCCAATTGGTTCTGACTCAACAATTTGGTGTCTAAGGTAAGTTTGGCACATACGACCGACTGGTTTTTAATTGGAAGCTACTCGACCTGAATGCGTTCTTGTACGAGTTAATGGCATATTCCTTCCACCGGATCTCACTTACCTGGCCATATCTGTTGACACAGTTCTGATCTGAGGTGGTCAATAATCCGAGCTAACCCATGCCACTAGGTTAGTCATAATTGTTATGACTAATGCCAAGTCTAGTTTAATGAGACCTGAATCAATTCTCCCTAAGAAAAGATTAAGTCTGAGGTCTTCCACCATTGTAGATGTGCGGGCCCTTCCCGGGGTTGATTGTTCTCGGCTGGATACAGTGGCTCAGTTGCACCGGGAAGATGCAACCATGTCTATTAGGCATTGGATGCTATGGGCTGGAGGATGAGTTGGGCTCAATATTTCGGATACGGTGAGAGACTCAATTAGGAACCCAGTCTATGCAAATGGTGGGTCTGACTTAACTAAGGAGTGGATCAATATTCCTGGATACGGTGAGATTCATGAATTAGAGACCAAGTTTGGGTGCACCATGATTAGAGAATCATTGAACAAGAGTTGTTCACTCATTGGCTAACCCATCACCAATAACTGTTAGGTGAGGTGATGAGTCAGTTGGTGAGACCGCACCACCCACTAGAAATCATTAATCGTGGAGATTTTCGCATCTCTACAGAGGGAGTGTAGGGATCCGAGAAAATAGTGGGAGCTAATTTGTTTAAAAATAAAATTTCCCTAAACAAATTGGTCAAGTCAAAATTACAGTATCTAACTAGAATCTTTGACTCTCTACAGGAAAAATGTCTGCGTCCAACCCATTGGCACGTATCCTGGACACACATAGACTGACTGGACCCAATTATAAAGATTGGCTCAGGAACTACAAAATTAGTTTTGGGTTCCGAGAAGTTAACCCATGTTTTGGACCAGGACCCTCCCACCTTACCAGCCTCGTCCATCCACTGAACAGAGAGCGTCTCTGGAAAAATGGATTGACGAAGATAATAAGGCCAGATATTACATGTTGGGCTCGATGTCTGATGAGCTCCAGCGCCAACATGAAGATATCGGGACTGCTCGCCAAATGTTGGCTCACCTGCAGGAGATGTTTGGTGAACAGAGTCGCGCAGCCAAATATCAAGTCACGAAATGACTTTTTAAGGCTAAGATGCGTGATGGGCAGTCAGTCCAAGATCACTGTCTGACAATGATCAAGGACATGGAAGAGCTTGAGAAGCTCGGTGTGAAGTTGGACTTGGATCTGCAGAATGATATTATTCTGCAATCCTTGACTGATGCATATGGGCAATTCATCATGAATTACCACATGCATAAACTTCAAAATTCCTTGGCCGAATTAATGAATATGCTGGTTACCGCTGAGCTTTCTATGAAAGGTTCTAAAGGCTCAGTTCTTGCTATGGAACGGACTTCTTCCAAAAGAAAGTCTTATGGAAAGAAAAAGAAGTCTGTGAAAAAGCAAAAGGTGGAAGGATCAAAGAAGAAGAAGGCAGAAGCCGAAGAAGAAAGGCCGATGGCAAAGGAAAGTGTTTCCATTGCAACAGCGACGGCCATTGGAAGCGGAACTGCCCTACTTACCTGGCCACCCTGAAGAACAAGAAGGAAGGTCCTTCTGGAGGTATGCTCGTTATTGAGTCTAACCTTACGGTTTCTTCTGCATCCAGTTGGGTGCTTGACTCTGGTTCTAGTGCTCATCTGTGCACTTCTATGCAGGGTCTTGAGGATAGCAGGAGGCTGAGGGATGGAGACATGATCCTACGCATCGGTAATGGAGCAAGAGTTGCTGCAGTAGCCGTGGGAACATACCCTCTTCGATTACCATCTGGTTTAGACTTAGTTTTGAAAGACTGTTATTATGTGCCTGCAGCTAGCAGGAATTTGATTTCTGTTTCATGCTTAGCACAAGAAGGTTATGTGATCACCTTCTTTAAGGACCATTGTAACATTCTTTATGAAAGAAATAAAATTGCAAATGGTTTCCTTATTAATGGTCTTTATCAGCTACATATTGATGTACCTATTCTAACTATCGAGCAAAACGTGAATGCCAAACGACCTAGGGATAGTCCAAACGACAGATATCTATGGCACCTGAGATTAGGTCATATAGCAGAAGATAGGATCAACAAATTGGAGAAAAATGGGCTATTGAGTCCATTGACTTTTGAGTCATATCCAACTTGTGAATCTTGTCTTCAAGGCAAAATGACTAAACTCCCTTTTGTTGGACATGGGGAGAGGGCCACAGATCTCCTTGCCCTAGTACATACTGATGTGTGCGGCCCATTTGATGTGCCGGCTAGAGGCAATTTTGTCTACTTCATTACCTTTACCGATGATCTGTCTAGGTATGGGTATGTGTATCTTATGAGACACAAGTCTGAAGCTTTTGAAAAGTTCAAAGAATTCAGACATGAAGTAGAAAAACAAACTGGAAAAACCCATTAAGGTTCTTCGATCAGATCGAGGAGGTGAATACCTTAGCCGGGAATTCCTAGACTATCTTCAAGGAAAAATGGCATAGTCTCTCAATGGACTCCACCAGGAACACCTCAACTCAACGGGGTTTCAGAATGGAGAAATCGGACTCTATTGGATATGGTTCGATCCATGATGAGCTTCACAGACCTCCCTGATTTTCTTTGGGGACATTCATTGTTAACTTCAATTTATCTACTGAATAGGGTTCCCTCTAAAACCGTTCCTACCACACCGTATGAGATATGGCACGGTAAGAAACCAAGTCTGAGTCATCTCAGAATTTGGGGTTGTCCGGCTCATGTCAAAAGACAACAAGCGGACAAGTTAGAGTTTAGGTCCTTTAGAGCTCGATTCATAGGATATCCTAAAGAGTCATTAGGATACTATTTCTACATTCCAGAAGACCACAATGTGATTGTGAGTCGACATGCCATCTTTCTTGAAAAATAGTTTATTCAAGATAGCGGCATTGGAAAGCAGATTAAGCTTGATGAGAAAGTCTCACAAGTACAACGAGCTAAGGACCAAGTGGAACCAAATCAGGTTGAGCCAATAAGAACACTACCTCCTCCACCTCGTAGATCGGAAAGAGTTTTCCATCCCCCTGAAAGATACTTAGGTATTATTTCAGAGGAAGTAGAGGAAAATGTTCCTCATAGGTAATGGTGCTCATGGTGATGATCCCAAAACCTACAACGAGGCGATATCAGATATCGACTCCGAGAAATGGCTTAGAGGCAATGCAGTCAGAAATTGACTCGATGCACTCAAACCAAGTCTGGACCTTGGTAGATCCACCAGAAGGTATAGTACCTATTGGGTGTAAATGGATCTTCAAGAGAAAGATTGGTGCAGATGGGAATGTGGAGACATTCAAGGCTAGACTAGTGGCAAAAGGTTATAGTCAACGCGAAGGCATTGACTATCAGGATACCTTTTTCCCAGTAGCTATGCTAAAATCCATCCGCACATTGCTTGCTGTTGCAGCCTATTTCGATTATGAAATATGGCAAATGGACGTGAAAACGGCATTCCTTAAATGGATATCTTGAGGAAGATATCTATATGGAACAGCCGCTAGGTTTCACATCCAGTGATACTGATCACAAGGTTTGCAAGCTGCAAAGGTCCATATATGGACTTAAGCAAGCATCTCGGAGCTGGAACACTCGTTTCAATGATGTGATCAAAAAAGTTTGGTTTCATCAAAAATGAAGAGGAACCATGTGTTTTCAAAAAGGTCAGTGGGAGCGCTGTTGTCTTCCTCGTATTGTACGTGGATGACATCCTCCTTATTGGGAATGATATTCCCATGTTGACATCAGTCAAATATGGTTGTCCAAGGAATTCTCCATGAAAGACCTAGGTGAAGCATCCTTTATTCTAGGAATTAAGGTCTATAGGGATAGACCGAATAGGATGCTAGGACTTTCACAGAAGATGTACATAGAGGAAGTACTAAAGAGGTTTAGTATGGAAAACTCTAAGAGGGGATTAATACCCTTCAGACATGGTATTCATCTTTCCAAGAAGATGTGCCCCTAGCACACCTGAGGAAATAGAACGCATGAGCAAGATCCCTTATGCTTCTGCAATAGGGAGCCTCATGTATGCCATGCTATGTACACGACCTGATATAGCCCATGCTGTGAGTGTCACAAGCAGATATCAGTCAAATCCAGGTGAAGAACACTGGACTTCTGTGAAATGTATCCTTAAGTACTTGAGAAGAACTAAGGATATGATGTTGGTCTTTGGTAATGGAGAACTCCAAGTCCAGGGATACACAGACTCGGATTTCATGTCCGATATAGATGATCGAAAGTCGACATCTGGGAGTCTGTTTGTGTGCAATGGTGGTGCTGTCAGCTGGAAGAGTTTCAAGCAAACTGTGATAGCAGATTCCACCATGGAAGCAGAATATATCGCTGCATCAGAGGCTGCGAAGGAAGCATTCTGGTACAAGAAGTTTGCTGCAGAAATTGGAGTAATGCCATCAGATGCCATTCCTCTATACTGCGACAACAATGGCGCCATAGCCCTTGCTAAGGAGCCGAGGTCTCACCAAGAAATCCAAGCACATTGAGCGGCGATACCACCTCATCCGCGATTACCTTGAGAAGGGTTACGTCGAGGTCAAGAGAGTCAACTCCAGCAGATAATGTGGCAGACCCACTTACAAAGCCATTGGGCCAACAAAAAGATCGAAGCCCACCTTGAGAAGATGGGACTTAGACTTGTAGCCAATTGGCTTTATGACAAGTGGAAGATTGTTAGATATATGTGCCCTAGAAGCCAGAATTGGCTGACACTTGTAATACACTTCTAGGGGCAAAATTATAACTATGACTATAATCAATAAAATGGTTGTCCTGACTGAGCTAAAAGAGTTTGTGCTCATTCAAAGGCCTTCACCTGGTCTGACTGGAGGTTGTCCAAGTCAGAAAAGGTTGTCTTATTTGTAAGACAATACCTGCCATTTTTGGTCACCTGCCATTTCTCGTCCTTTGACTTTGGTCAAAAGTTGACCTTTAACTAGTCAAATATTGACCATTGATACTTTGACTTCTATCCACATGTCATGCACCTATTGGAGAGCTGGTGGGGGCCTGTCCTCCTATCAGAACCTGGCAAGAAGGAGGGCGCATGCCACCCTTGGCATGCGCCCAAGCTGGAGGCGCCCAGGAGTTCCTATTGGACAGGGACTCCATCTTCTTTTTGGATTTTGATTAGTGTTCTCCTAAGAATCAAGTTTGACTGGTCTTAGGCACCATCTAAAGAGGAATCTAGGGGACTCTATTTCCACCAATCAGATTTAGATCTGATATCACAAAGGGTTGTGATTGGTTGGAAAGAAGAGAAGTTGGATCATGCTTAGTCTATAAATAAGACCCTACGTCCAACTCAAAGACAATCACAATTCTCCACGCCCCAAGGCTGCTTCTCCTCTCCTCCTCCATGCCAAAGCACCTTCTCCCTCTCCTCTCCACGTCCGAAGAGCTTTAGATTCTTGGTTGGTGTAATCCAGATGAGAGAAAGGCAACTGAAAGCTAGAAGGCTGCACTGCTGTAAAGGACGACTGCTGATCTTCGAAAGATATTTTGAAGATCCTCTAGATCAGATCCAAATCTGATTTTTAGAAACGTGATAAAGAAGAAGAGAATCTCCAGATCCAACCTGAGTGGATACTGGTAAAGGCCAAGTACTTGCATGGCTAGATTCAAGACCTTCTGCTGCATACAGGATCATCAATGGATAATAGGATTGCCCAACATCAAGGTAGATTAAATTTGATTTAATTTATTTAGATTTTATTTTTATTATTAGAATAATAAGAATCAAAGAGAAAAATTTTGAAATATATCTCTTGATCCGATCAGATCTGAATGAACCTGATCCAAAAAATTAGGATTTTTCTTCAACATTTACTTGATCTGACTGGAGCTTGTCTAGGTCAGAAAAGGATTGTCTTAGTTTATGAAATAAGTTTGAGATAATACCTGCCATTTTCCATCACCTGCTAATTCTTATCCTTTGACTTTGGTCAAACATTGACCTTTGACCCTTGGACATCTGTCCATGTGTCATGCACTTATTGGAGAGTAGATAGGGGCTTGTCCCCTTACTAGATTTTGGAAAGGAGGGGGTGCACGCCTAGGATGGCGTGCGCCCATGTATAGGGATGCCTAGAGTCCCATACGGATGAAACTCCAGGTTGCTTCTTGGATTCAAACTAGGTGACCCTCACCTATAGACTTTGACCAGTCTTAGGTGCCACCTAAGGATGAATCTATGGGTCTCTCATCTGATTGGATCAGATGATGTCATCCCATCAATCAGATTTAAATCTGATTGCACGAAGCAGCGTGATTGGCCAGGGTGATGTGGCACTGCATGGCATAGCTGGGTCTATATAAAGACCTATCTATGCCCAACTTAGATAGAATTTTCTCTTAGCCATTCCCCAAGGCTACCCCTCTCCCTCCTCCATGCCACCTTTCTAATCCTCTCTCTCCTCTCCATGCCCAAGGAAGTTGGGTTTTCAGATTAGTGCAATTCAAGTAAGAAAAGGCTGACGAGAAAGAAAGAAGGCAGCACTACTGCAGAGACAACAGCAGATCTTCCAAAGGAGTTTTGAAGATTCTCTAAATTACATCTAGGTCTAATTTTTGGAGACATGATAAAGAAGAAGAAGAACTCCAGATCCAGTCTGAGTAAATATCGGTAGAGATCAGATGCTTGCATGGCTAGATCCAAAATCTCAGGCTATCAGCAGATCATCAACGGGTAATCGGATTACCCAAACAAAGTAAAACTAATTTAGATTTAATTTAATTTAATTTTTTTATTTATTAGATCATAAATTAAATCTGAAAAATGTTAGATCTAATTTGGATCTAAGAGAAAATTTTTGAAATAGGCCTCTTGATCCAATCAGATTTGAACAAACCTGATCCGAGAAATCAGGATTTTTCCTTCAACTGGTATCAGAGCTAGGTTTCCATAAAATTTATTTAGATCTAATTTAATCTAATAAATTAGTGATTTTAGATATCACATATAATGTGATTAGATTTGAAATCAAAAAATTAAAAAATTAAAATTATTTAATCTAGATCTAATATGTATGAGATACATAACTAGACTAGGAATAGAATTATTCTATATGTAGTCTAGTATAATCATAATTTTTATTTAATTAAATATGATTTTAAGATTTATTTATTTATTATTTTTTGATCTTATAAATATTATAATCAGATATAAAAATAAAAAATAAATTTAATTTAATTAATTCATATGAGATATGATAGTCACATGATATGATGTATACAAAACATGTTTTAATTAGATCTATTTTCTTATATGAGATATATACTTAGATCTAATTAGTTTTTGTAGATTAGTTGTATTTCTGATTAAGGTATTTTCCTCAGCCGTCTGGTCATAACAATAAAGTAGGATTTAAAGATCCTCTCCTCCTATTCGATGGGATGTTCTTATGATGTGTAGGGGTGCTGCGCGTTCGTCCTTAATCAGAAATTGAAAACTTACTTTCTGCAAAACCCTAGATCTTGAAACCCTAGGATCTTATTTATATGTTTTGTTTATGAACCCTAAACTTAATTAAGAATTAAGATTATGAAACATATTAGGTCTAAAATTAAGAATTTTTAGATCTAAGACATGTTCATAAAATTTGATTCGGGCTTGAATAGCTCAATTAGGTCTAGTGGTTGATCAAACCGAATCAAGAGTTGGTTAGATGGGATCAACAATGCTTAAATTGATCGGTCTAATAGGATTAAGTATGGATCAAGATCGAGTCACGTGAGTGATCGATCAAGCTAAGACCTAATTAGGCTCAGTGGTTAGAATCTGGATTGTAGGCTAACTCGATTGGTTCTGGCTCAACAATTTGGTGTCTAAGGTAAGTTTGGTAGATACGATCGATTGATTTTTAATTGGGAGCTACTCCACTCGAATGTATTTTTGTCGAGTTATGGCACATCGCTTCCACCGATCTCACTTACCTGACCATGTTTGTTGACTTAGTTCTAATCTGAGGTGGTCAATAATCCAAGCTAACTCATGCCACTAGGTTAGTCATAATGATTATGACTATGTCAAGGCTAGTTTAATGAGACCTAAATCAAATCTCCCTAAGAAAAGATTAAGTCTAAGGTCTTCCACCATTGTAAATGTGCGGGCCCTTCTCGAGGTTGATTGTTCTCGGCTGGTTACAGTGGCTCAGTTGCATCAGAAAGACACAACCATATCTATTAGGCATTGGATGCTACGGACTAGAGGATGAATTGGGCTCAATATTTCGAATATGGTGAGAGACTCAATGAGAAATTCAATCTGTGCAAATGATGGGTCTAACTTAACTAAGGAGTGGATCAATATTTCGGACACAGTGAGATTCATGAATTAGAGACCAAGTTTGTATGCATCATGATTAGAGAATCATTGAACCAAAGTTGTTCACTCATTGGCTAACCCATCATCAATAATTGTTAGGTGAGGTGATGAGTCAGTTGGTGGGACCGCACCATCCACTAAAAATCAGTAATCATGGAGATTTTCGTATCTCTACAGAGGAAGTGTAAGGATCCGAGAAAATAGTGGAAGCTAATTTATTTTAAAAATAAAATTTCTAAATAAATTGGTTAAGTCTTAATTATAATATCTAACTAAAAACTTTGACTCTCTACAGAAAAATATCTGCATCCAACCCACTAGCATGAATCCTGGACACCCATAGACTGACTGGACCAAATTATAAGGATTGGCTCTGAAACTTCAAAATTATTTTGGGTTCCGAGAAGTTAACTCATGTACTGGATCAGAACCCTCCCATCTTACCAGCTCATCCATCCTCTGAGCAGAGAGCGTCTCTAGATAAGTGGACAGACGATGATAACAAGGCCAGATATTACATATTGGGCTCGATGTCTGATGAACTTCAGCACCAACATGAAGATATCAGGACTGCTCGCCAAATATTGGCTTACCTACAGGAGATGTTTGGTGAACAAAGTCGCGCAGCCAAGTATCAAGTCATTAAACGACTGTTCAAGGCTAAGATGCGTGATGGGCAGTCAGTCCAAGATCATTGTCTGATGGTGATCAAGGATATGGAAGAGCTTGAGAAGCTCGGAGTGAGGTTGGACTTGTATCTATAGAATGATATAATTCTGCAATCTTTGACTGACGTGTAGGGACAGTTCATCATGAACTACCATATGCATAAACTTCAAAACTCCTTGGCCGAACTTATGAACATGCTGGTTACCGCCGAGCTTTCCATGAAAGATTCTAAAGGCTCGGTCCTTGCTATGGAATGGACTTCTTCCAAGAGAAAGTCTTTTAGAAAGAAGAAAAAGTCTGTAAAAAAGCAGAAGATGGAAGGAGAAAAGAAGAAAAAGGTAGAGCTGAAGAAGAAGGCCGCTGACAAAGGAAAGTATTTTCATTACAATAATGATGGCCACTAGAAGCAGAACTACCCTACTTACCTAGCTACCCTAAAGAAGAAGGAGGCAGGTCCTTTTGGAGGTATGCTCGTTATTGAGTCTAACCTTATGGTTTCTTCTGCATCCAATTGTGTGCTTGACTCTAGTTCTAGTGCTCACTTGTGTACTTCAATGTAGGGTCTTGAGGATAGCTGGAGGCTGAGGGATGGTGAGATGATCTTGCATGTCAGAAGTGGAGCAAGAGTTACTATCGTAGCCATGGGAACAAACCCTCTTCGACTACCATCTGGTTTAGACTTAGTATTAAAAAACTATTATTATGTGTCTACAGCAAGCAGGAATTTGATTTTTGTTTCTTGTCTTGCATTAGAAGGCTATGTAATTAGTTTTCTTAAGGACCATTGTAACATTCTTTATGAAAGAAATAAAATTGTAAGTGGTTTTCTTATTAACGATCTTTATCAGTTACATGTTGATGTATCTATTTTTAATTTCGAGCAAAATGTGAATGCCATAAAATCAAAATGAGCTAGGGATAGTCCAAATAATAGGTATCTATGGCACCTAAGATTAGGTCATATAGCAGAAGATAGGGTTAACAAATTGAAGAAAATCGGGCTATTGAGTCCGTTGACTTCTGAGTCATATCCAATTTATGAATCCTGTCTTCATGGCAAAATGACTAAGCTCCCTTTTGTAGGACATGGGGAAAGGGCCACGGATCTTCTTGCCCTAGTACATACTGATGTGTGCGGCCCATTTGATGTGCCAGCTAGAGGCAACCTAGTCTACTTCATAACCTTTACCGATGATTTATCTAGGTATGGGTATGTGTATCTTATGAGACACAAGTCTGAAGCCTTTTGAAAAGTTCAAAGAATTCAGACATGAAGTAGAAAAGCAAACTGAAAAATCCATTAAGATTCTTCGATCAGATCGAGGAGGTGAATACCTTAGTCAAAGAATTTTTAGACTATCTCAAGAAAAATGGCATAGTCTCTCAATGGACTCCACCAGGAATACCTCAACTCAATGGGGTTTCAGAATGGAGAAATCGGATCCTATTAGATATGGTCCGATCCATGATGAGCTTCACAGACCTCCCTAATTTTCTTTGGGGACACTGTTTGTTAACTTACAATATATCTTACTGAATAGGGTTCCCTTCTAAAACCGTTCCTACCACACCGTATGAGATATGGCACGGTAAGAAATCAAGTCTGAGTCATCTCAGAATTTGGGGTTGTCCGGCTCATGTCAAAAGACAACAAGCGGACAAGTTAGAGTTTAGGTCCTTTAGAGCTCGATTCATAGGATATCCTAAAGAGTCATTAGGATACTATTTCTATATTCTAGAAGATCACAATGTGATTGTGAGTCGACATGCCATCTTTCTTGAAAAATAGTTTATTCAAGATAGCGGCATTGGAAAAGCAAATTAAGTTCGAAGAGAAAGTCTCACAAGAGCAACGAGCTAAGGACCAAATAGAACCAAATCAGGTTGAGCCAATAAGAACACTACCTCCTCCACCTCGTAGATCGGAAAGAGTTTCCCATCCCCCTAACAGATACTTAGGTATTATTTCAGAGAATGTAGAGAAAATGTTCCTCGTAGGTAATGGTGCTCGTGGTGATGATCCCAAAACTTATAACGAGGTGATATCAGATATCGACTCCGAGAAATGGCTAGAGGCAATGAAGTCAGAAATTGACTCGATGCACTCAAACCAAGTCTGGACCTTGGTAGATCCACCAGAAGGTATAGTACCTATTGGGTGTAAATGGATCTTCAAGAGAAAGATTGGTGCAGATGGAAATGTGGAGACATTCAAGGCTAGACTAGTGGCAAAAGGTTATAGTCAATGCGAAGGCATTGACTATCAGGATACCTTTTTCGTCAGTAGCTATGCTAAAATCCATCCGCACATTGCTTGCCTATTGCAGCCTATTTCGATTATGAAATATGGCAAATGGACGTGAAAATGGCATTCTTAAATGGATATCTTGAGGAAGATATCTATATGGAATAGCCACTAGGTTTCACATCCAGTGATACTGATCACAAGGTTTGCAAGCTGCAAAGGTCCATATATGGACTTAAGCAAGCATCTCGGAGCTGGAACACTCGTTTCAATGATGTGATCAAAAAGTTTGGTTTCATCAAAAATGAAGGAGGAAGCCATGTGTTTTCAAAAAAATCAGTGGGAGCGCTGTTGTCTTCCTCGTATTGTACGTGGATGACAATCCTCCTTATTGGGAATGATATTCCCATGTTGACCATCAGTCAAAATGTGGTTGTCCAAGGAATTCTCCATGAAAGACCTAGGTGAAGCATCCTTTATTCTAGGAATTAAGGTCTATAGGGATAGACCGAATAGGATGCTAGGACTTTCACAGAAGATGTACATAGAGGAAAGTACTAAAGAGGTTTAGTATGGAAAACTCTAAGAGGGGATTAATACCCTTCAGACATGGTATTCATCTTTCCAAGAAGATGTGCCCCAGCACACCTGAGGAAATAGAACGCATGAGCAAGATCCCTTATGCTTCTGCAATAGGGAGCCTCATGTATGCCATGCTATGTACACGACCTGATATAGCCCATGCTGTGAGTGTCACAAGCAGATATCAGTCAAATCCAGGTGAAGAACACTGGACTTCTGTGAAATGTATCCTTAAGTACTTGAGAAGAACTAAGGATATGATGTTGGTCTTTGGTAATGGAGAACTCCAAGTCCAGGGATACACAGACTTGGATTTTATGTCTGATATAGATGATCGAAAGTCGACATCTAGGAGTCTGTTTGTGTGCAATGGTGGTGCTGTCAGTTGGAAGAGTTTCAAGCAAACTGTGATAGCAGATTCCACCATGGAAGCAGAATATATCGCTGCATCAGAGGCTGCAAAGAAGCATTCTGGTACAAGAAGTTTGCTGCAGAAATCGGAGTAATGCCATCAGATGCCATTCCTCTATACTGCGACAACAATGGCCATAGTCCTTGCTAAGGAGCCGAGGTCTCACCAGAAATCCAAGCATATTCGAGCGGCGATACCATCTCATCCGCGATTACCTTGAGAAGGTTACGTCGAGGTCAAGAGAGTCGACTCCACAAGATAATGTGGCAGACCCACTTACAAAGCCGTTGGGCCAGCAGAAGATCGAAGCCCACCTTGAGAAGATGGGACTTAGACTTGTAGCCAATTG
>QRFJ01000933.1:142836-284777 GCA_006176705.1 Cocos nucifera | reverse complement strand
GCGCAGCGCAGCCTTCTTGCTTTGATCGCCTTTTCTTGATCTGAATCGCACCAAACTAAGTCCAAAATACCTTTTGGACGTGGAGAGCAAGAGGAGAAGAGACTATGGTGTGGAGAAGGAGGGGAGAGGCAGCATTGGGGCGTATCTAATAGCATTCATTCTCACTTAGGATTAGGGTTGGACGCAGGGTCTTATTTATAGACCTCTTGTGATCCAACTCCTCTTCCTCTCAACCAATCACAACCCTTTATGAAATCAGATTTAAATCTGATTGGTTGGAATAGAGACCCCTGGATTCCTCCTTAGAGGGCGCCTAAGACCAGTCAAACTGGATTCTTAGTAAAACTCTGATTGGAATCCAAAAGGGAGGTGGAGTCCTTGTCCAACAAGGGACTCCTAGGCGCCTCCTACTTAGGCTCACGCCACCCTTGGCGTGCGCCCTTCTCCTTGCCAGGTTCTGGCAGGGGGACAAGCCCCCACCAGCTCTCCAATAGGTGCATGACATGTGGTCAAAAGTCAAAGGTCAAAGTCAACATTTGACCAGTCAAAGGTAGACTTTTGACCAAAGTCAAAGAACAAGAAATGGCAGGTGACCAAAAATGGCAGGTAATGTCTTACAAATAAGACACTATTCTGACTTGGACAACCTCCAGTCAGAACCATATGAAGGCCTCTGATTGAGCACAAACTTCTTGCTCAGTCAGGATAACTTATTTGTGATAGTGAAAGAAAGAACGTTAGGTTCAATCGAGTGCTAGCAACGATTTCCTTGAACCTAATTGAATCTATTCAGATCAATTGAACTAGATCAGTTCAATTGATGATCATCAGATTCAAACCCTTGTTTGTGTGACCCAGTTAGGTTCAGTTCTGTATGGTAATGGGATATGTCATGATCTCTATCATAGACATCATCGAAACTCCTTTCGATGGATCAGACACTCTTCTGATTCGAACAGCTAGAATGATCGATCATGCTAAATCATTCTAATTGCTCCAAAACCACCATGACACCTAGCAGTATATGGTGGCAACCCATCAGAGCTGAATGCGAACCTCTTGGTGCAGCTACCTGTGTGATTAAGTTCTTCTATCTTGAGCCCGATTAGATTAGGGTTAAGGTGAACTCGTCAAACCCTAGTCTCTGTCATATGATGTAATCATTCGATTCGAGTCCAATGTGAAAATCTAAATAGAAACTCTTTCTATTATTTCACTCTGCCATGGCCATGGGCTTCAGGACTTGATTCTCATGATCATCATAGGGCTACTCCTCTACCATCGAGGTAGATAGATCCCATCTTGATGCAATCCAGTTCCTACAATGAACATGTCACAGCCAACATACACCTCAGGGTTCCAATATGGCTAGGAGACCGAGTAATGGTGTAGTCAAACTATAACACCCTCAAGGTGAACTGCCGATGCATCTCAGGTCAAAGAACTGAAGGAAAATCCTGATTTTCCGGTCCAGGTTCGTCCAGATCTGATTAGATCAAGAGATATATTTCAAAAATTTTCTCTTGATCTTAATCAGATCTTGATATGTTTCAGATCTGATTCTTATTATTTTAATAAATAAAATAAAAGATAAATTAAATCAAATTCAATTACCTGATTTGCGTAATCCTATTACCCTGTAGATGATCCTGATTGCAGCGGAAGGTTCTGGATCTTAGCCATGCAAGCTGCCTGGCCTCTACCGGTATCCACTGGGTGGATCTGGAGAACCTCTTCTTCTCTATCACACCTCCAAATAGATCTGGATCTGATTTGGAGGATCTGTCAAACCTTTTTTTGAAGATTGCAGTCGTCCTTTGCAGCAGCGCAGCCTTCTTGCTTTTGATCGCCTTCTCTTGATCTGAATCCAACACATACTAATCCAAAACCTTTTGAACGTGGAGAGCAAGGGAGAAGAGACTTGCATGAGAAGAGGGGAGAGGCAGCCTTGGGCTTGGAAATCTCATTGGAATTAGGGTTGGCGCAGGGTCTTATTTATAGACCTCTTGTGATCCAACTCCTCTTCTCTCTCAACCAATCACAAACCTTTTGAAATCAGATCTAAATCTGATTGGTTGGAATAGAGACCCCTGGATTCCTCCTTAGAGGGCGCCTAAGACCAGTCAAACTGGATTTTTAGTAGAACTCTGATTGGAATCCAAAAGGGAGGTGGAGTCCTTGTCCAACAAGGACTCTAGGCGCCTCCTACTTGGTCACGCACCACTTGGCGTGCGCCCTTCTCCTTGCCAAGTTCTGGCAGGGGGAACAGGCCCCACCAGCTCTCCAATAGGTGCATGGCATGTGGTCAAAAGTCAAAGGGTGAATGCAACGTTTGACCAGTCAAAGGTAGACTTTTGACCAAAGTCAAAGAAAAGAAATGGAGGTGACAAAAATGGCAGGTAATGTCTTACAAATAAGACAACCTATTCTGACTTGGACAACCTCGCAGTCAGACAATATGAAGGTCTCTGATTGAGCACAAACTCCTTTGGCTCAGTCAGGACAACTTATTTATGATAGATAAAAGAAGAGTTAGTTCAATCGAGTGCTAGCACGATTTCCTTGAACCTAATTGAATTCATTCAGATCAATTGAACTAGATCAGTTCAATTGATGATCACCAAGATTCAAACCCTTGTTTGTGTGACCCAGTTAGGTTGTTCTGTATGGTAAATGGGATATGTCATGATCTCTATCATAGACATCATCGAAACTCCTTTCGATGGTCAAACTCTTCTGATTCGAACAGCTAGAATGATCGATCATCTAAATCATTCTAATTGCTCTCAAAATCCACCAGTGACACCTTAGCAGTTATGGTGGCATCCATCAGAGCTGAATGTGAACCTCTTGGTGCAGCTACCTGTGTGATTAAGTTCTTCTATCTTGAGCCCCGATCAGATTAGGTTAAGGTGAACTCGTCAACCCTAGTCTCTGTCATATGATGTAATCATTCGATTCGAGTCCAATGTAAAAATCTAAAGAAACTCTTCTATTATTTCACTCTAGCCATGGCATGGATTTCTGGACTTGATTCTCATGATCATCATAGGGCTACTCCTCTACCACCGAGGTAGATAGATTCTATCTTGATGCAATCCAAGTTCTACAATGAACATGTCACAGCCAACATACACCTCAGGGTTCCATATGGCTAGGAGACCGAGTAATGGTGTAGTCAAACTATAACACCCCTCAAGGTAAACTCCGATGCATCTCAGGTAAAGAACCAGACACACTACTGCAGCATCGAGTCAGTCATTGACGAGAAGGTAGACTTCCTAATGACTACTCGAGGTGTCACTGCTCAGTGCCTCGTTTCTAACGGTACCTGTACTCTCGCTCCGGTGTCTCCACCGTAGACTCAAGACTCATTACTAAAGAGAAGTGATGTACACCAACCTTCCGGATCAATCACCATCCTCTGATGATCCTATGTCGGAGCTTTTATGAGTTAATAATGATTATTCATGTCTTAAATTTTCAACTCTTGAAAATATGAATTATCATTACCATTAACTCAAAGGATGTATCACAGACACTAAATACAATGTGTGATAGAAAAACCCATTCATTAATTATAGTCAAAATTACAATTTGCCCCAGAAGTGTATTACAAGTGTCAGCCAATTCTGCTTAGGGCACATATATCTAAACATCCCACTTGTCCTAAACCAATGGCTACAAGTCTAAGTCCCATCTTCTAAGGTGGGCTTTCGATCTTCTGTTGGCCAATGCTTTGTAAGGGGTCTGCCACATTTCTATGAGTTGACTCTCTTACCTCAACGTAACCTTTCTCAAGGTAATCGCGGATGAGATGATATCACCGTTTGTAGGAACTCTCCAGCACAACAGTCTGCCAGATGTCGACTTTCGATCATCTATATCAGACATGAAATCCGAGTCTTGTATCCCTGAACTTGGAGCTCTTCATTACCAAAGACCAACAATCATATCCTTAGTTCTTCTCAAGTACTTAAGGATACATTTCACGAAGTCCGGTGTTCTTCACCTAGATTTGACTGATATCTGCTTGTGACCTCACAGCATGGGCTATATCAGGTCGTGTACATAGCATGGCATACTGAGGCTCAAAAGGACGACTGCAGATCTTCCAAAGAGTTTTGAAGATCCTCCAGATCTGATTTTTGGAGGTGTGATAGAGAAGAAGAGGTTCTCCAGATCCAACCTGAGTGGATACCGGTAGAGGCCAGGCGCTTGCGTGGCTAAGATCCAGAACCTTCCGCTGCAATCAGGATCATCTATAGGGTAATAGGATTACCCAAATCAGATAAATTGAATTTGATTTAATTTATCTTGTTTTATTTTATTTATTAAAATAATAAGAATCAGATCTGAAACATATCAAGATCTAATTGAGATCAAGAGAAAATTTTTGAAATATATCTCTTGATCTAATCAGATCTGGACGAACCTGGACCGGGAAATTAGGATTTCCCTTCATGAATATCTTGAGAAAGATATCTATATGGAACAGCTGCTAGGTTTCACATCCAGTGATACTGATCACAAGGTTTGCAAGCTGCAAAGGTCCATATATTGACTTAAGCAAGCATCTTGGAGCTGGAACACTCATTTCAATGATGTGATCAAAAAGTTTGGTTTCATAAAAAATGAAGAAAAATCATGTATCTTTAAAAAGATCAGTGGAAGCGCTGTTGTCTTCCTCGTATTGTACGTGGATGACATCCTCCTTATTGGGAATGATATTCCCATGATAACGACAGTCAAATTATGGTTGTTCAAGGAATTCTCCATGAAAGACCTAGGTGAAGCATCATTTATTCTAGGAATTAAAGTCTATAGGGATAGACTGAATAGGATGCTAGGACTTTCAGAGAAGATGTACATAGAGGAAGCACTAAAGAGGTTTAGTATGGAAAACTCTAAGAGGAGATTAATACCGTTCAAACATGATATTCATCTTTCCAAGAAGATGTGCCCTAGGACATCTTAGGAAATAGAACGCATGAGTAAGATCCCTTATGCTTCTGCAATAAGGAGCCTCATGTATGCCATGCTATGTACACGACCTGATATAGCCCATGTTGTGAGTGTCACAAGCAGATATCAATCAAATCCAGGTGAAGAATACTAAACTTCTATGAAATGTATCCTTAAGTACTTAAGAAAAACTAAGGATATGATGTTGGTCTTTGGTAATGGAGAACTCCAAGTCCAGGGATACACAAACTCGGATTTTATGTCCGATATAGATGATCGAAAGTCAACATCTGAGAGTCTGTTTGTGTGCAATGGTGGTGCTGTCAGCTGGAAGAGTTCCAAGCAAACCATGATAGCACATTCCACCATGAAAGCAGAATATATTGCTGCATCAGAGGCTGCGAAGGAAGCATTTTGGTATAAGAAATTTGATGCAGAAATCGGAGTAATGCCATCAGATGCCATTCTCCTTTACTGTGACAACAATGGCGCCATAGCCCTTGCTAAGGAGCCGAGGTCTCATCAGAAATCCAAGCACATTGAGCGGCGATACCACCTCATCCGCGATTACCTCAAGAAGGGTTACATCGAGGTTAAGAGAGTCGACTCCACAGACAATGTGATAGATCCGCTTACAAAGCCATTGGACCAGTAGAAGATCGAAGCCCACCTTAAGAAGATGGGACTTAGACTTGTAGTCAATTGATTTTAGGACAAGTGGGAGATTGTTAGATATATGTGCCCTAAAAGTCGGAATTGGTTGACACTTGTAATACACTTCTAGGGGCAAAATTATAATTTTGACTATAATCAATAAAATGGGCTATTTTCTATCACATATGTGTATTTAGTGTCTGTGATACATCCTTTGAGTTAATGGTAATGATAATTCATATTTTCAAGAGTTGAAAATTTAAGACATGAATAATCATTATTAACTCATAAAATGCTTCCGACCATAGGATCATTATGAGGATGGTGATTGATTCAGAAGGTTGGTATACAATCGCTTCTCTTTAGTAAATGAGTCTTGAGTCTACGGTGTGAAGACACCAAAGCGAGAGTACAGATACTTGTTAGAAAATGATGGTACTGAGCATGACCACCTCGAGTAGTCATTAGGAAGTCTATCTTCTCATTAATGACTGACTCGATGCTGCAGTAGTGTGTCTGATTCTTTAACCTGAGGTGCATCGGTAGTTGACCTTGAGGATGTTATAGTTTGACTACACCATTACTCGATCTTCTAGCCATATGGAACCTTGGCTATAGCATGTTCATTGTAAAAATTGGATAGCATCAAGATAGAATCTATCTACCTCGGTGGTAGAGGAGCAGCCCTATGATGATCATGAGAATCAAGTCCAGAAGCCCATGGCCATGGCAGAGTGAAATAATAGAAAGAGTTTCTATTTAACTTTTCACATCGGACTTGAATCGAATGATTACATCATATGACAGAGACTAGGGTTTGACGAGTTCACCTAAATCCTAATCTGATCGGAGCTCAAGATAGAAGAACTTAATCACACAGGTAGCTACACCAAGAGGTTCACATTCAGTTCTGATGGATTGCCACCATATACTACTAGGTGTCACTGATGGATTTTAAAGCAATTAGAATGATTTAGATGATCGATCATTCTAGTTGTTCGAATCAGAAGAGTTCTGATCCATCGAAAAGAGTTTCGATGATGTTGATGATAGAGATCATGACATATCCCAATTACCATACAGAACTAAACCTAAATGGATCACACAAATAAGGATTTGAATCTGGTGATCATCAATTAAACTGATCCAGTTCAATTAATCTGAATGAGATTCAATTAGGTTCAAGAAAATCGTGCTAGCACTCGATTGAACCAAACATTCTTCTTTTATTATCATAAATAGTTATCCTGACTGAGCCAAAAGAGTTTGTGCTCGATCAGAGGCCTTCACTTGGTCTGACTGAAGCTTGTTCAAGTCAGAAAAGGATTGTCTTATTTTGTAAGACAATACCTGCCATTTTTGGTCACCTGCCATTTCTCGTCCTTTGACTTTGATCAAAAGTTGACCTTTGATTGGTCAAATATTGATCATTGATACTTTGACTTCTATCCACATGTCATGCACCTATTGGAGAGCTGGTGGGGCTTGTTCTTCTATCAGAACCTGGTAAAGAGGAGGGCGCACGCCACCCTTGGTGTGTGCCCAAGCTGGAGGCGCCCAGGAGTCCCTATTGGATAGGGACTCCATCTTCTTTTTGAATTTCGATTAGACTTCTCTTAAGAACAAAGTTTGACTGATCTTAGGTGCCATCTAAGGAGGAATCTAAGAAACTCTATTCCCACCAATTAGATTTATATCTAATTTCATAAAGGATTGTAATTGGTTGGGAAGAAGAGGAGTTGGATCATGCATAGTCTATAAATAAGACCCTGCGCTCAACTCAAAAAACATCTAAGAATTCTCCACGTCCCAAGGCTGGTTCTCTCCTCCTCCTCCATGCCAAGTCCATCTTCTCCCTCTCCTCTCCATGCCTAAAGTGGTTTGGGATCTTGGTTGGTGCAATCCAGACGAAAGAAAGGCGACAGAAAGCTAGAAGGCTGCGCTGCTGCAAAAAACAACTGCTGATCTTCGAAAGATATTTTGAAGATCCTTCAAATTAGATCTAGATTTAATTTTTGGAGATATGATAGAAAAGAAGAGGATCTCCAGATCCAGTCCGAGTGGATACCGGTAGAGGTCAGATACTTGCGTGGCTAGATCCAGAACCTTCCGCTGCTTACAGGATCATCAACGGATAATAGGATTACCCTACGTCAAGATAAATTAAATTTTATTTAATTTATCTAAATTTATTTTAATTATTAAAATAATAAAGATCAGATCTGAAATATTTCAGATCTGATCTGGATCAAAGAAATTTTTTTTTGAAATATATCTCTTGATCTGATTAGATCTAAACGAACCTGATCCAGAAAATCAGGATTTTTCTTTAGAGACTTGTCTTATAGATCACCAACGGCGATCTCATCTTCTTCGACTCCAACGCTCCTCCGATAATGACCTGATTTTGCACCAACAAGCATAAAAGAAAAAAAAATAAAAACTCTTTTGAAGCTTGAAGAAGATGTTGAAGGATTGCTTTTGTGATGCTTCACTTCTCTTCAATTAATGCTTGAGAGGATTTTGAGAATGTAAGAGAAGATCACTCTTGAAAGTCCTTTAAAAACTATACACTTATTCCTCTCTTTTCTTCTTTCTCAAAAATATTCAATGACCTCACTCAAATTTGAAAGTTTTTCACTTGTTCCTTTTTTTTTCCTTCCCTTGTGTCTTTCTTTTATTTTTCATAAGTTCTATAGCCTTGGAACTCATTTCTAGCCATTTATAGCTGTTGGAGATAAAAAAAAATAGCCATTGAAAAAAATTTTGGATGAAAATAGACTTACATAGAATTAGTCATTACGCCTGTCAGTCTTCGTTGAGCTAGCTCGACTCTGGCTTCGAGCTAGCTCAAGCTGATAAAGCTGACTTGATTCTGTCTCGAGCTGGCTTGAATTGTAAAACTCAAAAAATCAATTTTCTATTACCTTGAGAGAGCTGGTTTGGATCTAAATCGAGTTGACTCGAATAACAGAATAGAAAAATATTTTTTCTATCATCCTAAGAGAGCTGACTTGGATCCAAATTGAGCTGGATCAGCTGCATGCCAAATTAAAGTATCAATCTTATTTCGTGTCAGAGCTTGCTCCATTCTTGGGTGGGTCCATTCTTGTTTCGTGCCAGATCTTGTTCCATTCTTGTTTCGTGCTAGAGCTTGCTCCATTCTTGGTCTGCTCTAAATTTTCTAACTTTATTTTTCTTCATTATTTGACTTTCCAAATTTGAATTTCTTGATCCTAAATCTTTCAAATAATATTTATTTATTTTTTTTAAATTTTTTTATAATGACCTATCCAAATTTATGAAAACTTTTCTTTTAAGTGTTTTAACTTGACATCTTGAGAGAATTTTTTTCAAAGATAATTTTTTTAATATGAGCATTTAAGAAATTCTATATTCAATCTTGAAATATATGATTAGTAATATTTTTACTCAATATTTTATGATTATCAAAATCAATCATAAGGTTAATATTCAATAATTTTGCTTGGAGATGATTGGTATTGTTCTTCCATCCATGAGCATAACAATAGCAAGAAAGCATCATTATTGCAATTTATCATATACTTTTAAGAGATTCCAATTTTTTTCTATATTTCAATTTATACTCTCAAACATGCATCTATAATAGTAAAGTAGAATAATCTTATGATTAGTAAAAGAACTTTTATGACTTTTTTTGTTATCTTATCGTCAAATCTATTTTTTCCTGGGCAATATTTTCATAAAAAAATATTGAGGAGAGAGCATTAAACTAATGGAATATTAAAATATGTTGAAAGAGAAAAAAAATTAAAAAAAAAGGGATTTTTTTATGTATGAACTCTCCTTAATATGTGAAATTGCATAAATTTAATCTCATAAAGTTACCATTTATGTACATTCTTATAAATAGTTCTTTTAGTATGTCTATCTATTAAGAATATTTCAATCGTTTAACTTTTAAATCACTAATTTCTTAATAATATTAGATGGTATGAGTATATATGAAAGAAGAAAATAGAAGGGTATACGTGCAAAATAAGTAATTTATAAGGATGTATATATAAATAAAAATTTGGAAAGGGTATTTACATAAATTTTAATATAATATATTTGATTTGAGCTTTGAGATGGGTTATTAGAATCTATGGGAATCTCCAAACCCAAATTTAGCAAATTATATACAAATTGTTGGTGCAGAAATCCATCGCCGCCGGAGGTCGCCGCAATCGAGGCCGCTGGGCGCCACCGGGGACCTGCAAAACGAAGTCCCGTCCGGAACCGGTGGGGTGGTGGCTCCGGCAGGACCCTCCGACGGTCAAGTTAGTTTCCGACCAACAGTAATGGAGTGCTCGGAATGAGTTCCGGAGCTTAGAGAGTCGAGAGTTCAGAGAGCTTAGCCTTAGTATGTCGGGAGGGGTCCTTTTATAGTGGAGCTTAGTTGATGGTGACGGCTGTGCCGTCTGGCAGAGAGTCGTCGGGCAGCATGGAGTTTGGTACGGAGAGGAAGGCGTCGTCCGGTAGATCGTGGGAGCCGTACTGGCGAGCCGTGGGCCGCATGGAGTCCGGTACGGAGAGGAAGGCGTCGTCCGGTAGATCGTGGGAGCCATACCGGACGAGCCGTGGGCCGCATGGAGTCCGGTACGGAGAGGAAGGCGTCGTCCGGTAGGTCGTGGGAGCCATACCGGTGAGTAGTCGACCGCATGGAGTCCGGTACGGAAAGGAAGGCGCCGTCCGATCTTGCTGCAGGCGACGGTTCATCCAACGGAGTTCGGACTTGTAACAGAGTTCGGCCGAAGGGGAAGCTGGGGGAGTTCGTCTGGCTGAAGGGTCGGTCATCTGTAGAGTTCGGCCGCTGAGAGGCCCGAAGAAGCTCGGCTGGCCAATTGAAGGACTTCGGTTGCTAGTTGGTTCGGCCAGGGCTCGCTGAGGAGTTCGGTCGCCTAGGGTCGGTCCGAAGGAGTTCGGCTGCATGGGCTCGCCTGGAGTCGGTCCGAAGGAGTTCGGCCGTGGGGTCCGAATGGGTTCGGGCTCGTAGGAGAGTTCGGCTGAAGGGAAAACCCGGGAGGAGCTCGGATGGCCGAACGGGCGTCTGGGAGGAGTCCGTCTCCTGAAGAAGTCCAGTCGCTTGGAGTCCAAGGAGCTCGGCCGTCAGGAAGTTCGGCTGGCGGTGGGAGTTCGTCCTCTAGGCAGTTCGGCCCGGACCTTGGTGCAGGGGAGTTCGGCCTCTAGGCAGTTCGGCCCGGACCTTGGTGCAGGGGAGTTCGGCCTCTAAGCAGTTCGGCCGGGTTAGGGGCTCGGCCTGGCGCCTGGCGCTGAAGCTCTTCAGCAGCTACTGGTTACATTGGGCTGAGCGTTGGGCCGGGCTTCGGCAGGAGCGGGATTTATCCCCAACAGTAGCCCCCCCACTCCCGAGTTCAAAAATTGAAGGAAGGGAGTACCAAAACAGGCGACTGCCGAAGTCTTCTTCCAGGCTCCGCATCTGAAGCTCGGGGAGGTCTCATCTCCAGCCAAGATTGACGCTGAAGTTGAGGCTGAGGCTTGGGGGAGACCTCATCTTCAGTCGATGTTTGGAGTTGGAATGGAACTCGTTTCCGGCTAAAGTCGATGAAGCTAACGTTGAAGCCGAAGTAAGATTCGCCTCCTTCGGTCGAAGTCGGATTTGAGCTCCTCGGGGGCGACATTATCTTCGTCAGTTGAAGTCGACTCGAGGGAGACCTCCTATCTTGCAGCCGAGGTTGAAGTGCGCGCTCGAGGGAGATCTTATCTCCTACGGCCGGCTTCCTCGGGAGATCTTACCTTCCCTCGGGGGAGCTGCAGCCTCGGGAGATCTTATCTCCTGCAGCCGAAGTGAAGTGCGCGCTCGGGGGAGATCTTATCTCCTGCAGCCGAAGTGAAGTGCGCGCTCGGGGGAGATCTTATCTCCTGCAGCCGAAGTGAAGTGCGCGCTCGGGGGAGATCTTATCTCCTGCAGCCGAAGTGAAGTGCGCGCTCGGGGGAGATCTTATCTCCTGCAGCCGAAGTGAAGTGCGCGCTCGGGGGAGATCTTATCTCCTGCCGAGGTCGATGCTCGCGTCAGGACGAGGTTTTCCTCCTGTTCCTAACCGAGGTTGTTCACGGTCGCTCGGGAGAGATCTTATCTCTAGCCGAGGTTGGTGCTCGTGTTAGGACGAGGTTCTCCTCCTGTTCCTAACCGAGATTGTTTCGGTCGCTCGGGAGAGATCTTATCTCTAGCCGAGGTGCGCGCTCGCGTTAGGACGAGGTTCTCCTCCTGTTCCTAACCGAGGTTGTTCACGGTCGCTCGGGAGAGATCTTATCTCTAGCCGAGGTTGGTGCTCGTGTTAGGACGAGGTTCTCCTCCTGTTCCTAACCGAGATTGTTTCGGTCGCTCGGGAGAGATCTTATCTCTAGCCGAGTTATCAAGCTCGGAGAGATCTTATCTCTAGCCGAGGTTGGCACTCGTGTTAGGATGAGGTTCTCCTCCTGTTCCTAACCGAGGTTGTTCCGGTCGCTCGGGAGAGATCTTATCTCTAGCCGAGGTTGATGTGCGCGCTCGGGGGAGATCTTATCTCCTGCGGCCGAGCTTCTCTCGGGGGAGATCTTATCTCCTGCAGCCGAGGTGCGCGCTCGCGTTAGGACGAGGTTCTCCTCCTGTTCCTAACCGAGGTTGTTCACGGTCGCTCGGGAGAGATCTTATCTCTAGCCGAGGTTGGTGCTCGTGTTAGGATGAGGTTCTCCTCCTGTTCCTAACCGAGATTGTTTCGATCGCTCGGGAGAGATCTTATCTCTAGCCGAGGTGCGCGCTCGCGTTAGGACGAGGTTCTCCTCCTGTTCCTAACCGAGGTTGTTCACGGTCGCTCGGGAGAGATCTTATCTCTAGCCGAGGTTGGTGCTCGTGTTAGGATGAGGTTCTCCTCCTGTTCCTAACCGAGGTTGTTCCGGTCGCTCGGGAGAGATCTTATCTCTAGCCGAGGTTGTCAACGGTCGCTCGGGAGAGATCTTATCTCTAGCCGAGGTTGGTGCTCGTGTTTGGACGAGGTTCTCCTCCTGTTCCTAACCGAGATTGTTTCGGTCGCTCGGGAGAGATCTTATCTCTAGCCGAGGTTGTCAACGGTCGCTCGGGAGAGATCTTATCTCTAGCCGAGGTTGAAGTGCGCGCTCGGGGGAGATCTTATCTCCTGCGGCCGAGCTTCTCTCGGGGGAGATCTTATCTCCTGCAGCCGAGGTGCGCGCTCGCGTTAGGACGAGGTTCTCCTCCTGTTCCTAACTGAGGTTGTTCACGGTCGCTCGGAGAGATCTTATCTCTAGCCGAGGTTGTCAACGGTCGCTCGGGAGAGATTTTATCTCTAGCCGAGGTTGGTGCTCGTGTTAGGACGAGGTTCTCCTCCTGTTCCTAATCGAGATTGTTTCGGTCGCTCGGGAGAGATCTTATCTCTAGCCGAGGTTGTCAACGGTCGCTCGGGAGAGATCTTATCTCTAGCCGAGGTTGAAGTGCGCGCTCGGGGGAGATCTTATCTCCTGTGGCCGAGCTTCTCTCGGGGGAGATCTTATCTCCTGCAGCCGAGGTGCGCGCTCGCGTTAGGACGAGGTTCTCCTCCTGTTCCTAACCGAGGTTGTTCACGGTCGCTCGGGAGAGATCTTATCTCTAGCCGAGGTTGTCAACGGTCGCTCGGGAGAGATCTTATCTCTAGCCGAGGTTGGCACTCGTGTTAGGACGAGGTTCTCCTCCTGTTCCTAATCGAGGTTGTTCCGGTCGCTCGGGAGAGATCTTTATCTCTAGCCGAGGTTGATGTGCGCGCTCGGGGGAGATCTTATCTCCTACGGCCGAGCTTCTCTCGGGGGAGATCTTATCTCCTACAGCCGAGGTGCGCGCTCGCGTTAGGACGAGGTTCTCCTCCTGTTCCTAACCGAGGTTGTTCACGGTCGCTCGGGAGAGATCTTATCTCTAGCCGAGGTTGGGCTCGTGTTAGGACGAGGTTCTCCTCCTGTTCCTAACCGAGATTATTTCGGTCGCTCGGGAGAGATCTTATCTCTAGCCGAGGTGCGCGCTCGCGTTAGGACGAGGTTCTCCTCCTGTTCCTAACCGAGGTTGTTCACGGTCGCTCGGGAGAGATCTTATCTCTAGCCGAGGTTGTCAACGGTCGCTCGGGAGAGATCTTATCTCTAGCCGAGGTTGGCACTCGTGTTAGGACGAGGTTCTCCTCCTGTTCCTAACCGAGGTTGTCCCGGTCGCTCGGGAGAGATCTTATCTCTAGCCGAGGTTGTCAACGGTCGCTCGGGAGAGATCTTATCTCTAGCCGAGGTTGGTGCTCGTGTTAGGACGAGGTTCTCCTCCTGTTCCTAACCGAGGTTGTTCACGGTCGCTCGGGAGAGATCTTATCTCTAGCCGAGGTTGTCAACGGTCGCTCGGGGAGATCTTATCTCTAGCCGAGGTTGATGTGCGCGCTCGGGGGAGATCTTATCTCCTGCGACCGAGCTTCTCTCGGGGGAGATCTTGTCTCCTGCGGCCGAGGTGCGCGCTCGGGGGAGATCTTATCTCCTGCGGCCGAGCTTGTCGCTCGCGTTAGGACGAGGTTCTCCTCCTGTTCCTAACGCGGCGATTATTGACTGCTGCTCTCCTGTCATCGCATAGTTTTCGCATCCAGAAATAATATTTGCAGAGGGGAGAATTTTACCGAAGGGAAGTCGTGGACAGCGCGCTCTCGTTTGAGGGGTCGACGGGGTGTTGTTCCTCGGAGCTCCCTCGAGCAGCAAGTCCCGTCCAGACGACCTCCTCTATCTCCCGCCGGCCTTCATAATTTGGACCATGCTTCTCTTGACTTTGTCGCTGGGGATGACAATCACTGATGTAGCTAGCTCCTAGCTCCTCCCCGGGGTGGCGTTGATGACGCCGCGGGACGGCCAACCTTCTTGTCTTTTCCAGTTACGGCAGTGCCTATAGCCGATCTTTTTCTGCTTCAGGCCGGTACCGGAGGAATTTACCCAGCCGACCCGTTCTGACGAGCTCCTCAATTTCGTCTCGGAGCTGGATGCATCCCTCCGTGTCGTGGCCGTGGTCGTGATGGTAGAGGCAGTACTTATTTCGATCGTGCTTGTTTGGGGGAGATCGTAATCCTTCCGGTCTTGGCAGCTGGTGTTTTACTTCGGTGAGAATCTGGGTTCGAGGAGCGTTGAGGGGGGCATAGCGGCGGAACCTTCCGGGAAGTGGACTCCTCCGCGCCTCCTTATCAGGGCGAGTTCGAGGAGTTCGGGCCCGCCTGCTTTCGTAGGGAGTCTGCGAGTGCAGCCGAGCTTCACCCAGCTCTTCCTCGTCCGCCAGCCGGTCCTTTCTGACGAGCTCCTCATCTTTCAATTTGAAGGCTTCTTCCGCACGGGCATATCTCTCGGCTCGAGCCAGCAGGTCGGCGAAGTCCCTGGGATACCTTTTTTCCAGAGAGAACAGCAAGCTATTTTTCTGAAGGCCGCCCTTAAGTGCGGCCATCGCGACAGACTGGTCCAGGTCCCGGACTTCCAATGCCGCGGCGTTGAATCGAGTGACGTAAGTCCGGATGGATTCCCCTTGCTTCTGCTTGACGCTCATCAGGGAATCTGAACCTCGGCTCGGTCGTCGGCTGCTGATGAAGTGGGCCGCGAACCGACTGCTCATCTGGTCGAAAGAGAAGATCGTGTTGGGCTTCAACGCCGAGTACCATTTCCTCGCTGCTCCCTTTAAGGTAGACGGGAAGGCTCGGCACAGCACGGCATCTGAAGCGCCGTGAAGCAGCATCATGGCCCGGAAGGCCCCCAGGTGATCAACCGGATCAGAAGTTCCATCGTAGCTTTCCAGTTGAGGGAGCTCGAAGGTCGGTGGAACAGGTTCTTGCATGATTTTCTGCGAGAAAGGAGGGTCTGCACGAACGTCATCACCACGCGAGGGGGGACGAAGTTCTTCAATTCGCCGGTTCATTTCCGAGAGCCTTTGGCCCAGCAGGTCCTCCCGGTCTCTGATCTCCAAGGCTTTCTGGTGAGATGGGCGCGAGGCTTCACCCTTGGTCGATCCATGATCCGAACAAGGGCTCTCCCTCCTCCGCCTCTCCAATCCGGGTATCGGAGGTCGGGCTGCCCAGGCCGGTCGCTCTTGGACTGGATCATCCGACTTCGGAGAGTCCCGCGCCGGTCGGGCTGGCACTGGGACTTGTCGGTGCAGCACCGCCTGCACCGCCTCCGTGAGACCGCGAACGTGCTGGATGAGCTGGTTGAACTGCTTCCGTATCCACTGCGGTTATTGACGGGGGCTGAGTCACCGGGGTCGGAGCAGGGACAGACGGACTCGGAGGGGATCGAGCCGCGGAAGCCGTCGAGCGCCGCGTCGAAGCCCTTCTAGGGGGCATTTCCTCTTTCCAGAGAAGGAATTCTGGAGAGGGAGAAGAGAGATCCGGAGCAGGGGCGGAAAATCGTCGCCGAGCACTCCTTTAAGAACAAGGGAACCTCGAAGGTTCAGGCCCTCCTTCTAGCGCCAATCTGTTGGTGCAGAAATCCGTCGCCGCCGGAGGTCGCCGCAATCGAGGCCGCTGGGCGCCGCCGGGGACCTGCAAAACGAAGTCCCATCCGGAACCGGTGGGGTGGTGGCTCCGGCAGGACCCTCCGACGGTCAAGTTAGTTTCCGGCCAACAGTAATGGAGTGCTCGGAATGAGTTCCGGAGCTTAGAGAGTCGAGAGTTCAGAGAGCTTAGCCTTAGTATGTCGGGAAGGGGTCCTTTTATAGCGGAGCTTAGTTGATGGTGACGGCTGTGCCGTCTGGCAGAGAGTCGTCAGGCAGCATGGAGTTTGGTACGGAGAGGAAGGCGTCGTCCGGTAGATCGTGGGAGCCGTACTGGCGAGCCGTGGGCCGCATGGAGTCCGGTACGGAGAGGAAGGCGTCGTCCGGTAGATCGTGGGAGCCATACCGGCGAGCCGTGGGCCGCATGGAGTCCGGTACGGAGAGGAAGGCGTCGTCCGGTAGGTCGTGGGAGCCATACCGGCGAGTAGTCGGCCGCATGGAGTCCGGTACGGAAAGGAAGGCGCCGTCCGGTCTTGCTGCAGGCGACGGTTCATCCAACGGAGTTCGGACTTGTAACAGAGTTCGGCCGAAGGGGAAGCTGGGGGAGTTCGTCTGGCTGAAGGGTCGGCCATCTGTAGAGTTCGACCGCTGAGAGGCCCGAAGAAGCTCGGCTGGCCAATTGAAGGACTTCGGTTGCTAGTTGGTTCGGCCAGGGCTCGCTGAGGAGTTCGGTCGCCTAGGGTCGGTCCGAAGGAGTTCGGCTGCATGGGCTCGCCTGGAGTCGGTCCGAAGGAGTTCGGCCGTGGGGTCCGAATGGGTTCGGGCTCGTAGGAGAGTTCGGCTGAAGGGAAAACCCGGGAGGAGCTCGGATGGCCGAACGGGCGTCTGGGAGGAGTCCGTCTCCTGAAGAAGTCCAGCCGCTTGGAGTCCAAGGAGCTCGGCCGTCAGGAAGTTCGGCTGGCGGTGGGAGTTCGTCCTCTAGGCAGTTCGGCCCGGACCTTGGTGCAGGGGAGTTCGGCCTCTAGGCAGTTCGGCCCGGACCTTGGTGCAGGAGAGTTCGGCCTCTAAGCAGTTCGGCCGGGTTAGGGGCTCGGCCTGGCGCCTGGCGCTGAAGCTCTTCAGCAGCTACTGGTTACATTGGGCTGAGCGTTGGGCCGGGCTTCGGCAGGAGCGGGATTTATCCCCAACACAAATATTTTTAGTTTTCATAAGCATATTATTTTGGTTGAGTTCTAATCATTTAGGAATAATTTGATCAAACATAAAATTTGAAGTTTGAAAAAAAAAATTGAAATAACAAAAGAAGCAAATATAAAAATTTGACCAAACAAGAAAATTTGAAGTTTAAAAACAATTGAAATAACAAAAGAAAAAAAAATATTTTAAGATTTAAATAGTTAAAGAGCGATGATGTTTGCAAGATTCCTTAACTTATTTGGCAAAAATATGATGATGGAAGATTGTGGGTATATTTTTGAAATATTGAATAAAAGTGTAACCATCTGCAGGGTCCTCAGCGTAATTTGCTCAAAAGTTTTCGACCCACATTCGAGAACCAAATCCAGTCCCATGGCTTCCAAGAGTTCCTGGTAGCGCCCGCAGGTGTGTTACAGGACGGACGCCCATACCGCACAGCGTGGTCTTGATAGGACCCTCCGCAGGCAAATGGCGGCTGTTGCGTTCTCGTCTGCCATTGTCGCGGTCCGCTTCTCCCCACGCAGCCTCCGCCCCCTTGCCGCCGCTCTATCTGGCAGAGGCGGCGGGGAACAGCGGCGGCTGGTGCTCTACACGAAGCCTGGTTGTTGCCTCTGCGACGGCCTCAAGGAGAAGCTCGACGCCGCCATCTCTCTCGGCGGCCCTTTTTCCTTTCACCTCCAGGCACGCCTTCTCTCCTCTCTTACCGTTCTTTCTCTCACCATCTCTCGTTCTAATTTGGCCGGGGTGTTTTAGGTGAGGGACATTACGGCGAATCCCGAGTGGGAGAAGCTTTACCAGTACGAAATTCCCGTCCTTGCCAAAATTCGCCCGGATGGAACCGAGGTCAATCTTCCTATCCTAATGTTCTTAATCGAATCTTTCGTGGTTTTTCATTATACTTTAACTGTTTGTCTTTCTGGATTCATTGGATTTTGCAACTGTGGGATGCCGGTTTTCAAGATTGATGGTTGATAAATTAGGTGTTAGTTGTTGTTTCCGTTGCTTAATCTATGTGCTGTATATTTCAATTTTCTTGAATGTTGTGGAAGACGCCTCGATTGGGCTTCTGTGATTGCAGAGTATAATTTCCACCTGATGCATCAGATTTACTCTTTATTGGCAAACAAATATATACAGAACGGTCTCTGTACCTACAGATAACGTAGGTTTCATTTCCTGCAAATAGTCTTCCAGGATTAACATTAGGGACTACTCTTGTCTAGTGTTGCTTTGGCAATGATAGTGCACGAGTTCATGGTGGTTCGGCATCAGGTTGAAAGATAGGATTGTAAA
The DNA here is from genome assembly GCA_006176705.1 of Cocos nucifera. Taxonomy (NCBI): domain Eukaryota; kingdom Viridiplantae; phylum Streptophyta; class Magnoliopsida; order Arecales; family Arecaceae; genus Cocos; species Cocos nucifera. Next base: position 266,167 of record QRFJ01000933.1, on the reverse strand, counting down.
GCGTTTTCAAACTTTGGTAGATTGAAGTTTATCTTCATCCCTTGGTTGCCCCATTACGGATGCTATAAAGCTAGTTGGTCGATGTTAAATGTAACTCAAGAGGAGAAGATATAATTAACTTAAGCCATGCTACAGCTGACATGGATCTGATCCAACTGCACTTATGCTACCCCTTTCTCTATTCTCATAGTAAGTGGAGTCTTCTGTTGGTACTTTATTATCATGTTATCCGGCACTATGAACTAAGATATTATCAACAAAAGTGTTGACAAGAACTTTCTAAAGCTTGAAGTCATTAGTTATAACCTTTAAACTGGAAGGACTGGAGGTATTCAGAAAGTGAATGCGGATCAATGTTGATACATGACAACGACAACTGGAACCCTTGAATAGCTTGGTTGGTATTGAAAGAGAGAGCACTTTGACCAAACTAGGGCATGACCGAGAGAACCCATTAGGGAGGGGGGCCATGGAGAGATGGGGGACATACCTTGTCGGCAGTGGCTGGTAGCAAAAGAGAGACAGCGGTTTGAGTGCACTAGGGCATGATCAAAAGAATCCATTGGAAAGGTTGGGGGGGGTTTTATTGGTCGAACTAACCTGCATTGCCAAACTGTCCCAACTTTGGTGTTGTTTCGGTTTGATACAGGCTGAATTGTCTGGTTCGGGTCAGTTCAATGATCCTTGCTGCAGATAGTTTGGACAAGGGCTTGCATCTTGTGGTCATTGTTATTATTGCTGCTACCCAGATCTAATGTTGTAATGAAACTAATGTTGAAAGCTAGGAGGCTATATATTACATAGTGATTTTTTCTTTTATTCTTTTGTTTTTTTTTTTTTTTTGAGGAAACTTCCAACTTTATCAACAAGTTTGCATATACTGATGCTCATCATTTTCAATTTAATAAACAGCCTTTCCCTAATTAAAGGTGAAACTACTGTAGGTTTATCTTCTAACCAATGTCCTAACTTGGTTACAAGGATTAATGTTATTTTATATTTTATGTGCATATGCATACTTGAGTATCTACTATTTGGTTAGCAAAGGAATGGCATCGAATATGAATCTATTTTCATGTAATGAAAAGTTCATTAGGAGGAAGCTATACTTTTTCTATTAGTGTCTCAATTATGCCACAAATAGTATAATTTGTTTAAAGTAAGAGACAATGGAAAAATTCATATTAGCTGCAGGGCTGTCTTAATATTACTAGAAGGATGAAACTTTTGCCTCTACCAAGAAAAAGAAGTGATGGAACTTTTGGAGAAGCAATATTTGGTACACAGAGGCAAGCTAAGTGTGACCTCTTTCTTAAGTTGTTTATGCAGCATGTTCATCTTCTTAAGTCCTAAAGTAAGATAATGCACTATACAGCAACCTTTTTTTTTCTTTTCTTGGGAAAAAAAGATTAGTGCAACCTAATCAGCTTTGCAATAGAATATTGAGTACAGACCCTTCTTGAAGAGGAGGGAAGAAGAAAAAGGAAGAGAAGAAGAAAATAAAAGGTGGTAGAGAAAGTACCTATTAGAGAGCAAACCTAAGTTAGCGAAAAACAGGTCACAAAGATTATCGAGCTAAGGGAAGTGCCTTTGGTCTTCACTAGTTTTTTCCTTCAATTGGACCATAAAGACTCAGCACTTGCCATGTTTGGACTGTTATTTCTTCTGGACCAAAAGAATAACAGAACATATCCAGGTTACAACCAGATGATTGATAATTTTCATCAAGGAATTGACAAACATAGTTCTTGCTAGCTGTCCAAACATTTTTCTCAAGTTTTCTGTTGTTAGGATTTTCCCTTTGACAAGTAACCAGAAGAGGAATTTCACCTTCCTAGAAATTGCCATTTTCCAAATTTCTTCTAGCTGTGAAAGATAAAAGTCCATGATTTAGCATGTTATATCTGTTATAAGCAAGAGTTCCATTTCTGCCCTTGGATCACAAGATTTTGTCATTTTCAGAGGTACACATGGCATTGATCAATTCAAAAGCAAAGAAACTCTTCTCCCGGTTCATTTGGAAATACCGTTGTAGATTGGAATGCAAGAATTGGGATAAATAGGAATGCAAGGATTAGGACAAATAAGAATAATGTTGGTACCTAGGTTTAGGCTAGAGAAAATGTAGCAGGTTTAAGGTAGGGATTAACCCTGTGTTTGGTTGGGGTCATAAGAGGAAGGATGGATGGAGTTGGAAGGATAGATGACATCGATTCATCATTTGGTTTAAAAGATTTTTGGATGGATGAAAAGAAAGGATTGTCCATCGACCTTAGCCCATCAATTTATATCCTTTTAAATTTGGAAGGTGTAAGGAAAGATGAATGGAGCACCCTAACACCTATTTACTTTTTCATTCATTTTATTTGTATATATTTTATTTTAACTATACTATTTATCCTATATTATTAAATTTTATTAATAATTATTTTAATTTTAGTACATAATTTCTATAATTATAAGTAAATAATTAGAATTATCTCTTTTTTTATTTATATTCACTATTTTTTAGTTAACTATTTGCAAAATTAATTAACCATTTAAATTAAATTATAAATTAATTATTTATTTATGTAATGAATATATAAATAAATTTTCCATATATAATTAATTTATTAGATTATTTATTAAATTAAATTAAATTAAATATTTATATAATTATAAATTATAAAGATTATAAGTTTATATATTATTCTACTTTATTATAAATAAGTGTTATAAATTGATATAATAATATTTTTAATTAAAAGGTAGTTTAGAAAAGTTATCATACAAATATTATCCTTCCTTTCAATCTTCCTAAACCAAATAGAGGAGGAAATCATTTCCATCCATCCTTCCATGTCTCACCAAATACATGGGTGGATGGATGGTTTTCCCTCCATCCTCTTCCTTATCCATCCTTCCTCCCCTATCCATCCTTTCTCCAATTTATCCTTTATACGAAATAGAGGGTAAGGTACTAAAAGATAAGATAACCCACAAAAATATGCTTCATTCATAAACAAAATGTGTCCAATTGAAGACAAGAAAGCTTGAGTTTGAAAAAAAGTTATAATGGAAACAAGACCCATCCATCCTTTTCCTCATCCATCCTTCCTCCCCTATCTATCCTTCATCTAATCTATCCTTCGTATGAAATAGAAGGTAAGGTACTAAAAAGTAAGATAACCCACAAAAGCATTCTTCATTCATAAAGAAAATGTATGCAGTTGAAGACAAGAAGGCTTGAGTTTGAAACAAAGTTATGATGGAAATAAGGAAGAAGGATTGGTGACTTTCTGCCATCTTTCTTTGACAAACATTGATCTTCTTGAACTAAAGAACTACTTTGGGGGTTGTTGTTGCTGGCTTGGATGTGATGATGTAGGAGCGTATTATAGGATGAAGGGGTAAAGGCTTCAAGTTTGGTTTTGGATGGGTTGCTAGAAAGTTATAGGTAATGACTAGTTTGAATAGCATGAATATAATATGAGGAGAGATTTAGTTGAGTAAGAATGAGTTGGGGCATTCAGAAGGCTTTAGGTTAAGGAAGAGAAGTAGATAAGAGAGGGGAAACTTGGACTCGCTTCAAGTCATGCAGACTCACTCCTAGAGGGGAAGTATGAGCTCATACCACTCAATATTGATACAAGGATTTTATGACCATTATCCTGCATATAATAAGAAAAAGTACATCACAAGAAAGAGAAAAGGATAGATATAATAAACACATCAAGATCTTGCCCACCTAAGCTTCTATTTTTGTCTTGATATGAAAAGACCTTGATATCTTGAATGATTGTCTTCCATAAAAGATATGTGACATATCCCTGGATTGAAGATCTTCCGTATTTCTCAATTTGTCTATTGGACTTCTTCTTTTTGCCAAGATCTTGAAGATTCTTCCGTACCTTGATTAGATATTTGATGAAATGTTGTAGATCACCTTCCAAAGTATCTAGTGTTGCCTTATTTGTCTGTCCTTCCAAGAAAATGATCTTGGCCATTGGATGGGATTAATTCTTGCCACTATTCCTTAACATCTGCTAGCTTATTACAATTGCAAGAGACCTCCATCAACCTCCAATCATGCGAAAGATGGTCCCATCATCAATCCATAGTGACCAGAACAATGGAATCTTCTTCTGTGTCTTGAAAACTTTATTATGACCATCCTGCATTGGTGTTTGATATCATGACGATACTAGGTAGTATAGATATCCTTATGGGGGAAGTTGATCGTTGAAATGATAATTGATACGTCTAGGTAGGTATTGACATGGAAGGTTTCTAGGTCCTTATTACACATGGACTAGGAGTGTATACTCCATTTAAAATAGTCATGTTTACTCCTGTAGGCACATGCTTGTGTTATGTCTAATGTTAGGCCTTTGACTTGACTCAAAGAGTACTAAAACTATGTAACTTTCACAAATTGCTTAAATTAAAAAGGTACCTGTCATTTGAATTTTCACCAGGCTGAAGACTGGAAACAAATAAAGGTTAAACCAGTTGGGTTGCTCTCAGGTCTTCGCTTTTGCTGATGGTATTGTTAAAAAAGAAACCCTATTAGCAATATTCTGTGGTCAGCACTGCAAAAAACAAAATTTTGGAAGATGACTATCATGTAAACTTGGAATCTGCAACTTGACATGTAGTTTGTAAAGCTGCATTGATATACTAGATTCAACATGTCTTTTTTGATCTTGTAGGGTTTGATTGATACTGTGGAAGTAATTGATTTCAAAAATTTGGTCTATCAAACCCTAAATTCTAGGACCGACCTTGATAATTTTCAATTACATACATGTATATAATATAAGATAAAGGAACATACTTTTATATATCTAATTTTGTAATGATTTATTTGAAGAAAAATCTAGTTTCCCTACCGCAAGATCGATATGATCTAATCATATCTAAAGCATAATTTAAAATCTTTTTCTTATGATCTAATCAAATCTTAGAGTTCTCAGAACTGATTGGAATGATTTGATAGCAAAAATAAAAATAAAAATTAAAACAACAACATTTTATGTTACGTGATCGGATAAATGGTTTACCTGCAGCGATGATCTGAAGCCTTCGAGATTCTAATGCGAGCTGCGTACATGCCCGGCCTTTATCAGAGTCCACTCGAGTCAGACTTGGAAGTCCTCTCCTTCTGGATTTGATCTCAAAAGATCAGATCTGGAATCGATCTGTATAGCCTTCAAAAAGAACTTCAATGACATCATGTTCGTCTCTTGATTGGGATCTTCCTGACTTGTCCTTGCGCAATAGCTCTCAACACTTGATGTTGTTTTTGCCCAACTCCTTAGGCATGGAGATGAGGGAGAGAATCAGGAGAAAGGTGGCATGGAGATGGTTTGAGGGACAACACTTGGGTGTGGACAATTGGGCTTCATAAACCTTAGGGTGTAGGGGTCTTTATATAGACTCGCCACCCTTTGAGTCCTAGAGCTTCAAGCAACTAATTTGCTTGAAACACTGGGACTCTAATCTGATCTCCATGCCTAACACCAGATCTCAGTCTGGTTTTGTCGTCCAAAACACCATAAGAATGGCACTAATAATGGATAATGATTAGGGCTCGGCATAGAGGTTAATCTTCTAGAGTTTTTGAGCTAATCAAAATTCTTTGACCCAGTCAAATCTCATTTGAATGGGGTGCCTCCACCTTATCCATATGGAGCGCACGGTCAAAGGGGGCGTGCGCCCTTCTCTCCATGCAAAAATACTAGGAGGTGTGTGTCCCTAGAAAATCTCCAGGGAGTGCATGCCCCTCTCCCTTATTTCCTGCAAAAGTAGGTCTTGTCCTGTTTCCATCTAGTGGGATAAAGACAAGCCCTGAATTGGTCGGGACAAGTTTGATCTGATCAGGACAAGCTCCAGTCAGACTAGGATAAAACCATACAGGATTTTCAGATGAGCCAAATCCAATTTGATTTAGTTAAGACGAACCAGAAAGACGACAGAAAGAGAAAGGTAGGTCCAATCGTGTGCTAGCATGATTTTCTTGAATATGATTGGATCTAATCTAAATCAATCGAACTGGGTTAGCCCAATTGATGACATCCAAACCCAAATTCTTGTTTGTATGATCTAGTTAGGTTCAGTTTTGTATGGTAATGGAACATGTGGCGACCTTCATCATTGACATTATTGAAACATCTTTCGATGGATAAGAACTCTTTTGATTCATCCAATTAGAATTAACGATCATCAAGATAATTTTAATTGATCCCAAAATCTACCACTGACATTTAGTAGTATATGCTAGCAACCCATCATAACCGAATACTGTAGGATTTGGTGTGGTGCTGCCAAGCCTTGTGAGGTCACAGGAGTCAGGTGTTGGCTTCGGAAGACTAGGATGGGCGTGAGTCCTAGGGCTAGGACGGGAGTTGTCCTAGGTGAAGGCGGCGTATAGCCCTGCACGGACTTAAGGTTTAGGTGTGAGGACTTTGAGAGGCTTGGTAGATGCTCTGGAGATCTGAAACATAAGATGGAGCAAGGGACTAAAGCCAGAAGAAGAATCAGCTAAGACAAGGGGCTGACACATAGGCGAGCTGGCTCGGATACGCAGTCGAGTCGGCTCGGACTGAGATCGAGCTAGCTCGGGGCGTAGTCGAGTCGGTTGTCTTAGGAAGATAGAAGATAGGGTTTGGACGAGATGTAGTCGAGTCAACTCGGCTCCTGACAGAGCCGGCTCGATGGTGGCGAATAGAACTAGACGAGATTTTCTGTTTGGGTCTAGGATAGGCTTTTATCCTATGGTCTTAAGGCCTGGACCAATAAGGTCTTAAGAGGGCTAACTCATGTATGGGTCGGATTCAGATTCAGGGGAAAAGAGCATGTGATACATATGTATATGGGCTCGGTGAGTGCTTTTATGTATTAGGTTAGTCTGAAAAAGTTTTTCAGCTGGGATTTGAATTTATTAGGATTCATGTGGTATAGTAGAAACCTTAGGATATATAAACCCAAATATTGTATCTTTATAATAGAGTGGAATATAATTGAGCTTTTCTCCCTAAAACTCTACTTTTCTCTTTATGGTTTTAACTTTAAGCTCTAGGCGCCAAGGTGCCGGCCATCTACTTTGGTCTTCTTCTCTTCAATAATTGGTATCAGAGAGGTACCAGGATCCAACAAGTGGTATTAGAGCCTGGTTGAACGTAGAGGAGAAAGAAGATTAGATTTTAGCAGAGATTAGCATTGAGGTTCAGATCTAAAGGCTTTCTTCAGGCTTCGTGAGGAAGAGAGATTATAGGACTACTGTCCACCGTTCCTAGTCAAGGTATTTTTTTAGATCCACTTATTTGCTGTTTTTGATTCGTACGATCATGGAGAACTACGGATTGAAGGTAGGATTTGAGAAGTTTGATGAAAAGAAAAGTTTCATGATGTAGAAAGTTAAGATGGAGGATCTGCTAGTTCAGATGAGACTGGATTCGGTCTTGAAAAATAGGTCGGAGGAGATGACAAACAAGTAGTGGGTGTTCTTGGAGAAAAGAATATGTGCCACGATTAGGGCTTGTCTGGTAGATGAGGTGCTGTATGGCGTGTTGGAGGAGAAGACACTCAAGGGTTTGTGGTCGAGGTTACATTAGTTGTACATAGGAAAGAACATGTGCAAAAAATTGATGCTAAAGAAGCAATTGTACAACCTTCGGATGCAAGAAAGGGAGGATGTTGTGGGGCATATTCAGCGGTTCGATCGGATGAGCATTGATTTGCTCAACATTGGGGTGGATCTCAAAGAGGAGGACAAAAGTTTATTGCTGCTATGTTCGCTATCCGGGAGCTTCGATCCGTTGGTGACGACATTGCTGTATGATAAGGAGATGGTGTATGAGGAGATGGTATCAGTGCTCAGATCCAACGAGCAGCGGAAACGAATGATGAAGAGGAAGGTCTTTCAGGAGGGTCTCGTGGTTTTAGAGAGGCACAAGCAAGGGAAGAAGGGTCAGCAAGGGATCTAAGAGATGCTTCAAGTGTGGTGAAGCAGGGCATTTTAAGCGAGAATGTCCGCTTTGGAAGAAGTGCAAGGAAGGAAAAACTTGGATTCCATCGATTCAGTCGCTGTAAGTGAAGAGTCAAATGAGCTCTTAGTGATCTTAGAGGAGCCTATGGGGTGCGGTGTATCTGAGATGATTTCGGATAGATTTGTGAAGTGCGGAGGGTCTGAAGGAACAGTGATGATGTTCGAGACACAGCGGCAAGCTCAGCAGTGCAGCGTTGAATGTGTTAGATGTGTGCCCTAGAAGTCAGATTGGCTATCACTTGTAATACACTTCCAAGAGCAATTTTATAATTTTAACTATAAATTAATAAATGAGTTATTTTTCTATCACAATGTGTATTTAAAAGTGTCTGTGATACATCCTTTGAGTTAATGGTAATGACAATTTATATTTTCAAGAGTTGAAAATTTAAGATATGAATTTTCATAATTAACTCATAAACTGCTTCCGACCGTAGGATCATCACGAGGATGATGATCGATTTGGAAAGTTAGTGTACGATCGCTTTCTTAGGATAGAAGTGTCTTGAGTCCTCGGTGTGGAGATATCGAAACGAGAGTATAGGTACTTGTTAGAGAACGAGAGCATTGAGCGTGACCACCTCGAGTAGTCATAAGTCTATCTTCTCGTCGATGACTGATTCGATGCTGCAGTGGTGTGTATAGTTCTTTGACTTGAGGTGCATCGGTAGTTTACCTTGAGGGTGTTATAGTTTGACTATATCATAACTCGGTCTCCTAGCTATTCGAAATTCTGAGGTGTATGTTGGTTATAACATGTTCATTATAGGAATTGGATTGCACCAATAAGGAGATCTATCTACCTCAGTAGATGAGAAGTAGCGCTATGATAATCATGAGATTGAGTCCTTAAGTCCATGGCCATGGCAGAGTGAAGATGATAGAAAGAGTTTCTATTAGGGTTTCACATTGGACTCGAATCGAATGATTAATTTATATGACGGACATTGGGTTTGACGAGTTCACCTTAACCCTAATCCTGTCGGGGCTCAAGATAGAAGAACCCAATCATACAGGTAACTACACCGAGAGGTTCGCTTTCAGTTCTGATGGGTTGCCACCGTATACTGTCAGGTATCACTGGTGGATTTTGGGAGCAATTAGAATGATTTTGATGATCAATCATTCTAATTGTGTGAATCAGAAAAGTTCTGATCCATCGAAAGGTATTTCGATGATGTCGATAATGGAGATCGCGACATATCTCATTACACTACAGAATTAAACCTAACTGGGTCACGCAAACAAGGGTTTGGGTCTAAATATCATCAATTGAGTTAACGTAGTTTGATTGATTTGGATTAGATCCAATATGGTTCAAGGTAATCGTGCTAGCACACGATTGAGCCTGACTTTCTTCTTTTGAAATCTTTCTGATTCATCGCAATCAAGTCAAATTTGATTTGACTCATTCTTATATTTTGAATGGATTTATTTTCATCTGACTGGAGCAAGTCCAGGTCAGATTGATTGTAGAAATTAAATCCATTCATAGTCAAATTAGATTAGGATTAAAAGTTGATCTGTTTGAGAGAATTGAGGGTCACTTGATCAGATATTTCTAGAAAATTCTATAGAAATTATTTTGATCTGATTTTTGGATATATGATAGAGCACGAATTATATATTGGGTGTACTAAATTTTGTGATTATTGAAGGTTTCTAGATTGAGTTATGATAGAGTTTGATTCGGATCAAACTCTTGAGGGAACAGTCCTAGGCGCAATGGACTCTTCCTTATCTACTCATGCCGCCACCTTTCAGATTGATTTTTGACATCAAAATCAGATGGAATCTAGGGATTTTCGTGGAGATTAGGTCCAAGAGCCCCAATGGTCAAAAAAAAGAGAATTTTGGTCAAGAGGGACTCTAACTTGGCGCTATGCTTTTGTATAAGAACCTTTGCGCTAAGGCTCTTCACGTAGAAATATTTTTCATACCCAAAGGCTGTCATTCCAGATATCCCACGCCCCCTCTATCCTCTCTCTCCCTCTTTTCTACATGCCTAAAAAGTTAGGCATAAATCTGAGAAGAAAATCCAATCAAATTTGTGAAGAATTCAGCATCTACGCGACGGTGTTCGTGAGATGGACACGCTGCCTTCAAAAATTTTTGAAGGACTTCTAGATTAGATTCAAATCTGATCTTTGGATGAAAGATTTGCGAGGAGAATGTCCAAATCCTTTCCGAGTGGATACCGGTAGAGGCTAGGTGCATGCGTGGCTCCTTTCAGAACCTCAGGAAATATCAGGATCATCGTAGGATAATCAGATTACCCAAATAAGGTATGAAATTAAATCTGATTTAATTTTTGTTTTAATTTTCAATATCAGATCATCATGATCAGATCTGAGAACTCTTAGATCTGATCGGATCATTTAGGAACTTTTTAGAAAAATCCATCTCAGATCTGCACGATCCTGCGGCGAAAAACATGATTTTTTCTTTAACTAGTATCAAAGCTGCCTTAGCAGTTCTTTAGATCTACCTTAGATCTGATTTTATTTTTATTTATGATCTGATATTAAAAGATTTCAGATGTCATATCAGATGCGATTAGATTTGAAATTAGAAAATTAAAAGTTAAATAATTTAGATCTACTATGTATGAGATGCATGACTAGACTAGGTATAGAATTGTTCTATGTGTAGTCTAGTATGATTATGTATTTATTTTGATTACATATGATTTTAGATATATTTAATTTTTATTTTTTTGATACTATAATTATTGTAATCTGATTTAAAAATAGAAAATAAAGTTTTTAATTTTTGATTTATTCATATGAGATATGAAAGATGCATGCTTAGACTAGTTATAGAATAGTTCTACAAGATGTTTAGAATAATTTTATTTTCGATATGATTAAATTTAAAATTTTATTTTTCAGATTTAATATGTGATATTTCAAATCTGAAAGTATGCATATTGATAATAAATGAGAATTATGCAAGACATGTATTAGTTAGATCTTTTTATATGTAATATATGATCTAACTAGTTTTGTAGTAAAAAATTATATTTTTGATTAAGGAGTTCTTAATGGCCGTTCGGTCATAAAAATAAAGAAGGATTTAAAGGCCCTCTCCACCCATTCGATGGGGTGTTCTTATAGCGTGTAAGGGTGCTGCGCGCTCGTCCTTAATCAGAAATTCAAACTTATTTTTCTGCGAAACCTTAGATCCTGAAATCCTAGGATTTTTATTACATATTTTGTTCATGAATCCAAAACTTAATTAAGAATTAAGATTATAAAATTAATTAAATTTAAAAATTATGAATTTTCAAATTTAAGATATATTCATAAAATTGGGTTCGGATTTGGGTAGCTCAATTAGGTCTAGCGGTTGATCAAATCGAATCAAGAGTTAGTTATGTGGGATCAAAGAAAGCTTAGATTTGACCAGCTTAATAGGATTAAGTCTGGGTCAAGATCGAATCACATTGAGATGTGACTCGATCAAGTCAAGACCTAATTTGGCTCTGCAGTTTGAGCCTGGATTGTAGGCTAATCCATTTGATTCTGATTCGATAATTTGGTATCTAAGGTAAGTTTGGTAGATACGACCGATTGGTTTTTAATTAGAAGCTACTCGATCTGAATGCATTCTTGTTGAGTTAATGACATATCCCTTCCATCGGTCTCACTTACCTGGCCATTTATGTCGACCTAGTTCTGATTTGAGGTGGCTAACAATTCGAGCCAACCCATGCCACTAGGTTAGTCATAATTGTTATGACTAAGTCAAGTCAAGTTTAAAGAAACCTAAATTAAATCTTCCTAAGAAAATATTAAATCTAAGGTCTTTCACCATTGTAGATGTGCGGACTCTTCCCAGGGTTGATTGTTCTTGGCTGGATATAGTGGTTCAGTTGCACCGGAAAGACGCAACCACGTCTATTAGGCATTGGATGCTATGGGTTGGAGGATGGATTAGGCTCAATATTTTAGATACGGTGAGGGACCCAATCAGAAATCAAATCTATGCAAATGGTGGGTCTGACTTAAGTAAGGAGTGGATCAATATTCCGGACATGGTGAGATTCATGAATTAGAGATCAGGTTAGGATGCACCATGATTAGAGAATCATTGGACAAGAGTTGTCCACTCATTGGTTGATCCATCGCTAATAACTGTTAGGTGAGGTAGTGAGTCAGTTGGTGGGACCGCATCATCTACTAGAAATCAATAATCGCGGAGATTTTCGCATATCTACCAAGGGAGTATAGGGATCCGAGTAAATAATGAGAGCCTAATTTGTTTAAAAATGAAATTTCTAAACAAATTGATTAAGTCTAATTACAAAATCTAACTAGAAACTTTGACTCTTTACAGTAAAATATCTGCGTCCAACCCACTAGCCTGTATCCTGGACACCCATAGACTGACCGGATCCAACTACAAGGATTGGCTCCAAAACTTAAAAATTATTTTGGATTTCGAGAAGTTGACTCATGTGTTGGAACATGATCCTTCCACCTTACCAGTCCGTTCATCCGCTGATCAAAGAGCGTCTCTCGAGAAGTGGATGGATGAAGATAACAAAGCCAGGTATTACATGTTGGGCTCGATGTCTGATCAGTTCCAGCACCAACATGAAGACATTAAGACTAGCCACCAAATGTTGGCTCATCTGCAAGAGTTATTTGGTGAACAGAGTCGCGCAGCCAAATATCAAGTCACTAAAAGACTGTTTAAGGCTCAAATGCGTATAGGCAATTCATTATGAACTACTATATGCATAAACTTCAGAATATCTTGGCTGAGTTCATGAATATGCTGGTTACTGCTGAGCTTTCTATGAAAAGTTCTAAAGGCTCAGTACTTGCTGTGGAGCGGACTTCTTCCAAGAGAAAGTCTTTTGGGAAGAAGTCCGTGAAGAAGCAGAAGGTGGATGGTGGGAAGAAGAAGGCAGAGCCGAAGAAGAAGGCGAAGCCGAAGAAGAAGGCCGTTGACAAAGAAAAATATTTTCATTGCAACACTGACAGCTATTGGAATCGGAACTGCCCTCTTTACCTGGCCAGCTTGAAGAACAAGGAGGTAGGTCCTTCTGGAGGTATGCTCGTTATAGAATCTAATCTTACGGTTTTTTCTGCATTTAGTTGGATGCTTGATTTTGGTTTTAGTGCTCACTTGTGCACTTCTATGCAGGATCTTGAGGATAGCAGGAGACTGAGAGATAGTAAGATGATCCTATGCATCGAAAATGGAGTAAGAGTTGCTGCTGTGGCCGTGGGATCCTACCCTCTACGATTACCATCAGGATTACACTTAGTACTTAGGGATTATTTTTATGTGCCTACAGCAAGCAGGAATTTGATTTCTGTTTCACGTTTAGCACAGGAAGGCTATGTAATTAGTTTTCTTAAGGACCATTGCAATATTCTTTATGAAAGAAATAAAATTATAAGTGGTTTTCTTATAAATGGTCTCTATCAGTTACATATCGATGTTTCCGTTTTTAATATCGAGTAAAATGTGAATGCCATAGGATCAAAGCGACCTAGGGACAGTCTAAATGATAGGTATTTTTGGCATCTTAGGCTAGGTCATATAGTTGAAGTTAGGGTTAACAAATTGGAGAAATCCGAGCTATTGAGTCCATTGACTTTCGAGTCATATCCGATTTGTGAATCATACCTTCATGGCAAAATGACCAAGCTTCCTTTTATGGGACATAGGGAAAAGGCCATAGACCTGCTTGCCCTAGTACATACTGATGTATGCGGCTCATATGATATGCCAGTCAGGGGTAATTACATCTACTTCATCATCTTTATCGATGATTTGTCTCGATACGGATATGTGTATTTGATGCAACACAAGTCTGAAGCTTTTGAAAAGTTCAAAGAATTTAGACTCGAAGTAGAAAAACAAACAGAAAAATCCATTAAGATTCTTCGATCAGATCGAGGAGGCGAATACCTTAATCGGAGATTCCTAGACTATCTTAAGGATAATGACATAATCTCTTAATGGACTCCACCTAGAATGCCTCAGCTCAATGGAATTCAGAATGGAGAAATCGGACCCTATTAGATATGATTTGATCAATGATGAGCTTTACAGACCTTTCTGTGTTTCTTTGGGGACATAGTCTGTTGATCGCTATATATCTACTGAATAGGGTTCTATCTAAAATCGTTCCTACCACATCGTATGAAATATGATATGGTAAGAAACTAAGTCTGAGTCATCTCAGAATTTAGGATTGTCCGGCCCATGTCAAGAGACAACAGACGGATAAATTAGAGTTTAGGTCCTTTAGAGCTCGATTTATTGGATATCCTAAAAAGTCATTAGGATATTTTTTCTATCTTCCGAAAGATCACAATGTGATTGCGAGTCGACATGTCATTTTTTTTGAAAAATAGTTTATTCAAGATGGTGGCATCAGAAGACAGATTAGGCTCGAGGAGAAAGTCTCCGAAGAGCCACAAGCCAAGGAACCTATAGAATCCAATTAGATTGAGCCAGTCCAATTACTACCTCGTCCATCTTGTAGATCAGAAAGGATTTTCTGTCTTCCTGAAAGGTACTTAGATACTATTTCAGAGGACGTAGAGGAAATGTTCCTCACAAGAAAAGGGGTTTATGGTGATGATCCCAAAACCTATGACAAGGCAATATCAGATATCGACTTTGAGAAATGGTTAGTGGTAATGAAGTCAAAGATTGACTCAATGCGCTCGAACCAAGTCTGGATCTTGATAGATCCATCTGAAGATATAGTACCTATTGGGTGTAAATGGATCTTTAAGAGAAAGATAGGTGCCGATGGGAATGTAGAGATATTTAACGAAGGCTCGTAGCGAAAGGATATAGTCAGCGCAAAGGCATTGACTATCAGGATACTTTTTCGCTAGTAGTCATACTCAAATTCATCCGCACATTGCTTGCTATTGCAGCTTATTTCGATTATGAAATATGACAGATGGACGCGAAAACGACATTCTTAAATGGATATCTTGAGGAAGATATCTATATGGAACATCCACTGAGTTTCACATCTAGTGATATTGATCACAAGGTCTGCAAGCTGCAAAAGTCCATATATGGACTTAAGCAAGCATCTTGGAGCTGGAATGTTCGTTTCAATGATGTGATCAAATCATTTGGATTAATCAAGAACAAGGAGCCCTGTGTTTTCAAAAAAGTTAATGGGAGCGCTGTTGTCTTCCTCATACTGTACGCGTATGACATCCTCCTAATTGGAAATAATATTCTCATGTTGACCACAGTCAAAATGCGGTTGTTTAAAGAATTCTTAATGAAAGATCTAGGAGAGGCATCCTTTATTCTAGGAATTAAGGTCTATGGAGATAGACAAAATAGGATGCTGGGTCTCTCATAGAAGATGTACATAGAGGAGGTGCTAAAGAGGTTTAGCATGGAAAACTCTAAGAGGGGATTGGTGTCCTTCAGACATGGCATTCATCTCTCCAAGAAGATGTGTCCCAACACACCTGAGGAGATTGAACGCATGAGCAAGATTTCTTATGCTTCAGCAATAGGGAGCTTCATGTATGCCATGCTATGTACACGACCTGATATTGCTATACTGTGAGTGTCATAAGTAGGTATCAGTCGAATCCAGATGAAGAGCATTGGACTTTTGTGAAATGTATCCTTAAGTACTTGAGAAGAACTAAGGATATATTTCTAGTCTTTGGTAATGGAGAACTTCAAATCTAGGGGTATATAGACTCGGATTTTATGTCCGATATAGATGATCGAAAGTCAACATCTGGAAGTCTGTTTATTTGTAATGATGGTGCTGTCAGCTGGAAAAGTTCTAAGCAGACGGTGATAGCAAATTCCACCATGGAAGCAGAGTACATCGCTGCGTTGGAAGCTACAAAGGAGGCATTCTTGTATAAGAAGTTCACCACAGAGCTCAGAGTGATGCCATCAGATGTTGTCCCTCTGTACTGCGACAACAATGGTACCATAGTCCTAGCTAAGGAGCCGAGATCTTATCAAAAATTCAAGCACATCGAGCGGCGATACCATCTCATCTGCGATTACCTTGAGCAGGGATACGTCGAGTTCAAGAGAGTCGACACTAGAGATAATGCGGCTGGCCCGCTGATAAAGCCATTGAGCCAATAGAAAATCGAAGCCCACCTTGAGAAGATGGGACTTAGATTTGTAGCCAATTGGCTTTAGGTCAAGTGGGAGTTTGTTAGATGTGTGCCCTAGAAGCCAGATTGGCTATCACTTGTAATACACTTCTAAGGATAATTTTATAATTTTGACTATAAATTAATAATTATTTTTCTATCATAGTGTGTATTTAAAAGTGTCTGTGATACATCCTTTAAGGTAATACTAATGACAATTCATATTTTCAAGAGTTGAAAATTTAAGACATGAATTTTCATAATTAACTCATAAACTGCTTCCGACCGTAGGATCATCATGAGGATGGTGATCGATTCGGAAGGTTGGTGTACGATCGCTTTCTTTGGATAGATGTGTCTTGAGTCTACGGTATGGAGACATCGGAGCGAGAGTATAAGTACTTATTAGAGAACAAGGGCACTGAGCGTGACCTTCTCGAGTAATCATAAGGAAGTCTACCTTCTCGTCAATGACTAACTCGATGCTGCAGTGGTGTGTATGGTTCTTTGACTTGAGGTGCATCAGCAGTTCACCTTAAGGGTGTTATAGTTTGACTACATCATAACTCGGTCTTCTAGCCATTCGGAACCCTGATGTGTATGTTGGCTATAGCATGTTCATTGTAGGAATTGGATTGCACTAATAAGGGGATCTATCTACCTCGGTAGATGAGGAGTAGCCTTATGATAATCATGAGATTGAGTCCTTAAGCCTATGGCCATGGCAGAGTGAAGATGATAGAAAGAGTTTCTATTAGGGTTTTACATTGGACTCGAATCGAATGATTAATTCATATGACGGACATTGGGTTTGACGAGTTCACCTTAACTCTAATCCTGTCGGGGCTCAAGATAGAAGAATCCAATCACACAGGTAACTACACCGAGAGGTTCGCTTTCAGTTCTGATGAGTTGCCACTATATACTGCTAGGTGTCGCTGGTGGATTTTGGAAGAAATTAGAATGATTTTGATGATCAATCATTTTAATTGTATAAATCAAAAAAGTTCTGGTCCATCGAAAGATGTTTCGATGATATCGATGATGGAGATCGTGACATATCTTATTACCATACAGAATTGAATCTAATTGGGTCACACAAATAAGGGTTTGGGTTTGGATGTCATCAATTGAGCCAATCTAGTTCGATTGATTTGGATTAGATCCAATCAGGTTCAGGGTAATCGTGCTGGTATATGACTGAGCCTGACTTTCTTCTTCTGAAATTTTTCTGATTCGTTGCAACCAAGTCAAATTTGATTTGACTCATTCTTATATTTTGAATGGATTTATTTTCATCTGACTGGAATAAGTCCAGGTTAGATTAATTGTAGAAATTAAATCCATTCATAGTCAAATTGGACTAGGATTAAAAGTTGACTTATTTGAGAGAATTGAGGGTCACCTGATGAGATGCTTATAGAAAATTTCATAGAAATCATTTTGATCTGATTTTTGGATATGTGATAGAGCACGAATTATACATTGGGTGTACCAAATTTCATGATTTTTGGAGGTGTCTAGACTGAGTTATGATAGAGTTTGATTCGGATCAAATTCTCGAGGGAAGAGTCATAGGCGCAGTGGACTCTTCCTTATCTACTCATGCCATCACCTTCCAGATTGATTTTTGGCATCAAAATCAGATGGGATCTAGGGATTTTTGTGGAGATCAGGTCCAGGAGTCCCAATGGTCGAAAAAAAGAGGATTTTGGTCAAAGAGCGACTCTAACTTGGCACTATGCTTTTGTATAAGAATCCTTGCGCCAAGGCTCTTCACGTAGAAATATTTTTCATACCTAAAGGCTGCCATTTCAAATATCTCACACCCCCTCTATCCTCTCTCTCCCTCTCTTCTACATGCCTAAAAAGTTAGGCATAAATCTGAAAAGAAGATCCAATCAAATTTGTGAAGAGTTCAACATCTACGTGATGATGTTTGTGAGACGAACATGCTGCCTTCAGAAATTTTTAAAGGACTTACAGATCAGATTCGGATATGATCTTTGGAGGAAAGATTTGCAAGGAAAAGACGTCCAAATCCTTCCCGAGTGGATACTGGTAGAGGCCAGGCGCGTGCGTGGCTCATTCCAAAACTTCAGGAAACATCAGGATCATCGCAGGATAATCAGATTATCCAAAAAAGGTATGAAATTAAATCTAATTTAATTTTTATTTTAATTTTTAATATCAGATTGCCATGATCAGATCTGAGAACTCTTAGATTTGATCGGATCATTTAGGATTTTTTTAGAAAAAATCATCTCAGATCTGATAAGATCTGCATGATCCTATGGTGAAAAACAGGATTTTTCCTTTAACTGGTATCAGAGTTACGTTAGCAGCTCTTTAGATCTACCTTAGATCTAATTTTATTTTTATTTATGATTTGATATTAAAAAATTTCAGATGTCGCATCAGATGTGATTAGATCTGAAATAAAAAAATTAAAAGTTAAAAATTTAGATATAATATGTATGAGATGCATGACTAGACTAGTTATAGAATAGTTCTATGCGTAGTCCAGTATGATCATGTATTTATTTTAATTAAATATGATTTTAGATCTATTTAATTTTTATTTTTTTGATGTTATAATTATTGTAATCAGATCTAAAAATAGAAAATAAAGTTTTTAATTTTTGATTTATTCATATGAGATATGAAAGATGCATGCTTAGACTAGTCATAGAATAGTTTGATAAAATGTCTAGAATAGTTTTATTTTTGATATGATCAAATTTAAAATTTATTGATTTGCTCAACATTGGGGTGGATCTCGAAGACGAGGACAAAAGTTTATTGCTACTATGTTCGCTATCCAGGAGTTTCGATCCGTTAGTGATGATGTTGCTATATGGTAAGAAGACGTTGGTGTACGAGAAGATCGTATCAATGCTCAGATCTATCGAGCAGTGAGAACGGATGACGAAAAGGGAGGTTTTCAAGAAGGGTCTCGTGGTTTCAGAGAGGCCCAGGTAAGAGAAGAAGAAGGGTTAGCAAAGGGGTAGTAAGGAATCCAAGAGATGTTTCAAGTGTGGTGAAGCAGGGCATTTTAAGCGAGAATGTCTGCTTTGGAAGAAGTGCAAGGGAGGAGAAAACTTGGATTTCATTGGTTCAGTCGTTGCAAGTGAAGAGTCGGATGAGCTCTAGGTGGTCTTAGAGGAGCCTGTGGGGTGCGGTGTATCTGAGATGGTTTCAGACTGGTTTGCAAAGTGCGGAGGGTCCGAAGGGACAATAATGGTGTTCGAGGTGCAGCAGCAGGCTCAGCAGTGCAGTGTTGAGTGGTTGTCCTCGGGGGACTCGATTACAAAGTCGGCTTCTGCGATATTAGGGGGACTTCAGTTTTAGGTGGAGCACCGGACAGAGGTGGCTTTACAAGTGGAGAGAGTTTTGACATGAATTCAGAGCGGAGAAGTGCAGGAGGACCAATATCCTAGCACCAACATCAGAGGTGCATAGTTCCAGGTGGAGCAGCACGTGTAGGAGGATAGACGAAGTTCTGAGAAGACCGTGTCAGGGTATGCAGTAGGCGCCGGCATAGGATTGCTGCAAATTCTTCAGGAAAATCCAGGATAGTTGATGCAGCTGCCAAGCAGAAGGATGCTTACAACTCCAAGGGTGGTGCATAGAAGCAAGCTAAGGTTTTCAGCGATGGAGGCGATCATCCTAAAGGTCTCAAAGGGAGCTCAGCAGCCGAAGAAAAATGGCGGTGGCAAGGTGTGCACAAGTAGCTGTTAGGGCGTGCATCGACAGTGGGTTCGTGTAGGGGAACATTGTCAAGTATGCCAAGGCTTGGGCGCATCAAGGTGGAGATTGTAGGATCTGGTGTGGTGCTCCTAAGCCTTAGAAGGCCATAGGAGAGGCCAGGATGTTGGCTCCAGGAGACTAGAATAGGTGTGAGTCCTAGCTAGGATAGGAGTTGTCCTAGGTGAAGGCGGCGTGTAGCCCTGCATGGATTCGAGGTTCAGGTGTGAGGATCTTGAGGGACTTGGTAGGTGCTCCAGAGAACTGGGACACAAGATGGAGCAAGGGACCAAAGTCAGGAGTAGAATTAGTCAAGACAGGGGGCTGACACAGGCAAGTTGGCTCGGATACACAGTCGAGCCGATTTGGGCTGATATTGAGCTAGCTCGGAACGCAGTTGAGTCGGCTATCTCAGGTAGATAGAAGATAGGGTTCGGACGAGATATAACTGAGCTCGACTCTTGACAGAGCCAGCTCGACGATGGCGAACAGAACTGGATGGAGTTTTTTGTTTGGGTCTAGGATATGCTTTTATCCTAGGGTCTTAAGGCCTGGACCAATAAGGTCTTAAGGGGGCTAACTCATGTATGGATCGGGTTTAGATTCAGGGGATGAGAGCACGTGAGATATATGTACATGTGCTCGGTGAGTGCTTTCATGTATTGGGTTAGCCTAGGAGAGTTTTTCATCTGGGATTTGGGTTTATTAGGATTTATGTGGTATAGCAGAAATTCTAGGGTATATAAACTTATGTATTGTATTTTACAATAGAGTGGAATATAATTAAGCTTTTCTCTAAAATTCTCTACTCTTTTCTCTTTGGTTCCAACTTTAAGCCCTAGGTGCCAAGGTGCCGGCCATCTACTTTGTTCTTCTTCTCTCCAATAATTAGTATTAGAGAGGTCTTAGGATCCAACATATACGAATCTCTTGGTGCAGCTATCTGTGTGATTGGGTTCTTCTATCGTGAGCCCTGACAGGATCAAGGTCAAGGTGAACTCATTAGACTCAACACCCGTCATATGAATGAATCATTTGATTCGAGTTCGATATGAAACCCTAATAGAAACTCTTTTCTATTAATTCACACAGTCATGGCCATGGGCTTAAGGACTCGATCTCATGATCATCATAAGGCTATTCCTTTACCGAGGTTGATAGATCTCCTATTAGTGCGATCCAATTCCTACAATGAATATACTATAGCCAAATATACCTTAAGATTTCGAATGGCTAGGAGATCGAGTTATGGTGTAGTCAAATTATAACATACTCAAGGTCAACTGTCGATGCACCTTAGGTCAAAGAATCAGGCACAATTGTAGCATCGAGCTAGTCATCGACGAGAAGGTAGATTTTTTTATGACTGCTCGAGGTGGTCATGCTTAGTGCTCTTATTCTCAACAAGTACTTGTACTCTCGTTTCGGTGTCTCTACATCGTAAACTTAAGACTCATCTTTCCTAAGAAAATGATCGTACATCGATCTTTCGAATCGATCATCATCCTTGTGATGATCCTATGATCGAGAACAGTTTTTGAGTTAATTATGATAATACATGTCTTAAATTTTTAAATATTGAAAATATGCGTTATTATGCTTGTTAACTCAAAGAATGTATCATAAATACTTTAAATACACAATGTGATAAAAGAATAATTTTTTTATTAATTTTAAATCAAAATTACAAAAATATCTTTAGAAAGTATTTTACAAAGTGTCGGCTAATCTGACTTTTAGGGTACTCATCTAATAAACTTTCACTTGACCTAAAGTCAATTAGCTATAAATCTAAGTCCCATCTTCTCAAGGTGGGCTTCCATCTTCTGTTGGCTCAATGGCTTCGTTAGTGGGTTAGCCGCATTATCGGCGGTGTCGACTCTTTTATCTTCGACGTATCCTTTCTCGAGGTAATTGTATATGAGGTGATACTGCCGCTAGATGTGCTTGGACTTTTAGTGAGTTTTCGGCTCCTTAGCTAGGGCTATGACACCATTGTTGTCACATTACAGAGAGATGGCATCTGATGGCATCACTCCGAGCTCTATGACGAACTTGTTAGACCAGTATGCCTCCTTCGCAGCTTCTGAGGCAGCGATATATTCTGCTTCTATGGTGGAGTCTGCTATCACCGTCTGCTTGGAACTCTTCCAATTTACAGCACCATCATTGCACAAGAACAGACTATTAGATGTCGACTTTCGATCATCAATATTAGATATAAAGTCTGAGTCTGTATATCCGTGAACCTGGAGTTCTTTATTACCAAAGACCAGAAACATATTCTTAGTCTTTCTCAAGTACTTAAGGATATATTTTATAGAAGTTCAGTGCTCTTCGTCTGGATTCGACTAATACCTACTTATGACACTCACAGCATGAGTGATATCAGATCGTGTACATATCATGACGTACATGAAGCTTTCAATTGCTGATGCATAAGGGATCTTGCTCATGCATTCAATCTCCTCAGGTGTGTTGTGGTACATCCTTTTGGAGAGATGAATGCCATGTCTGAAGGGCACTAGTCTCTTCTTGGAGTTTTCTTGTTGAACCTCTTCAGCACTTTTATATACATCTTCTGTGAGAAATCGAGCATCTTTTTCGGTCTATCCCTATAGGGAGGTCACAGCTTGCAGACCTTATGATCACCATTACCGGATGTGAAATCAAGGGACTATTCCATATAGAAATCTTCCTCGAGATATTCATTTAGGAATGTCGTTTGCATGTCCATCTGCCATATTTCGTAATCAAAATATATTATAATCGCTAGCAACGTGCGGATGGATTTAAGCATTGTTAGGGATAAACCCTGCTTCTACCGAAGTCCAGTTCGATACTCAGCCTAATGCAATCGGTAGCCACGGAAGAGCTTCAGCGGACGGATCTTAGCCGAACTCCTTCAGCCGGTCGAACTCCTCAGCGGTCGAGCTACTTCGGACTCCCAGTGATCGGGCCTTAGCCGAACTCCTTCAGTCGTTCGAACTTTTCAGTGGTTGAGCCCCTTCGAACTTCCAGTGGCCGAGCTTCAGTCGGACTCTCGCGAGAGCTGAACTCCCTCCGCGCTCTTCTAACTAAACACCCGCGGGAGTCGAACTTCCTCCAAGCTTCTCCTTCGATCGAACTCCTCCAGAAGTCCGAACTCCTTTGGAATTGATACATACCAAAGTCCACCGATCGATGCCTACTTTCTCAGAGCCATGGCTATTAAATCTGGACGAACGGTCACCATCAGTCTGCCACAGGTGAAGCCACAGGCGGTGCCTCCTCCATGACTGACTTCGTCAGACCTCAAGCAGTCCACCACTATTGGACAGTATGGTTGTCACTATCGGTCTGACGATACCATCCTCTCCGCATCGAACCCCACGCTGCCTCGAGCGGCCCACCACCAGATGGTATGGCCGTCACCATCAATCAAGCTCCGTCTATAAAAGGGACTCTCCAGATATGCTTTCTAGAAGCTCTCCTCTCCTTCTCTAAACTCTGCCGAATTCATTTCAGAGCACTCCATTTCTGTTGGCCAGAGGAGCTGACTTGATCGTCGGAGGGTCCTGCCGGAGCCACCCCCCACCGGCTCCGGACGGGACTTCATTTTGTAGATCCCTGACGGCGATCTCGTCCACCACTCCAGCTGGATCCGACGACAACCAGATTCTGCACCAATAGATTTTGCGCTAGGAGGACCGTCTCTGTTCTTGAGGTGTTCATGAGGCCCCCTTGTTCTTAAAGGACTGCTCAGCGACGATCTCTCCAGAGATCTCCCTCTTTTCTCTTAGGAGTTCTTTCCTAAGAGAAAATGCCTCCCAGGAGAGCTTCGACCCGACGATCGACGACCTCTGCAGCCCGATCTCGTCCAAATCCATCTGCTCCTGCTTCAGTCTTGGTAACTCAGGTTCGACCTATACCCACGGTAGATGTGGAGCAGTTCAACCTGCTGGTCCAGCAGGTTCGTGGCCTCGTCGAGATGATGCAGGCTATGCGACAGCCTCCGACGGCAACTTTGCCAACAAACCCACCATCAGGATGTCGGAAATCGGCCCTAAGGAAGAGTACTCGGGTCGGCATACCCATCGCCCCTGGGAAGGGGAAACAGAGAGTCGAGGATCCGTGTTCGGATCAGGATTCTCCTTTGGGGAGATCTTTTCCATTTGTAGCCGGAAGCCCCCCAAGATCTGCAACCAAGACGACGCCTTCGATCACAGACTGCGGGAGATGGACCGATGGATTGAAGAGCTCGGCCACGTCGCCTCGGCTTATCATGCCGACGTCCGCACCGATTCTCCTTTCTTCCTCCGAATTATGCAAGAGTCCGTCCCGCCGAACTTCGAGCTCCCTCAATTCGAAAGCTACGATAGAACTTCTGATCCAGTTGATCATCTAGAGGCCTTCCGGACTATGATGCTACTCCACGATGCTTCAGACGCCATACTGTGCCGAGCCTTCCCATCTACCTTAAAGGGAGCAGCGAGAAACTGGTACTCGGCGTTGAAGCTGGGTACGATCTTCTTTTTTGATCAGATGAGCCACCAGTTCGTGGCTCACTTCATTAGCAGTCGACGTTCGTGCTCAGGTTCGGATTCCCTGATGAACGTCAAGCAGAAGCAGGAGGAATCCATTCGGGCTTACGTCACTCGGTTTAACGTCACGACATTGGAGGTCCGGGATCTGGACCAGGCTGTTACGATAGACGCACTCAAGGGCGGCCTTCAGAAGAATGACTTGCTGTTCTCTCTTGAAAAAAATATCCCAGAGACTTCGCCGATCTACTGGCTCGGGCCGAGGGATATGCCCGTGCGGAAGAAGCCTTCAAGTTGATGGATGAAGAAGTCTTAGGAGAGCGGCGGGCAGACGAGTATAATAGACTCGCCGTCGATGGAGAGCCGAGCGAAGTTCGGCCATGGACTCCTAGGCGCAGGCGAGCCCGAACTTCTCGAGCTCGCCATCAAGGAAGCCCTGACAGAAGGGCACAAAAAAGTCCTCCCGGAAGGTTCCGCGACTACGCCCCCCTCAACGCTCCTCGAACTTAAATTATCACGGAAGTTAAGAACCAGCTACTTAGATCAGAAGGATTACGATCTCCCCCAAACAAGCACGATCGAAGCAAGTACTACCTCTACCATCGCGACCACGGCCACGACACTGAGGAATGCATTTAGCTCCGAGACGAAATTAAGGAGCTCGTCAGAAAGGGGCGGCTGGGTAAATTCCTTCGACGCCAGCCTGAAGCAGGAGAAGATCGGCCAAGGGCACTGCCGTAGCCAGAAATAACAAGAAGGTCGGCCGCCTCACGGCGTCATCAACGTTACCCCTGGGAGGAGCTTGGTACTTCGGCGCTTCGTCATCTCCCAGCATCAAAGCCAAGAGAAGCTTGCTCCAAATTGAGGAGGCCAGCATGAGATAAAGGAGGTCGTCCGGTCCGGAGCTTATCGCCTGAAGGAACTCGGAGGAACAATGCTACCACGATCCTGAAACATAAGAAATTCGGGGATGTTCTACCAGTAACTTTTTTTCAATAAAATTCTTTCAATAATATTGTTTCTTGGTGCAAAAACTACGTGATGATAGGGAAGAAGCGGTCAATAGTGGCCGTGTTAGGAACAGGAGGAGAACCTCGTCCTAACATGAGCCGGTCAAGATCCTTCAACCTCGGTTAGAGATAAGATCTTTTTCGAGCAACCGCGACAACCTCGGCTAGAGATAAGATCTCTTCCAAGCGACCGAGATAACCTCGATTAGAGATAAGATCTCTCCCGAGCGACCGCGATAACCTCGGCTAGAGATAAGATTTCTTTCGAGCGTCCGAGCCAACCTCGGCCGGAGATAAGATCTCTTTCGAGCATCCGAGCCAACCTCGGTCGGAGATAAGATCTCTCTCGAGCGATCGAGCCAACCTCGGCTAGAGATAAGATCTCTTCCGAGCACCCGCGACAACCTCGGCTAGAGATAAGATCTCTTCCGAGCGACCGCGACAATCTCGACCAGAGAATAAGATCTCTTCCGAGCGCCCGAGCCAACCTTGGCTAGAGATAAGATCCCTTCCGAGCGACCGCGACAACCTCGACTAGAGATGAGATCTCTTCCGAGCGTCCGAGCCAACTTTGACCAGAGATGAGATCTCTCTCTCGAGCGATCGAGCCAACCTTGATTAGAGATAAGATCTCTCCCAAGCGACCGTGACAACCTCGGCTAGAGATAAGATCTCTTCCGAGCGCTCGAGCCAATCTTGGCTAGAGATAAGATCTCTTCCGAGCGACCGCGACAACCTCGGCTAGAGATAAGATCTCTTCCGAGCGCCCGAGCCAATCTCAGCTAGAGATAAGATCTCTCCCGAGCACCCGAGCCAACCTCGACTAGAGATAAGATCTCTCCGAGCGCTCGAGCCAACCTCGGCTAGAGATAAAATCTCTTCCGAACGACCGCGACAACCTCGGCTAAAGATAAGATCTCTTCCGAGCGACTGTGACAACCTCGGCTAGAGATAAGATCTCTCTCGAGCGACCGCGACAATCTCGGCTAGAGATAAGATCTCTTCCGAGCGACCGTAGATCTCTTCCGAGCGACCGTGACAATCTCGGCTAGAGATAAGATTTCTTCGAGCGCTCGAGCCAACCTCGGCTAGAGATAAGATCTTCTCTCCCGATCAGCGATTGCGTCAACCTCGGCTAGAGATCAGATCTCTCTCAAGCGTCCGTATCAACCTCGGCTAGAGATAAGATCTCTTCCAAGCTTCGAAGAACCTTGTCCACAGCTCGTTAGGAACAGGGGGAGAACCTCGTCCTAACGTGAGCAAAGTCGAAGGCCTCGTTCATCCTAGACGAGAGAGATGGGGGGAGAGGTCCTGACAACAGCCCTTATGTGCCCCCACAGCCCGTTAGGAATAGGAGGAGAACCTCGTCCTAACGTGAGCAAAGTCGAAGGCCTCGTTCATCTTTGACGAGATGGGGGAGAGGCCCTGTCAACGGCCCTTATGTGCCCCATAGCCCGTTTAGAAAACAGGAGAACCTCATCCTAACGTGAGCAAAGTCGAAGGCCTTGTTCATTTAAGATGAGATGGGGGGAGAGGTCCAGACAACGGCCCTTATGTGCCCCCACAGTCCGTTAGGAACAGGAGGAGAACCTCATCCTAACATGTGCAAAGTCGAAGGCCTCGTTCATTTAAGACGAGATGGGGGAGAGGTCCAGACAACGGCTCTTTATGTGCCCCCACAGTCTGTTAGGAACAGGAGGAGAACCTCGTTCTAATGTGTGCAAAGTCGAAGGCCTCATTCATCTTAGACGAGATGGGGGGAAGAGGTCCTGACAACGACCCTTATGTGCCCCCATAGTCCGTTAGGAACAGGAGGAGAAACCTTGTCCTAACGTGAGTAAAGTCGAAGGCCTTGTTCATCTTAGACAAGATGGGGGGAGAGGCTCTGACAACGGTCCTTATGTGCCTCTATTGCCCGTTAGGAACAGGAGGAGAACCTCATCCTAATGTGAGCAAAGTCGAAGGCCTCGTTCATTTAAGATGAGATGGGAGGAGAGGCCCTGACAATGGTCCTTATGTGCCCCCACAGCCCGTTAGGAACAGGAGGAGAACCTCGTCTTAACGTGAGCAAAGTCGAAGGCCCCTATAGTCCGTTAGGAACAAAAGGAGAACCTCGTCCTAACATGAGCAAAGTCGAAGGCCCCTATAGTCCGTTAGGAACAAAAGGAGAACCTCGTCCTAACATGAGCAAAGTCGAAGATCGGGCCTCAAAGTCTACAATAACCTCGACCGTAGGAGATAAGATCTCTCTCCGAGGCAACCTCGGTTGTAGGAGATGAGATCTCCCCCCAGTCGACCTCGGCTGTAGGAGAGGAGATCTCCTCCGAGTCAGCCTCAACTGCTGGAGACAATATCGCCCCCGAGGAGTTCAACCTCCGACTTCGACCGCAGGAGATGAGATCTACTTCAACCTCGGTTGGAGATGAGATCTCCCCCGGGCTTCAACTTCAATATCAACTTTGGCTGGAGATGAGATCTCCCTCGAGCTTCAACCTGAACCAGCACGGAGTCCAGAAGAGGACTTCGACAGTTGCCTTTTCTACACTCCCTTCGAATTTCGAACTCGGAAGTGGGAGGGACTATTGTTAGAGATAAACCCCGCTCCTACCGAAGTCCAGTTCGATGCTCAGTTTAATGCAACTGATAGCCACGGAAGAGCTTCAGCGGACGGGTCTTAGCTGAACTCCTTCAGCCGGTCGAACTCCTCAGCGGTCGAGCTACTTCGGACTCCCAGCGGTCGGGCCTTAGCCGAACTTCTTCAGCCATTCGAACTTTTTAGCGGCCGAGCCCCTTTGGACTCCCAGCGGTCGGGCCTTAGCCGAACTCCTTCATCCAGCCGAACTCCTCAGCGGCTGAGCTTCAGTCGAACTCCCGCGAGAGTCGAACTCCCTCGGCGCTCTTCCAGCCAAACTCTTGCGGGAGCTGAACTCCCTCCAAGCTTCTCCTTCGGCTGAACTCCTCTGAAATTGATACATACCAAAGTCCACCGATCGATGCTTGCTTTCTCAGAGCCACGGCTATTAAATCTGGACGAACGGTCACCATCAGTCTGCTACAGGCGATGCCTCGCTTCGTGACTGACTCCGTCAGACCTCGAGCAGCCCACCACTATCGGACGGTATGGCTGTCACTATCGACCTGATGATACCATCCTCTCCACATTGAACCCCACGCAGCCTCGAGAGGCCCGCCACCAGATGGTATGGCCGTCACCATCAATCAAGCTCCGTCTATAAAAGGGATCCTCCAGATATGCTTTCTAGAAGCTCTCCTCTCCTCTAAACTTTACCGAACTCATTCTAGAGCACTCCATTTCTGTTGGCCAGAGGAGCTGACTTGATCGTTGGATGGTCCGAGCCACCCCCACCGACTTCGGATGGAATTTTGTTTTGCAGGTCTCCGACGGCGACCTCGTTCACCTCCACTCCAGCTGGATCCGACGACAATCAGATTCTGCACCAACAAGCATGATTACTGGCGAGAAGGTATCTTGATAGTTAATGCCTTCGTGGTGACTATATCCTTTCACCATTAACCTAGCCTTGAATGTTTTCACATTTTCATCTACACTTATCTTTCTCTTGAAGATCCATTTATGCCAAATAAGTATACCTTCAAGTGGATCTTCCAAGGTCCTGACTTGGTTTGAGTGTATTGAGTAAATCTCTGATTTCATTGCCTCTCACCATTTCTCGGAGTTGATATATAATATCACCTCGTCATAGGTTCTGGGATCATCACCATGAACCTTATTTCCTGTGAGGAACATTTTTCTACATCCTTTAAAATAGTACCTAAGTACCTTTTAGGAGGAAGAAAAATCCTATTCGTCCTACGAGGTGGAGGTAGTGTGTGGATTGATTTGGACTGATTGGGTTTCATAAGTTTCTTGGCTCGTTGCTCTTCGAAGACTTTCTCCTTGAGCCTGATCTGTCTTTCGATGCCACCATCTTGAACAAACTATTTTTCAAAAAAAATGGCGTATCGACTCACAATCACATTGTGGTCTTTCAAAAAATAGAAGTAATATCCTAATGACTCTTTAGGATATCCTACGAACCGAGCTCTAAGGGATCTTGACTCTAAGTTATCGACCTACTGTCTCTTGACATGAGTCAGACAACTCCAAATTCTGAAATGACTCAGACTTAGTTTCTTACCATGCCATATCTCATATGGTGTGGTAGGAACGATTTTAGATGGTGCCCTATTTAATAAATAAATGGCGTCATTAAACTATCCCTAAAGAAACTCAGAAAGGTCTGTGAAGCCATCATGGATCGGACCATATCTAATAGGATCCGATTTCTTCATTCTGAAATCTTGTTGAGTTGAGACATTCCAAGCAGAGTCCATTATGAGACTGCCATTATCCTTGAGATAGTTTAGAAATTCTCCACTAAGGTATTCATCTTCTCGATCTGATCGAAGAATCTTAATGGGCTTTTTGATTTGCTTTTTTACTTCAGATTTGAATTCTTTGAACTTTTCAAAGACTTCAGACTTGTGTCGCATCAGATACAGATACCCATACCGAGATAGATCATTGGCAAAGATAATGAAGTAGAAAAAATTGTCTTTGGCCGGCACATCGAATAGGCCGCACACATCCGTATGTACCAGGGCAAGTAGGTCCGTGGCCCTTTTTTCATGTCCTATAAAAGGGAGCTTGGTCATTTTGCTTTGAAGGCATGACTTACAAATCGGATATGACTCGAAAGTCAACAGATCCATTAGTCTGGATTTCTTCAATTTGTTAATTCTATCTTCAGCTATATGACCTAGTCTAATGTGCCACAGATACCTTTCGTTGATACTATCTTTAGATTATTTTGATTCTATGGCATTCATGTTTTACTCGATATTAAAAACAAAATATCTACATGTAACTGATAAAGACCCTTAATTAAGAAACCACTTTCAATTTTATTTCTTTCAAAAAGAATAGTACAGTGGTCCTTAAAAAAGCTATTTACATAACTTTCTTGTGCTAAATATGAACAAAAATCAAATTTCTACTTGCAGCAAGCATAAAGTAATAGTTCCTAAGAACTAAGACTAATCCAGAAGATAGATGAAGATGGTAAGTTCCCATGGCCACAGCAGCAATTCTTACTCCATTTTCGACGTACAGGATCGTCTCACCATCCCTCAGCCTCCTGCTCTACTTAAGACCTTGTATAGAAGTGCACAAGTGAGCACTAGAATCAGAGTCAAGCATCCAACTAGATGCAGAAGAAATCGTAAGGTTAGTTTCAATGATGAGCATACCTCTAGAAGGACCTACTTCCTTTTTGTTCTTCAGGCTGGCCAGGTATGAAGGGTAGTTCTGCTTCCAATGATCGTCGATATTGTAGTGGAAATACTTTCCTTTATCCGTGGCCTTCTTCGATCCTTTCTTGTTTTTCTTCTTTTCTTCTATCTTTTGCTTCTTCGCAGACTTCTTTTTCTTTTTAAAAGATTTTTTTTTGGAGGAAGTCCGCTCCACAGCAAGAACCAAGTCTTTTGAACGTTTCATAGTCTGCTCAGCAATAATGAGCATATTCATTAACTCAACCAAGGTGCACTGGAGCTTATTCATATGGATGTTCATGATGAACTGTCCATACGAATTAGTCAAGGACTACAGGATTACATCTCTGTAGGTCTTTGTCCATTATGACACTGAGCTTCTCAAGCTCTTCTAGGTCCTTGATCATCGCGAAGCAATGATCTTGGATCAACGCATCTGTGCTTTAAAAAATCTCCTTGAGACTTGATAATGCGCTGTACGATTCTGTTCACCAAACAACTCTTGCAGGTGAGCCAACATTTGGTGTGCAGTTTTGATATTTTCATATTGGCACTGCAACTCATCTAACATTGAGCCCAATATGTAGCACCTGACCTTGTTATCATCGTCAGACTACTCATGAGACGCTCTTTGATCAGTGGTTGGACGAGTTGGAAGAGTGGGAAGTTCCTGGTCCAACACATACGATCGCTTTTCGAAGCTCAAAATAATTTTTAAGTTCTTATGCCAATCCTTATAATTGGATTCGATCAGTCTGTGGGTATCTAGGATTCAGGCTAGGGGATGTGATGCACACATTTTCCTGTAGAGAGTTAAAGTTTTTAGTTAGATTTGTAATTTGACTTAATCAATTTGTTTAGGGATTTCATTTTTAAATAAATTTAGGCTCCCATTATTTTTTTGGATTCTTACATTTCCTTAGCAGAGATGCAAAAGTCTCCGTGATTATTGACATTAGTGGGTGGTGCGGTCCCACTGACTGGCTCACTACCTTACTTAACAGTTATTGGTGATGGGTCAGTCAATGGGTGGACAACCCTTGTCCAATGTTTCTCCAAACATGGCGTACCTAAACGTGGTTTCTAATTCATGAAGTTCACCATGCTCAGAATATTGCTCCAATCCTTAGTTAATCCAGACTCACCATTTGCACGAACTGGACTCCTGATTGGGATCCTTACCGTGTCTGGAATATTAAGCCCAATCCATCTTTCAATCTGTAGCATCCAATGCCTAATAGATGTGGTTGCATCTTTCCGGTGCAATTGAACCACTGTATCCAGTCGAAAACAATCAATCTCGGCAAGGGTCTGCACATCTATAATGGTGGAAGATTATGACTTAATATTTGCTTAGGAAGATTTGGTTAGGTCTCTTAGACTCGACTTAGTCATAACGATTATGATTAACCTAGTGGCATGGGTTAGCTCGAATCGTTAACCACCTCAAATCAGAACTAGGTCGATCCAATCGGCCAGATAAGTGAGATCAGTGGGAGGGATATATCACTAACTCGCCGTGAACGCATTCAGATCGAGTAGCTCCTAATTAATGACCACCGGTGGTATCTGCCAAACTTACCTTAGACACTGACTTATCTGACTAGAACTGATCGGGTTAGCATATAATTTAGGCTCGAACTGCGGAGTCAAATTAGGTCTTAAAGTGGTCAAGCACATGTGACTGTGAGTCGACCTTGATCAAGACTTACAACTATTGGGTTGCTCAAAATTAAGCACTTTTGATCCTACTTAACTAACTCTTGATTCGATTTGATCAATCGCTTGACCTAATTAAGCTACTCATACCTGAACCCATATTTTATGAAGGTGTCTTATATTTAAAAATTCATAATTTTTAGACTTAATTAATTTTATAAACTTAATTCTTAATTAAGTCCAAGGGTTCATAAAATAAAACATGCATCAAAGATCCTAGGATTTCTGGATTTAGGATTTTGCAGAAAAGTAAGTTTTGATTTTTAATTAAGGACAAATGCGTAGCACCTCTGCACGCTATAAGAGCATTCCGTCGAATGGAAAGAGAGGGCCTTTAAACTCTTCTTACTCTTATGACCGGACGGCCAAGGGAAATGCCTTAATCAAAAATATAAAAACTAGACTACAAAATAGTTTAATCTAACATATATATCTCATATATGATTAAAGATCTAAACTATGCATGCTTTGTATATATCACATATTTCAATTTAAAATATTTAAATATAAGTTTCAGATCTTACATCTGATGTAATATCTAAAAATGAAAATTTAAATGATCATATCATAAAAATTTTTAGATCTAGACTATTCATAGCGTAGAACTATAGATAATCTCCAAGGGGTGTGCGTCCTCTCCACATAAAAATACTAGGGGGCGCACGTCCATAGAAAATCTCCAAGGGGCGCACGCCCCTCTTTTTTCCTGCAAAAGTAGGTCTTGTCCTTTTTCCGTTTGATGGGATTAAGACAAGCCCTGAATTGATCAGGACAAGTCTTGATTTGACAAGGATAAGCTCCAGTCAAACTAGGATAAAACCATACAGGATTCCAGATGAGCCAAATCCAACTTGATTTAGTCAAGATGAACCAGAAAGATGACAGAAGTAGAAAGTCAGGTCCAATTATGTGCTAGCACGATTTTGTTGAACCTGATTGGATCTAATCTAAATCAATCAAACTTGTTAGCCTAATTGATGATATCTAGACTCAAATCCTTGTTTGTGTGATCCAGTTAGGTTCAGTTCTGTATGGTAATGGGATATGTCATGATTTTCATCGTTGACATCATCGAAATACCTTTCGATGGATCGGAACTCTTCTAATTCATTCCATTAGAATTCCTGATCATCAAGATAATTCTAATTGATCCTAAAATCCACCAGTGACATCTAGCAATATATGGTGGCAACCCATCAGAATCGAATACAAATCTCTCGGTGTAGCTATCTGTATAATTAGATTCTTCTATCATGAGTTCGACAGGATCAAGGTCAAGATGAACTTGTCTGACCTAACATCCGTCATATGAATGAATCATTCGATTTGAGTCTGATGTGAAACTTTAATAGAAACTCTTTTCTATTAATTCATACTGCCATGGCCATGGGCTTAAGGACTCGATCTCATGATCATCATAGGGCTACTCCTTTATCGAGATTGATAGATCTCTTATTGGTGCGATCCAACTCCTATAATGAACATGCCATAGCCAAATACACCTTAAGGTTCCGAATGATAAGGAGATCAAGTTATGGTGTAGTCAAATTATAATACACTCAAGGTAAATTATCGATGCATCTCAAGTTAAAGAACCAGATACACAACTGCGGCATTAAGCTAGTCATCGACGAGAAGGTAGACTTTCTTATGATTGCTCAAGGTGGTCATGCTTAGTGCCTTTCTTCTCAATAAATACCTGTACTCTCGCTCTGATGTCTTCACACTACAGAATCAAGACTCATCTATCTTAAAGAAGCGATCGCACACTAATTTTTCGGATCGATCACCATCCTTATGACAATCCTATAATCGAGAGTAGTTTATGAGTTAATTATGATAACACATATCTTAAATTTTTAATTCTTGAAAATATACGTTATCATGCCTGTTAACTCAAAAGATGTATCATAGATATGATAGAAAATAATTCTTTTATTAATTTTAAGTTAAAATTATAAAAAATATTCCTAAAAAGTATTTTACAAAGTGTTGGTCAATCTGGCTTGTAGGGCATACATCTAACAATATTTTCATGAGGTACCCATGTGGTCGCCCTCTAACAGTAATCCACATAGGAATTTATTTCAAGAACAATTCCTATTGAAGCCTTGCTTGTTGAATTCTGAACTAGAATTCTTTAGCCTTCTTTCTCTCTTCTTCTCTCTAATTTATTCTCTCTTATTTTCTCTCTTAGCTTTTTTAAATAATCTTTCTAACTGTTATCTTAATTAAGACTTCTTATATTGGTTAAAACCTTGTCTAAAGGAATACTCCTCGTCTTACTAATACCTTATCTAAAAGAAAGGGAGGAAGAATCTTAAGACAAGCCACTGGATTAGAATGCTCGAGACCTCTCATCCGTATCCTTTTTATAGATTTAGATGAGGTGCCAATAGCATCCATTTCCAAGCACTTATCAGCTATTAAAAAGTCTTATCAAGGAGCTAGATAAGTCCCGTAATGCAGGAGTCTTGGAGGTACGTTAAAACTGATTTTTGCTTCTGGAATGTCGTATATACGTTCCGTAAATAACTCTGAATTTTCTTTGATTTATTCCAAATTTAATCAAATTAAATCACTAATAAGCCATTGGATGGGGAGAGAATCTCAGATAAGTGGCGCCAACTAGAGTGCCTTAAAGCATGACTCTTGGCGCCATTTAATCTGAACTTACGTGATGTTTCGCGTTGATTCCCGGGATAAATAATCCTTGCGCCCACAATCTTTGACCAGTCAAAGATGGTAGGCATCCAGATAAGAGAGAGGACCTCAGGGGACATTTACCTGATCAAAGCCCCTTGGCAAAAGGTCTAAGGATTACTTGCACAACTCCTATTTAGAGAATCATCTTTTGACATACAAGTAATGTTCTATAAGATGTTCCCTTTAGCGAGTCAATTCAGTGAACTGATTCCTCGATGAGCACCCACATCCTTATGTTTGCATCCCCAATACAAGTGGCTTATTAGATCTGCCATCCTCTCCATCGAGCATACATAGGATGTGCTAGTTTATCCAGAATATTAATCTCCGACTCAATGTTCCTTCGATCAGGGATATTTAAGATTAGGATTTTAGGGTTTTAGGTCTTATTGGTGTAGAATCTAATTGACGTCGGAACGAGTTGGAGCTTAAGAAGATGAGGTCGCCGCGGGTGACCTGCAATACAAGTCTCGATCGGAGCTAAGGATGGTTCCGACAGGAACCTCCGACGATCAAGTCAGCTCTTTTGGCCAACAGAAATGGAGTGCTTAGGAAAAATGAAGTAGAGTTTTTGAGCTTAGAGAGAACGTATTTGGAGGGCCCTTTATATAGGCGGAGCTCGTAACAAACTAATGGTGACAGCCGTAATTGCCTGGTAGTGGGCTGTTGGGGCCATGTGGAGTTTGTTATGAAAGGTGGTGTCCGTTGTTTCGACATGCCAGTCTATTGGAGATCAATGACTGAAGTTTGGATGGAGCATTTGTCAGCAGTGAAGGACTTCACATTACAACAATTCTATAGATGTTCAGACTTCTCTGAGGTCGTCTGCATGTAGATTCGCTCACGCTGAGCTTGGGGTTGAATTTGCATAGACGATGAGGTCCTTCTGAGCGACCGTAAAGAGTTCGATCGGAAGGAGCCTCGTGGGCGACTGGAGGGAGTTCTGCTTTGCAACTGGAGAGAGCTTTTCTTGGTGACTGGAGGGAGCTCTTCTTGACGATTGGAGGGAGTTTCAAGGTGGCTCGCAAGTGGCCAATTTGAAGAGAGGTCCTTCTATTAACTTTGTCTTGTACGCACGAGATTCCAAATATTATGAAATCAAGATATGTTACTCTCTATTGGGCTTAGAAGTTTGTCTAGGAAGAAGCTCTGCTAATCTGCGATTCTTATCGTGA
Organism: Cocos nucifera; assembly: GCA_006176705.1. Classification (NCBI taxonomy): domain Eukaryota; kingdom Viridiplantae; phylum Streptophyta; class Magnoliopsida; order Arecales; family Arecaceae; genus Cocos; species Cocos nucifera. Next base: position 229,837 of record QRFJ01000933.1, on the reverse strand, counting down.
GATCTAATCTATAATGAAGAAATTTGGCCTGAGGGGAGTCTGGTTAAATGGGGATCTGCCAGCTTCAAGGTCAGCCAGGTCAGGTTATGCAGGAATTGAATGTTCAGTAGCTGCTTAGATGATTCCCCTAACTGTTCAAGTTCATCAAAGAAGCTTGATCGGAGCCAGCCACTAATAATGAAGGAACTCGGTTGCTTTCATGGTCAACCACCAAACTCATCTGGATGAGGTCTGCAGCGTGTTATGGGTTCTGCAGTTTACTCATGCAGCCTGGAAGATTGGCCGGTGGGTTGAAGATTGGCCACCATGGGACCGCCTTGGGACTAGATGCCAGGCCTAAATTCAGCAGGAGCGGGTTGAATCCCAACAATAGTCCTTCCACTTCCGAGTTCGAAGTTCGAAGCGAGTAAGAAGAAGGCGATTGCCGAAGTCCTTTTCCGATTTCTACACTTCTCGGATGGAAAGTTCTAGCTTTATCCATGTTGGCACCAAAATTTTTTCAACATGAGGTGATCCGAAAATATAATATTTCGAAACTCCCGTTGAAACTGCTCGAGGCACGGTGCAATTAAGGTTCTGTCCATTACTCGTCCTTTGCCATGATGAGTGGCATACATGTCAACCAGAGATTGGCTAGAGAAGATCTATAATCATAACTGCCTTGGGCTCTTTGGACTATTTAAGCTCATCTTCTTTCTTCGAGGCTTCATCTCGACTTAGACCCTCTCTCTCCTCTGGTTTTCATCTTTCTCCTGCTTAAGAGTTCCGGCCTCTTCCACCATCTTCCTCGGTCCTAGGCATCCTCCCCTTTGATTTTCATCATGTTCGTTGTCTCTTCGTTCCTCTCAATCTGATTAGGTTAGCTCCTAAACCTCTTCCTTGATTATTTCTGCGTCTTTTACACCTTGTTCTTTTGGTTTCTTTAAAGAAGTCTTGAATCTTATTTTTCTTAAATTTCAAAAGGTTTATCCAAGCCTAATTCGATCTATATGTCTGCTGAAGAATCCTGGTCAACCTGTTTTGGGAGTTTGTCCCACCTAGCTCTGATGGATCCATCACATTAGGACACCGAACCTGTAGAAACATCCTGACCTCCATTCATCCTTAACACTATCTCTTGTAAACTTCGGCATGAAGACTTCTTTCTAATTAGAATTCAGTTTGGGATCCCTTCCGAATACGAGCTTGAACTTTCTAGTCCTAGTGACCGAGCCTACTCCTCTCCTCCGAGCCACATTTGTTTATATGTTAAGGCCCTTCGAGCCAGACTTAGGTTACCAATCCTTCCTTTCGTGGTCGTTCTTTTTAGATTCTTGAATATCTCCTTCGCTTCCATGGTGCCGAACTCATTTAGGTTCATTATAGGATTTCTTTTCTTGTGCATCATGGCCGATGTCCGACCTACCCTTTTTTTGTTCTGCAACTTCTTTACTTTTAAATATTATCCTACTGCCAAAGATTGGTGGTATGTCTCTTCCTAATTTGGTAAGAAAGGGTTGCTTAAGGGCGCTCCTTCCATTCACAACTGGAAGGAGAAATCTTTCTTTGTTTCGTGTCCCTCCTTAGAATTAGGACTTCCTTCCTGGGGGGATATTAGGGATTTGGCCTGCCGAGCTTCCGGGCTTGAGAAAGAAGATCGGGACTCGGTCGATGGAATGAAGAACTATCAGGCCCCTTTGATTTTCGGGCTTCTGGATGACCAAACTTTATTTAACCTCGGTTTCAATCCCCTTAATCCAGCAGGTAGTCCTCCGTAACCAATCGATCTTGCATTGTTTTTCTTCTGACTTTAATCTTTTCTGTCGTAGAGATGACTCTGAAAGATTGCAATCACTTATCCAAGGAGATTAAGTCTCTCAAGAGAAAGGGCGGTCCTATCGGGGAACCATCAAAGAATGCTCGCATTGGAGAGCTAACCTCGGCCATGCCGATCCAGGCCGCACCGATCCCAGAACCCATCATGGTGGTGTTGAGCCTAACCATGTCCGATGAAGCCGCTCCTCCTACCTCCTGAGTAAGGGGAGGTTATGGAGAAGAAGAGGAAAGATAAAAACACCGTCGCCAAGAGGGTCAGGAGAAAAGTCTGACGCTCTAGCGGCGAGAGCTCCGGCCAAGGGCAAGATTTTTTGGATGACTAGAAAGTTGTCCAATCTCTGATGGAGGGCAGCATTCTCCCGCATATCATTGACAAGATGATCCAGATGGAGAATGCAGAGAGATTCGACGAGTCCTTTGCCGCCTACTTAGAGGTAACCAATTTTTTCGAACTTGTTTGAACAAAGAATGTACTCTTTGAAGTTCTGACCTGGTCTTCGCTTTGTAGTTGGGGCACTACTTGTTTGCCCATTTAAAGATAGCGGACCTCTGCCAGGCTGAGGCTTCTGGAACCCTCCAGGAGGCTCGGACGGAGATTGAGAAGGTTCGGGCCGAGGTCGACTGTTTGAAGAAGGCCTTGGAGATTCAATTTGCGGAAATTGATTGCCTTCGGGAAGCATTGCGGAAGGAAGAAGAAGCAACAGAGGGGTTGAAGGCGGCTCTGACTCTTGCGGAGAAGAGAAAGAAGGTTGAAAAGGAGGTCGGCACCGAGAGGGAGCGGGCTGTTGAGGCCTTTAAGTCTTTCAAGGCTATGGAGGACATCAAGATCGCTTTCGTTCGGGAGGCTTTTTTGGAGGGGTTCGAGATCTACATGAGGAGGGTTGTAAAGAACTTTTCGGATGTGGACCTCAACCTTCTGACGGATGAGCCTGGCGAAGAGGTAGGTCCCTCCGATGCTGGTATTGTCTCTCCCACGATCGAACCTACCCCGGATGCTTCCGAGCCTGCAGTAACAGCCCCCGAATCAGCTCTCGAATCCAAGAGTGCGGGGAATGCACCGACCTCGACTGCTGTCGTACCATCCAAGGTCGAATAATTTTTGATAATTATACTTTTTCCTTTTTCCTTCCGATGTATACAAATCATTTTGAGCAATGAAAATATGTTTCTTCTCTTTATATTTGTGCTGTGGTGTGTGTTATTTAGAATTCTTCTAGTGATCAAAGCTTTGACCCGTCATCTTCGGCCGAGGCTGAGCCACTACCTCAGGGTGTTCCTCTGAGCTCCATGGTTAGAAATTTGAAAAAAGTTCATCATTTAAAGAAGCCGAAAAAGATGGAAGATGAGCTTCAGAAGTCGAGAAAAAGTTGTTTAGAGTTGGCGATTGAGGTTACTCATTTACGCCAGGTGCACAAGAAGGATTTTATGGATTATATCAATAACAAACGCCATTTAACTAAAGAGTTGGAAAGGATGAAGAAGCTCAGCAGCGAGAAAGCTTGGACTTTGACCATCAAGGCAAGCTTTCTAGAAATCGAGCTGAAGGCCGCACAGGAGAAGATCCGAATACTCGAAGGGAGTTCGGCATGGTCCACCAATCGGACTGAGTATAGCTGGAATTGGTCGAAAAGGTTTTCTAAGTTACAAGGCTAGTTACAAACAGCCAAAGACTCATATAATGATTATCAGCGAGGTTGGTGTGGTCAAGTTGCCGACTTTCAGCATAAACTTCGAAAGGCTGATGATGAGATTGCTAGACTTTGGTAGCAATTATCGGATGGATCTCAAGTCGGTTCGAGTAGAGAATCACAAGAGATTCTTTCTTTGAGAGGCACCTTGGAGAGCTTGTCCACCGCACACGAAAAAGGCCAAATCAAGTTGCGTGAATTGAAATTCAAATGCCATACCAGAAGGACATCGTGAAGGATGCTGAAGTCGAATCTACAGTTCTAAAGAAGAGGTTGAGGAGACGGAGTCACGCAGGTGGAAGAGGATGCTAAGGGAGAGTTTGGCAGCTCGACAGAGACTCGAGGAGGTTGAAGGTCTAAAACTCTCCCTTGTAATGGCTGGAATTGGCAGTCCGAAGTCCGACCTCGAATAGGACTCGTCTCCCTTTTCTTCCTTTCCTTTTTTTTTTGTAATGAACTTCGGCTTTAATAGAATGATGTTTTCTTCAATTGCCTTTTTGTCTTGCATGGGTTTGATGTCTGTTGACTTCATTATTTTCTTCACCTTATCTCTTATCGAAATGACCGTTGAAAAATGCATCCCTCCCATCTTAAATAACCAGAGGTTTTTATCCGTGTCAGGATGAGGTTCTCCTCTTGTTTCTAACATGGTTGGCCTTTTTCTTGCCCCCTATTAGGACGAGATCCTCCTCCTGTTCCTGATGGGGTTGTCCTTAATCTTTGTTAGGACGAGGTCCTCCTCCTATCCCTAACAAGATTATAGGAGCATAAAAGGGCCATTGTTAGGACCTCTCCCCTCCTCCTATCTTAAATAATCGGAGGTTTTCATCTATATTAGGATGAGGTTCTCCTCCTATTCCTAATGTGGTTAGCATTCACCTTTGTCAGGACGAGGTTCTCCTGTTCTTGACAAGATTACTGGAGCACAAGGGCCGTTGCAAGAGCCTCTCCCCTCATGTCTTAAATAATCGGTGGTCTTCATTCGTATCAAGATGAGGTTCTCCTCCTGTTCTTGACACGGTTGGCCTTTTTCTTGTCCCCGTATCAGGACAAGATCCTCCTGTTCCTGACGGGGTTGGTCTTTACCTTTGTTAGGACGAGGTCCTCCTATCCCTAATAGGATCATAGGGGCACAAAAGGACCATTGTTAGGGCTTCTTCCTTTCTATCTTAAATAATCGGAGGTCTTCATCCACATTAGGATGAGGTTTTTCTCATGTTCCTAATGTGGTTAACATTGATCTTTGTCAGGACGAGGTTTTTCTCCTGACAAGATTACTAGGGCACAAAAGGGTCGTTGCATGGGCCTCTTCCTTCCTCCTGTTTTAAATAATCGGAGGTCTCTTATTTAATTTAGTGACAATGTTTGAGAGATCATTTCTTGTGGTCACAGTTCTTCATGAAGGATGAAGATGTTAGAGTAAAAAAAAATTATTAAAATAAAACTATTGATAGTACACTTGTAGATTCTCTGAGTTTCATGGTCAAGGGAGATTTGCTCTCCCAAACTCTTTTAGGCGATAAGTCCTGGGCCGGACGACCTCCTTGATTTCATAAGGGTTTTCCTAATTTGGGACGAGCTTTTTCTGATTCTGAGGTTGTGATACAGCCGCTTGTCGAAGTACTAAGTCCCTCACTTTGAATGCCTTGCCTCTAATCTTGGAATTATAGTAGCGGACCACTTTCTGTTTGTAGGTTGCCATCTAAATTTGAGCTTCTTCTCGCTTTTCCTCCAACAAATCGAGATTGGCCCTGAGGTCTTGTGAGTTGCGTTGTTCATTGAAGGCCATGACCCGTGCTGACGGCAGCTTGAGCTCTATCTGGATGACTGCTTCTATCTCGAAGGCTAAGGGAAATGGAGTTTTCCCAATTGGCAATCTTTGGATAGTCCAGTATGCCCAGAGTATGTGATAGAGTTCGTCCATCCAAGTTTTCTTCGCTCTTTCGAGTCTTGCTTTTATACCTTGCAGCAAGGTCCTATTGGTTACCTCGGTCTCGCCGTTTGCCTGTGGATGGGCTACTAATGTAAAATGGTGGGAGATATTCAAGTATTCATAGAACTCGACCAATTTTGTTTCGGCAAACAGTCACCTATTATCTATTATAAGGGTCCGAGGTAGGCCAAATTTGCAAACAATTGACTTCTAGATGAAGTCCTTTACTTTAGCTTTCGTGATTTTGGTCAGAGGTTTGGCTTCGACCTATTTGGTAAAATAATCAATTGCCACTAAGAGAAACTTCTGCTGTCTAGATGCCATAGGAAAGGGCCCTAGTATGTCCATTTCCCATTGTGCAAATGACCATGGGATGCTCAGGGAGGTAAGCTCAGAGGCCGATTGTCTTTTAATAGTTGCATTTTTTTGACATTGGTCACATATTCTATAGAATCATGGTACATTGTCGGTCAATTGTAGCCCTACTGAAGTAGTTTGTGAGATAAGGATCCAGCCTCCAGATGATTTCCACAGATTCCTTCATGCACTTTCTATAATGTAAAATCGGCCTCAGAAGGTCGGAGACATATCAAGAGTAGCAAAGAATATGATCTTTTATATAAGTTGCCTTCATATAGAATATACCAGAAGACTTGATTTTTAAGTTTCCAAGCTTCTTTTGGATCGTAAGGAAGAACTCCATCCTTGAGATAAGCAACTAGCGGGTTGATCTAGCTAGGCTCATGGTCGATCTGCATTACGGACTGTGGCTCCTCTAAACTTGGGTGTTTCAAAACTTCAAAGAAGACCTCTTTAGGCAGTTCAATCGAAGCTAACATGGCCAATTTAGAGAGGTCGGTCCTGGCATTTTCCGCTCTCGAAATCTGCTTGATGTCAAAGCTGCTAAAGGCAAAAGTAAGATTCTTCACTTTCTCAAGATACCTCATCATGCTTTCCTCCCGGGCTTCATAATTACCACTAACATGCCCCACCATCAATTGGGAGTCACTGTAAGCTTGGAGTCGATATACTTCCAGCTCTTTGGCTATTCTCAATCCCGCGATCAGAGCCTCATATTCCGTCTCATTGTTTGTTGCAGGAAATTCAAAACGTAGCGCATATTCGGCAATAACTCCCTCCGGGCTAACCAAGATCAGCCCAGCACCTGCTCTTGAAGCATTGGATGAACCTTCCACAAACAGCATCCAGAAGCCTTCAGGTAGGTCTGCTTTCTTCAGGAGAGCTTAGCTGCAACCATGGAATACCGATTTCATTCTGCTTAAGTTCGGTCTCATCCGGAATAGTATATTCCACTATGAAATTTGCCAATATTTGAGCCTTAATTGACGACCGAGGCTGGAAGTTGATGTCAAACTCCGTAAGCTTGATTGCTCATTTTGCGATTCTTTCGAAGGCATCTGTTCGATGAAAGACTGTCTTGATTGGTTGATCGGTAAGAAGTGTTATAGTATGCCCTTGGAAGTAAGGTCGGAGTCTCCGGGCTACAATTAGTAGAGCATAAGTTAGTTTTTTTAATTTAGTGTATCCGATCTCAGCATCCCTCAGGATCCGATTGATATAGTAGATCGGCCGCTGAACTTTTGCTTCTTTTTTGACTAAGACCGCTGCCAGGGCCACTAGGGAGACTGCTTGGTACAAAATTAGTTCTTCTCCAAGTTTGGGCTTTGCCAAGAAGAGGTAAGCTGAGGTAACTCTTGAGTTTTTCAAATGCTTGTTGACATTCGGCGGTCCAGTAGAAGTTCTTTGGCTGTTTGAGAACTTGGAAGAAGGGAATGCATCGTTCGGTCAATCTTGAGACGAATGGTTCCGAGCTGGCACCTTTCCTGTTAGGCGCTGGACATTCTTTACTGATTTTGGGGTAGCCATCTCTTGAATGGCCTGAATCTTCTCCGAATTTGCTTCGATTCTACGCCTCGACACCGTGAACCCCAAGAACTTTTCTAAAGTCACGTCGAAGGCGCACTTGGTCAGGTTCAACTTCATCTTGTATCTTCGGAGAGCATTGAAGGTCTCCTCGAGGTCGGCTATGTGATTTGTTGAAGTTTGGCTCTTGACAAGGATGTCATCTACATAAACCTTCATGTTGCAATCGATCTGCTCCTTGAAGATCTTATTCACTAGGCGCTGCCCATTTTGCTTTCATATTTTTGAGCATAAAAGGCATAACCCTGTAATAATAAAGACCATGGTCAATGATATAAGCAGTTTTCTCCTCATCTTCTGGTGTCATCCGGATTTGGTTATAGCCGGAGAAGGCATCCATAAAAGTGAGAAGCTCATGGCCCGAAGTTGCGTCCACTAGTTGATCGATTCTAGGCAAGGGATAGATATCTTTTGGGCAGGTTTTATTTAACTTTTTGAAGTCAATACACATTCTCTATTTGCCGTTTGCTTTTTTGATGAGGACCACATTGGAGACCCAGTTCGGATAAGAAACTTCTCGGATGAACCTGGCCTTAAGGAATTTGTCAACTTCTTCCACAATCGCCTTCTATCTCTTAGGGGCATAGCTACGCATTTTTTCTTTCACTGGCCGATATTTGGGATCAATAGATGTCAGCGGGAACCCAAGTAAAGGCATTTGTATTTCTCTACAAGAAGTGGACGAGCTGCTCTCGTTCCTTTTCTTCTAGATTGGAGTCGATCTGCATCGTGTGCTCTTTATTTCCATCATTCAAAGGGATTGAGACAAGATCTTCTATGGGTTCCCTCCATTCTTCAGTAAGGTCGTCCCGGGCATCCAACCTGTCAACTGGACAAGGGTCTGATTGTACGCCTCTTTGTAAAGCAATTAAGTAGCAATGCCTTGCCAGAGCTTGGTCTTTTTTGACTTCTTCAATCCCGCAACTTGTTGGGAATTTCATTTTCAGATAATAAGTCGACACCACCGCTCGAAGTGCATTTAGGCCAGGTCTGCATAGAATTGCATTGTAAACAGATGGAGCTTTCACCACTAGGAAATCCACCTAAGCCCTAGATTGCCTTGGAAATCTTGCAGCCATAGTTAATGTTATCATCCCTTCAACTGGCACAACATCGCCACTGAAGCCTACCAATAGAAATTTTATTGGCCCTAATTGGTTATTAGGTATAGACATTTTAGAAAAAGCATCATAAAACAGGACATCGGTAGAGCTTTCATTATCAATGAGAACGCAGCGTACATCATAGTCAGCAATGTTTAAGGAAACTACAATCGCATCGTTATGGAGGAATTGAACCACTTGTGCATCTTCTTCGGTAAAGGCAATGGGTTCTTTAGTTCTTTGTCTTTTAGCTAGTTCTGCCGATCCACCAATTTCTTCCCGTCGAAGTCCCTCAAAGATGGTGTTGATGATGCTAAGGGGTGGCCGATCTTCTTGTTGCTCCTATCTCCTTATGGTTCTGACAGCGGCGGTGTCCTTAGTTGATCTTCTCTTACTTCAGGTCGGCATCGAAGAAATCGGCCAAGCCAGCTTCGCTGGATAATTTTCTCGATCTCATCTTGGAGCTGGATACATTCTTCAGTATCGTGACTGTGGTCACGATGGTAGAGGCAATATTTGTTAGGATTGCGCTTGCCAGGGTGAGTGTGCATCCTTTCAGACCTCGGTGGTTGCTCCTTGATCTCTATCAATACTTGGGTTTTGGGAGCATTAAGGGGGGCGTAGTTGTGGAACCTTCTGGAGGAGAATTCCGCCATGCCCTTCGATCAGGACTCTTTTACCGACGAGCTTGGGGAGGAGTCCGGGTTCGTTTGTGCTCAGGAGGAGTTCTAGAGCACGATCGAGCTTCACTCAATTTTTTTTCGAGTGTGGGTTTATTAAATTCACCCGCTTGCCGCTCTCGTGTGGCTTCATCGTCCTTCTGCTTGAAACCTTCCTCAGCTCGTGTGTAACCTTCAGACCGTGCTAGCATATCGGCAAAGTCTTTGGGGTACTTTCTTTTTAAGAAGGATAGAAGGTCATTCTTCTGAAGACCATCCTTTAGTGCGCCTATAGCAACAGATTGGTCCAGGTTTCGGACCTCCAGGGTTGTAGTATTGAAGCGATTGATATAAGCTCGGATGGACTCTCCTTCTTTCTGCTTGATGTTGATGAGGAAGTTTGAGCCTCGTCTCGGACGTCGGCTGCTCACGAAATGAGTCATAAACTGGTGGCTCATCTGATCGAAGGAGAAGATCGTACCCATCTTAAGCGCCAAGTACCAAATTCTTGCGGCTTTCTTCAGAGTAGATAGGAAAGCTCGGTACGAAATGGCGTCCGACGCGTCGTGGAGCAGCATCATAGTCCTGAAGGCCTCCAAGTGGTCGATCGAGTCAGCTGTTCTATCATTGCTCTCGAATTGAGAAAGTGTGAAGTTCGATAGAATGGGCTCCTACATGATTCGGGCAGAAAAAGAAGGATCGGTGCAGATGTCATTGTGGCGGGCTGGGATGGCATGGTAGAGCTTCTCAATTCGTCGGTCCATGTCCTAAACCTTCTAATCGAGAGCATCATCTCGATCGTAGATCTCAAAGGGCTTCTGACTGTAGATGGGAAAGGTTTCTAGAGAGAAATCATGGTCAAAATCAGGATCTTCTGCTTTCCATTTCCCCTTCCTCGGAGTAATGGGTCTGCTGACCTAAGTATGGCTTCTTTGGGCTGATTCTTGAGATTTCGGTCGAGGGTTTTTTGGCTGGACTACTGATGGGGGTTGCTGCATGGTTTGTACTATTTCGATGAGGCCTCGAATCTGCTGCATCAGTAGGTTGAACTGCTCTGGATCCATCATGACTGTCGGTAGAGGAGGTTGAGGTGCTGGTGATGACATTGGAGTAGGTAGATTTGGCTTAGATCTGGCTTCGGAGGCGGTGGATCGTCGGATGGTTGTCTTCTTTGGGGGCATCTGTGAAACTGATAGAGATCAAATGAAGATGAATCTTAAAGGAGCAAGGAAAGGAAGTAAACAGGATCGACTGAGCACTCCTTTTAGAATAAGAACTCAAAACCGCCCTTCCTCTAGCGCCAATTCTGTTGGTGCAGAATCTGGTTGATATCGAGATGAGCTAGAGCTTAGAGAAGATGAGGTTGCCACAGATGACCTACAAGACAAGTCTTGACCAGAGCTGGGGGTGGCTCCGGTAAGATCCTCCGATGAACAAGTCAGCTCTTCTAGCCAACAGAAATAGAGTGCTCAGGAAAAATGAAGCAGAGTTTTTAAGCTTAGAGAGAAAATGTATCTAAAGGCCCTTTATATAGGCGAAGCTCGTAACAAACTGATGGTGACAGTCGTAATTGCCTGGTAGTAGGCCGTTCGGGGCCATGTGGAGTTTATTAGGAAGGTGGTGTCCATTGTTGCGACATGTCAGTCTATTAGAAATCAATGACTGAAGTTCAGATGGAGCGTTTATCAGTAGTGAAGGGCTTCGCATTACAATAGTTCTAGAGAAGTTCCGACTTCTCTGAGATTGTCTGCATGTAGATTGGCTCGTGCCGAGCTAGGGGTTGAATTTGCATAGACGATGGGGTCCTGAGCAACCACAGTGAGTTCGACCGAAAGGAGCCCCGTGGGCGACTGGAGGGAGCTTTTCTTGGCGACTGATGTCAACCTTCAGAAGATCGATGAAAAGAAAAATCTGACCGATCTATTCACTAAAGCTCCAACGGTGAAGGAGTTTGATAACCACAAGTCGAAGATGGGTATTAGATACCGTACCGAGTCACTTTAGGATAAGTGAGAGTTGAAAAATATGTCAAAAAGCTAATCGTCAGTCTGTTGATGGTTGAGCTCATCTTGTAAATGTAAGTAATTTATAATGAATAAAATATTTATTCGAGCATTTTTTCATCATAAATGTACGTCTTCTAATGAACTCCTGTGTTATGATGAAGTTCTTAGGACTATTTAGATTCGATAAAGAGAGAATTTATCGTTTAGTCGTTAAAAATGTTTGCGATCAAATGATACGTTGTTACCTAGGACAATAATGTTTATCGAGTATAGATCGTTGTGTGCCATATGGGTTGGTTATTCTCTTAATCAAAGAGTGTGGAGACACTAGTATGGCATACAGATGAGATGTAGGGGTATATCGTCACTGAATGTGACTAACTTCGAAGAATTCTATTGTCAAGAATTACTTCGATGAGATATGGATATGTCCCTTTGATCTGAGATCACCATGGTACTTGCATACAACTCACTGTGCTTTGGTGCCGGACTACTTGAATTTTTAATTTAGTGATTGAAGATTTATGGGCATAGTTAAGTACTTGTGAAGTTGGTGGGTAATCAAGATGGGATTGACTATTCCAAGAGTTTGGAGACAATGCATCACTGTTTTTTAATTTAGCAAAATCTTGGCTAGGATAATCTATATGATGGATTTGATATTTTGAGATATAATATGGATGACTTGTTCAAGATTGATAGTTAAACCTTAAGTCATCCTTAGAGCATTTATGGTCAAAGGAATAAATTATATGGTAACCATATCCATATGGATTCTAGAATGTTGCTTTATACATTCGACCATCTAATCGTCAGGCACCATTGCTAGATGGTCACTTCGATTAGTGCAGGAATTTGTTCCTGTGCTACTGGCTTAGGTTCGAATTTGTGGGATCACACAATAGAGATTTCGATCTAATCGATTGGTTGATTAATGATTATGAATCATTTTAGGATCAAATAGTTAATACGATTGATGTTTGATCTAGTACAAGTGTTACAAGAGGATTCATTAGCAATTAGATTGTTAATTGGCTCAATTTGATTGAGTATTAAGGATAAGATCGAGTGTAATTGAATGAGGTACAATTAGATTTGGTTTGGACTTGATTGAGTCAAGTCTAATTGGTTTATGGGATAAGCCAATTGCAAGGAAGAATAATTTCCTGTTCAATTAAGATTTGTGTGCACTTAATTTTTAATTTGATTAAAATTTAAATCAAAATTAAATATAATTTAATTTGATTTAATTGGACTCGTCGTTGGACTAGGATCATCCTTAACTAGGTTTCACCAATTCTAATTTAATTGGGTTTAAAATCTAGGTTTGACCAAAGAAAACTAGAGAGCTCAATTAGATCAGGACTCTCTCTTCCTTGGTGCCTAGTCTCCCAACGCCTATGCCCCTTCTTCTTATTGTTTGCATAAGATTTCTCACGCCCATGAAGGTCCCATGCACACCCCCTTGGAATGGTTTGGAAATTAATCTTGACTAGGTCAAAACAACTTTGATAGAATTTATGATTTTCCAAATACTATCCAACCTATGCACCCAATTATGTTCAGATTTGATCTGATATTTCGCACTGAAAAAGAAGTTTTTCATGCACATAACCCCTGAATTCTACGCTAAAAGGAAATTAGGAGGCGCCCAACATGTTTCCTATAATAGAAACTTACCTTTCTAGGTGTTTGACCTAGAAAAGGACTCCTCGTTATCTTCTTATTTAAGAAGCCTTTTTGGTTTGAAATTTCAGAGGCTTTTGATCATGGGAGAGAGCTCTTAGGCGTAGGAATTCTAGGCACAGAGAAGGTTGGGGCATGGGGTTTCTTTAGGACACAATATTGTGTCCTAGTGAGAAAAAAGAAAGAGAGAAGGGTTCTTCTCTAGGGTCCAAAAAATCCAGAGAAAAAAGGTTTGAGATCAACCATCAAGGAAGGATCTGCGAAGTGCTAGCACGCTGCGCAGATTTTTGATTACCGAACTTTCGATTAGTTTGAGGCTTTGTATGAACAACCCGTAAAGGCCGGACATCTGTATGGCTCGAAACGACAACCTCGACCTCGAAAATAGCAAGCAGTGTTCTCGACTTGCGAAAAGATATAGGGATACGATCTCTATGGTTGTCTAGATTAGATTTCGAACTGATCGATATTGATGTGATCAATATCTTTCATCTTTACTTATTTAATTTTCAGATTTAATGCATACATATTTCATGTTATAAGATCGTAGATCTAGGAGTTTTTTACGTGTTTTGTAGATTAATATGATTAATCTAATGCTTCCATTACGTTTATTTTTGAAAAAAATTCAAAATAGATATATGTAAACCCTAGTTTTTCTTTCATCTACAACAATGATTTTATGTAGCTGTGAGCTATAGGTTAAACTTTTTAACAAAATGTGAAATTATGTGAATTATGAGCTTTTGATATTTGGTTTTTGCTTGGGACAATTGAATTTGAGCAACTAGTTTGGCTATATTTTTCTGTTAATATTTGACTCTTTTCTAAACTTGAGTTAAAACCATTTTTCTGACAAACCTATTTTTATTAAAAACATTTTTTCTAGGATTTCATAACCAAATGGTTTTAATAAAATTCCTCTCAATTTTTCCATTAATAATTTAATGATCTGCTCTTTTTTTTTAATTTTAATTTTTATTTTTTATCAAAGTTATTTGTTTAGGACCTTTAAGTATTTTGATCATGGTTGATGTTTGCTAAGTAGCTTCGCTTATTATATAGATATAGCTTTTAGGAGTGGTTAATGAGAGCTCTAGTGGATTTTTTTGAAGAACCAGAATCAATATTTTGATGTTGACATTTGGATCTAATGATCATTGAAGTGATGTTGGTGATGTTTTGTGCCTTTGAAGATGTAATAATATGTATGATGTTATTTTCAAGGTTCGAAATAGATCTCTAATATAGGCATCATGAGATTTATCATGTTTCAAGTTATGCCTTTTTTGACCATGTGGATTTTAGTAAGGATCTTAAATTTTTATGAAATTTGATAGACTTTTTAAAATTTTAGTTTTGTTTGTTGTAGGTGGTCACTTGAGGTTTGAATTAGACGGGATCTTGAGGCATGACACCACCCGTGTGATTGATGTTCCCCTCTAATTATTTATCTAACCATAATAAGAAAAGCACTTCTGAGCCTTCTCCCACATGGAGTTAAGATGGATTTGTCATAGTAGTTGGGCTTCATGTGCCAATCGCTTATTGGTCATAAATTGGCATATCTAGAAAAATATAATCCACTTAGGAGCTAGGGACTTGATAACTTTTATTACTATCATTTGTCATTTGTCATATTTTGATGGATTTCTTTTAATAGAGATGGATAGACACAGAATAATGCCCCAAAAAGATCCTAAAATGGAGCTTGACTCGTTAGTTTACCCTTTTATGGTGTGGGTTGGCGTCCTTTCTCTCTCTTGAAAAAGCAACCTCTTTTTTTTTTTCATTTAATATCTAATAATTGTTGAAATGTAATGAAAACAGGTTGCTACACATCTTTTCAGTATACATTAAGTACAATACTTATAGCATGAAAATCACAGAGTTGCAACATCTTGTGTCAGTGAAGCATAAGTTGTAAGACTGTTAACTTCTGAAATCCTTGTTTCCCCTTTCTTGAGATTCGAGGGTGAGCTGTTATTGTAGGTGTCTTCTAGTGATAATTAAAGCACATTTGACTTTTATGCAGTACCCATGATCTGTTAATTGGATTAACATTTTCAAAGCTGCTAACTTTCAGCTATCTATTGACAGCTTGGTGAACTTTTGTGGTGGATTAACCCAGCGTGGTGTTGTATAAGTAAATTTTCTATATATGGCCAGCATGCTCCTTGTTGGCTTGTATGTCAGCATGTCATTTTTAAAGCATCCTTAATTCCATTTTTATGCTTATTTTTTATTTTATTTTTTATTTTTTATATCTATGACGTGGATTACCACATCTCTATCGGACATGTATTGCAGGAAACACTTCCAAGGTTATCTCCTCGTCTTGGGGTGGAGCTTATCCAGAAGAAAATTGCTGCTGCATTTGAGCAATAAATGGAATTTTATTCTTTTTTTTATCCCTTATTCAAATGGATCAGTAAAGCATGATGCGTAAATGCATGAACAATGTTTTTACCATTTTCTACATGCAACTCACGAACCATCTAATGGCGCAACAATAATGCTAATTGACGTATTCTCCTCTTTTGCTCCAGGATCAATGTGATGATCTGTTTGCGGTGGTCATCAACTCTCTCTCTCTCTCTCTCTCTCTCTCTCTCTTTGTGCGCTCTGGTCCAGAAGGTTTGGAATCTAGAAACAATGATTCTGCTCTCTCTGTGACAATGCAGTCTAAAAGAAGTGGCAACCCGATTGTCTTTGGGTTAGTGATAACCAACCAACCAACCATGTCCTGGGCCAAGATGGATCGAGACTAGATACATAGATCATCGCAGCAAGAGGTACCATATGATCAACAAAACCAAATTTAAGCAAATAATATCCTAGCAAGACATAAAGAACATGATCAAGCTAACAAACCAACCGAAGTATGATATACTCAACTATTTCCACTTTTACAAGATGATTATTTATTTGAGGGAAAGTTACAGTGATATCTTTTGAATTTTGATCCATTTATACTTAGATCTAAAAGAAAAATATTTTAAATAAACTAAAAAAAACTTTAAAAAGATTGTAAAGAGATTCGTAACAAAAAAAATAAAATGATTAAAATATTCTTAGTTTATATATATCAACAAATTGTTAACAAGTTAGTCCAAATAAGTGGTTTGATTAATTCATTAAAAAATTCATATCAAGTTCCTAAATCATATATACATCACAATCTTTCATCGTGCTTTGTATTTTATGTCCACACCCCATCTAAGTTTAACCGAAGATAATTAGCAAGATAGAAATGAGATAACTTATAATAGAAGAAGTGAAGTGGGAGGAGGATTTTGAGAACTTGCCTCACCCAACTTGAAACCATGATTGGGGATTGATAGCATAGAGCCATGTCTTGCCTTTTAAAAAAAAATATCAAAGACTTATATAAAATACTTTATAATCGCTTATTGAAATATATCCACATCCACCTTCAGACTCCTTGGTGAATTGCAGGAATTAGTGAGGAAGAAATTTCTTATGGTACATACAGTACGGTCGTACTTGAAGAATCCAATAAACAAGTGAAAATAGATTAGGATATTATTTTGTAAGCCAAATGAGCAGAGAAAGTCATAAACATTAAACTATCAAATGAAAGAATCATACAGAGGAGCTTAATTCAACAAGTCCTCTTCCTAATTTGCCTTCAAGTATTCAACGGTAATCCACTCAGAGATAAAAACTCTAGAATGTCTTGTAAAAAAAGGAAAGTTGAAGATGGATGGAAATCAGGGATGGTGAGATTCTAAAGAAAGAGGAAAGGAATGGATGAGATATCATAAGGCCAAAGTTGAACTTGATGATGGCGTTGGCAATGGACATGGTAGCAAGCTCAAGATCACCAAGGTGGCTAGCAAATACCTGGGTGATGATGTTCATGCTAAAAATGGCCAGTGCAATAATTATCTATAGCTTCTTCGAGTCCTTCCTTGTCCACCTCATCACCCCCAATCCAACTCTTCTCTTAAAAGAGCACCTCTTAGCTCTCCATTCTCCATGCTCCTCTTCTCCTCTATTTGTCCTTGATCTCTTCTTCTTTTCCTTCCCCCGTTGAATGTGTTTGATAGCATACATAAAGAGAGTGTTAGATGTATGCCCTAGAAGTTAATATGGTAGGCACATTGTATTCATTCTAGGACATAAATTTAGACTTGACTTATTTATTAATAAAATGTTGGAAATCGGGTAGTTTGCATGAAGAATTTTATCGGTTTCACTAATCACCGTGGAAGCAAATTTAAAAATAAGTTTAAATCTAATCTAAATATGCTGATTCTCAATCGTAACTATCTAGGATTGTCTAACATGCATAAATAATTTAATTATATAGATCTGAAATTATAAATAGCAAGGAAGAAGATATACCTAATGCCTTTTCCTCCTCCTTTCTTGAACAAGATTAATCGGATTTTTAGGGCTCTTGTCGTAGCTATGCATGTGCCCAGCCTCTACTAATATCCATACAAAGATCTTCTTGATCAGAACTCTGAGGACCAATGGGGTGCTAGCTCCCTTGCAGGCTTCGTTCTTCGGCTTGGATTTAGATTTGTTTCTCGAAACAATTTGTCAACAGCATTTAGGGGATTGAACCAAAACCAAGAGGAATCAAAAACCCTTTCTTGATTCTCTTATTTTTCTCTCTCAAAGTGGCTCTCTCTTCTCTCAGATCTGATCTAGAGGAGGGATATATATGGGAGTGGTAGGAAAGGTGGTGGTATGGAGGGAGGAAGAAGTATGGTGTGACAACTAGGAATAACCATTCAGATGTGCCACATGCCCCAACCTATTTTTATCTTTGTTTTGTTGCACAAAACTCCCTTATCCCATGCCTCAATCAGATAGGATAGGGTTGTATTAGTTAGGCTTTATCTCTATCTAAATAGGAGTCCTAACTAATCAAGGAAGTGGGCGGCAACAACACTAACTCCTTATGCACGCGCCTAGAAGTAGTGCGAGATTTCTCATCACACAACCTCCTTTCTGGTCAGCCAAGAAAAGAGAGAAGCCCAGAGAGCTAGGGCTCAATAGCTTAGGTTCAATTGGATTCAATTTGGGTTCGAATCAAATCCAATTTGAGCTCGATTCAAATCAAATTTGAAGGGCTATCAAACTTGATCCAATCATGTTTGAAATCCAAATCTAATTTGGATAATCAAACCCAATTAACATTAAATTAAATTAAATCTAATTTAAATTAATTAGAACTTGATTCATATTTTAATCAGCTCTAATTAAATTATAATACTTATAATTAGGTCATCTTGCTAATAATTAGCACCTACCATATTTGTAACACTTACAAGTACTACTACAAAAAAGGGCTACGGCAGTGGTCTGTAACCGCTGCCGTAGTCCAAAAAATCGCTGTCATAGATTATGGCAGTAGTTTTCTAACTGCTGCTACTGTGGTCGTCGTCGTAGCTCTATGTCAGCGGTTGTTATAGCAGTTGTTTGAACCGCTGTAATAGATAGCCTATTGCAATGATTTATAAACCGCTGCAATAGATTGACCTATAGCAGTGGTTATGTAACCACTACCATAGTTAATCTATAGCAGCGGTTATATAATCACTGCCATAGGTAATCTATAGCAGCAGTTTCTTAACTACCACCATAGATCTAATGCAGCGGTTGGCACCGTTTACACTAGAGATCTATGGCAGCGGTTGGCACAGATATGGAAGTGGTTATAAAATCACGGTCGTAGATCTTAAATAATTAAAAAAAATAAAATTTTTATTTTTTTATATATTTTATCTGATAAATACAGATATATGATATAAGAAAATATAATAAACATAAAAATTATTCTAAAATGCTAAAATTTTATTACCGAACAAAATTTATTATAATATTTTTTTTAAAAAAATAAAATACATCAAAAATCTCCTAAATCTACATCATCGTCATCGTCATCAAGAGTCGAAGTCAAAGCTGGAGCTAGAGCTGAAGTCAAAGCTGGAGCTGGAGTCGGAGCTGGAGTTGGAGCCAGAGCCAGAGCCGGAGCTAAGGCTAGAATACGGGCCAATATATCCTCGAAGGTTGTGACTCCAAAATGCACATTGAGCGTCGATATCATATCTCTCACGATGTCCTCTAGATGAGATGCACGCTCCTTAGTTCGATCTGTCCGTGTCGTAGCATGATCTGCTCATGCCAACGCCTCAAGCTCCTCCCGACTGACGATAGTGAAAGTCTATGAGGAGATGCTCATCTCGGACCAGTAGCTCATCGACATGTGTCTGAGCCTACATCGGATCTTTCTAGAGTGCTCAGGCGCCAAGACCTAAGATAGATGGTCATGGGGCCCAGAGATATCCGGGCCCTCACTTGCGAGCGCATCTAACTGATCCTATAATTTTAAATTAAAATAAAACTTTATAAGAAATACTATAATACTAATCATATATACTAATATATTTAATACTTACAAAAATATGTCCGATTGCGGTATTCATCGGCCTGCTCGTCTTATCCATGCGGTTGGATCGAAAGATCTCACTATGGCTGGGCATCACTCCATCTCTCATTAGCTATAACAAAGAATAAATTTATTAGAAAGATGATAAAAAATATGAATTAATTTATCTAGTAAGATTTAAAATTAATTACCTCTCTATGCACACGATTGACCATAGACTTGCAGTCTAGAGTGTACGTATACTCCTGGACTGGATGGTTCTTCCGATTCTGACGGAAGGTAGCCTAACAAGTATTCAAATAAATAATAAATATTAAAAAATATTTAAATAAAACTTTAAGTGTATTGAAAAATTTAAAAGTTAAAAATTTTATCTCAAACTTCTGGCTCCTTCAGTATCTAATCTGTTAGATATATGTGCTCTTGAAGCCAGATTAGCTAACACTTATAATACACTTCTAAGAGCAAAATTATAATTTTGAGTATAAATAATAAAATAGATTATTTTCTATCATAATGTATATTTAAAAGTGTCTGTGATATATTCATTGAGTTAATGGCAATGATAGTTCTAATTTTCAAGAGTTGAAAATTTAAGACATGAATTTTTATTATTAACTCATAAAATACTTTTGATCGTAGGATCATCATGAGGATGGTGATTGATCCGAAAGATTGGTATACGATCACTTCTTTAGGAAAGATGAGTCTTGAGTCTATGATGTAGAAACACCGAAGCAAGAGTATAGGTACTCGTTAGAGAACGAGGGCACTGAGCGTGACCACCTCGAGCAATCATGAGGAATTCTACCTTCTCATCGATGACTGGCTCAAAGCTGTAGTGACGTATCTGGTTCTTTGATCTAAGGTGTATCGATAGTTCACCTTGAGGGTGTTGTAGTTTGACTACACCATAACTCGATCTTCAAGCCATTCGGAGCCATGAGGTGTATGTTAGCTATAACATGTTCATTGTAGAAATTAGATTGCACCAATAAGAGATCTATCTACCTCGGTAGAAGAGGAGCAGCCCTATGATGATCATGAGAATCAAGTCCATAAGCCCATGGCCATGGCAAAGTGAAATAATAGAAAGAGTTTCTATTAGGATTTTTACATTGGACTTGAATTGAATGATTAATTCATATGATGGATATTAGGGTTTGACGAGATCACCTTAACCCTAATCCGATCGAAGCTCAAGATAGAGGAACTTAATCACATAGAAAACTATACCGAGAGGTTCATTTTCAGCTCTAATGGGTTGCCACCATATGCTACTAGGTGTCACTGATGGATTTTAGGAGCAATTAGAATGATTTGGATGATCGATCATCCTAGTTATCTGAATTAGAAAAGTTCTGATCCATCATAAGGTATTTCGATGATGTCGATAATAGAGATCATGACATATTCCATTACTATATGGAATTGAACCTAACTGGATCACATAAATAAGGGTTTGGATTTGGATATCATCAATTGAATTAATCCAGTTCAATTGATTTGAATAAGATTTAATTAGGTTCAAGAAAATCGTATTAGCACACGATTGAGCTTAATGTTCTCCTTTAACAATCATTAAAACTTATCTCGACTGAGCCAAATATGTTTGGACTCACTCAGAAATCTTTACTTAGTTTGACTAGAGCTTGTTCAGATCAAAAATGGGTTGTCTTAATTTATGAAATAAATTTGAGACAACACCTACCATTTTTCGTCACCTGCTAAATCTTGTCTTTGGACTTTGATCAAATATTGACCTTTGACACTTAGACATCTGCCCATGTGTCATGCACTCATAGGAGAGAACTTTGGGCCTTGTCCTCCTATTAAAAAGCAGACAGGCAAGGGGCATACGGCTATGGAGGCGTGCACCCCATGAGGATAAGATTTGGAGTCCCGTACAGATGGGACTCCAGTTGCTTCAGGGAATCAAACTAGATGGTGCCAAGGAGACTTGTTTGATCTAGTCTTGGTGCCACCTAAGGAGAGTTTTGAGGGACTCTAATTTGATTAGATTAGATTATATCATCCCATCAATCAAATTTAGATCTGATTGTACAAAGGGTCGCGATTGGCCAGGATGATGTGGCACTGCATGGCGCAGCAGGGTCTATATAAACCCTATCTGCGCCTAGAATAGAGAGCTTCTACCTTTAGCCCATGCCACAAAGCTTTTCTTCCTTCTTCTCCATGTCACCCTCTGGTCCTCTCTCTTTTCTCCATGCCCAAGAGATTTTGGGCATGAGTTAGGTGCGATCCAAGCAAGTGAAAGGCGATAGAAAAGGAAGAAGGCAGCACTGCTGTAAGAGACAACAGTTGTTCTTCAAAAGAGTTTTTGAAGATCTTCAAGATCAGATCAAGATCTGATTTTTGGAGGATTGATTGAGAAGGAGAAGATCTTTAGATCCTGCCCAAGTCAATACCGGTAGAGGCCAGGCGCTTGCGTGACTACATCCAGAACCTCAGGCAAATATCGGAATCATCATAGGATAATTGGATTATCCAAAATAAAGATATAATTAAATTAGATTTAATTTAATTTTTATTTTATTTTATTTTATTATATCAATAAGATGAAATCTGAAGAGTCTCAGATCTGATTAGGATCTTAGAGAAAATTTTTTGAAATATTTCTTTTGATCCAATTAGATCTGAACGAACCTAACCTAGAAAATAAAATTTTTTCCTTCATAACCATCCTCTCTCGCTGACTCAGAGGACAGTCCTGTATCCATGGAACAAGCTTTTCCAAAGTATCTCATCGGTGCTTGAGCCATCCTCTATGGAGCTTGACCTTGTAACCCTGGTATAACTCTTCGATCTTCTTCAGTCGGGCATCTCGAGCCCTCTCATGATCGAAGAAGTCATACCTCCTCTGCATAAATTTATCAAAAAATTAGTTACAAAATTCTTCTAATCAAACATATATAGTGTAAATATATAAAATACATAAATATAACTAAGATGCACATACTTACCCATATCTCCTCCCATACCCATTCTCTGACGGCAGCATCCATGAAACGCTAGCCTCTGGGCTCTATGAGAATGATGTCCAATTATCTTACAAGCACTCCAAACAAGGAATGCATCTTCCACACGGTCTTCCCTACTGACCTTCCCTCCGTATCGTAATAGACTATCACTTGATGCTGGCGGTTCCACATATGTGCCATACGTGTGGGATCATGAAATATTCAGCTGAATGATGCACCTACAATGCAAATACGTTATGCAAATATATAAGTATACAAATACTATATAAAAAATAAAGTTGTACTAATATATTAAAAATGTATACTCAGATGCCTACGTAGTAGCATGTGCCTTAGATATGGATGACGGTAGAGGCTCAGCCATCGGTAGAGTAGATGCCATTGGTGGAGTAGATGCCGATGGTGGAGGTCCCTGAGCAGTTGATACTGAGGTGGATAGAGTATGCTCCGACTGCTCCTCGGATGCTGAACTGCATGTAATCCATCGAGGGATAGGGGTGAAAGCTAGATGGCATTTCGATGCCATCATGACCTGCAACGTTAATGAATATTAATTAATATAACATGTTGAACAATAATATTAGTATAGCATCAATAAATAGTCTCTAATATATACATTAATCAATTGAGGGATCTATCGTTACGCAATGTAATAAATAAAAGCAACATGATATAAACATCCATAAAATGTTATGCAATAAATTCTACAACATGAATTACATTCATAAATAATTAAGGATGAGCAACAGTCGTAGATCCGATCTCTTGCACGAATCTTGATGTTAATCCAAAAATCTGAAAGAAAAATAAAGTAGATGATGGTGGCACCTTAGGGCTTAAAGTTGGAATCTTAAAGAGACATATCAAATTCTATTCGCTCGAAAGTCAAGCCGACTCCATGCTTGAGACATCCGACTAGGGTCCTCCCACAGCCGGCTCAATCACGGCTCGAGCTAGCTTGGCTGTGTATCCAAGATGGCTCGGCAGTGTGCCATCCCCTCAATCACTCCCTCTCTTCCTCTCTCGATCTCTCTCATCGGCGATGGCGGCGAGATCGAACCCATCCCTTCCAGCTTTTCTATCTCTCGATCTTCCTGTCTCCCTCTCTCGATCTCCCTCATCGACGAGGCTAGACCCCATCCCTCCCTCTCTCACTCTCTCGATCTCCCTCACAAGCAAGGCTAGACCCCATCCCTCCCAGTGATGCCAGCGAGGTCGGACCCCCTCCCTCCCTCTCTCGCTCTCTCGATCTCCCACTCTCCCTCTCTCGATCTCCCTCGCCGGCGAGGCCAGACCCCCTCCCTCCCAATGATGGCGGTGAGGCCGGATCCCTCCCTTCCTCTCTCAAGTACAGATCCATCGGGTATTCGGATTTGGATCTGGATATCAGTAATTAAAATTAGGATCTGGATCTGAATATCCAGGTTTTGATCCGAAATCTCAACCTATTGATAGATCTAGTCCACAGCCGTCGACATGGCACCAAGGCACCCAAAAACTACAGTATGCAGATAATTATAATATTTATAATAAATATTTATAATATTTATTATAAATATTTTATAAATTATTATAAATATACATGATTAATAAATAATACTATAAAATTAAAAAAAAAATTATACCTATGGCTATAGAGAGTGGGATCGCACCGAAAGCTCCGAGGGTCGTCGGACGATGATGCTAGAGGAGGATGACGGCACTAGAGGTAACCTATGAAATAAAAGCAAGATAGTGAGATAGAGAAGAGAGAAAAAGAGAAAAGAGAGAGAGCAGGGGTGGTCGGGATGGGGGCCAGGGGAGGGGGGCACAGTGATGAGGAGGTCGAAGGAGGCTTCGCACTCGATCGGAGGAGGGTCAGAATGGTGGTGGTGGGGTTTTGGGGGCCGAAGGAGGTGGTGGGGGCTCGCCAGGGGAAGTTTGCACGGACCGGAGGAGGATAGAGTGTGGGAGGGGTTTCACGGGGGCCGGTGGAGGGTTGAGGTGGATGGGGGTTCCGAAGGGGGTTTCATAGGGGCCCGAGGGAGGGTCAGATGGGGGTTCGCGTGGGGACCAAGGAGGGTCGGATGGGGGGGGTGTGGTTTTGCGGGGGGGCGAGTGAGGGTGGAGGGGGGTTCGCCGGAGGGAGGTTTCACGGAGGGTCGGGGGAGGGTCGGATGGGGTTCATCGGAGGGGGGTTTCATTGGGGGCCGAGGGAGGATTAGATGGAGGGGTGGGGGCTGAGTGGGGGCTGGCAGGTCGAGGTAGGGCGGTCGAGGATTGGGGGGCCAGAGGGGGAGGGGGAAGGAGGGGCAGTACCGATCGAGGGGGAAGGAGGGGCGACGTCGGCCGGGAGGAAGGGGGAGGAGGGGCGACGCTGGTCGGGGGGAAGGAGCCTCATCGTTGACAAAGAGGATAGAGAGAGAGAGATCGAGCATGCACGAAAGAAAAGAAAAAATTTAGAAATTTTTAATCTAACTAATGATAGCGGTTATCGAACTACTGCCATAGATCTACGATAGCAGTTATCGAACCATTGCCATAGATCTACGATAGGGGTTATCGAACTGCTGTTATAGAGTGGTTATCATGAAGGAAAATTCATTATTATCGCAGTATAGAGGAATGACATCTGATGGCATTACTCCAATTTCTGCAGCAAACATTTTGTACCAGAATACTTCCTTCGTAGCTTCTGATGTAGTGATATATTCTGCTTCCATGGTGGAATCTGCTATCACCATTTGCTTATAACTTTTTCAGCTGACAACACCATCATTGCACACAAACAGACTCCCAGATGTCGACTTTCGAGCCTATGTATCCATGGACTTGGAGTTCTTCGTTACCAAAGACCAACATCATATCCTTAGTTCTTCTTAAGTACTTAAGGATACATTTCACAGAAGTCCAGTGTTCTTCACCAGGATTTGACTGATATCTGCTTGTGACGCTCACAGCATGGGCTATATCAGGTCGTGTACATAGCATGGCATACATGAGGCTCTCTATTGCAGAAGCATAAGGGATCTTGCTTATGCATTCTATTTCCTCAGGTGTCTAAAGGTTATTAATCTCCTCTTAGAGTTTTTCATACTAAACCTCTTTAGTTCTTTCTCTATGTACATCTTCTATGAAAGTCCTAGCATCCTATTCGGGTCTATCCCTATAGACCTTAATTCCTAGAATAAAGGATGCTTCACCTAGGTCTTTCATGGAGAATTCCTTGGACAACCATATTTTGACTGTTGTTAACATGGAAATATCATTCCTAATAAGGAGGATGTCATCCACGTATAATATGAGGAAGATAACAGCACTCCCACTGACCTTTTTGAAGACATATGGTTCCTCTTCATTTTTGATGAAACCAAATATTTTGATCACATCATTGAAATGAGTGTTCCAGCTCCGAGATGCTTGCTTAAGTCCATATATGGACCTTTGTAGCTTGCAAACCTTGTGATCAGTATCATTGGATGTGAAATCTAGTGGCTGTTCCATATGGATATCTTCCTCAAGATATCCATTCAAGAATGCCATTTTCACGTCCATTTGTCATATTTCATAGGCTGCAACGGCAAGCAATGTGTGGATGGATTTTAGCATAGCCACTGGGAAAAAGGTATCCTGATAGTCAATACCTTCGCATTGACTATAACCTTTTGCCACTAGTCTAGCCTTGAATGTCTCCACATTTCCATCTGCACTAATCTTTCTCTTGAAGATCCATTTACACCCAATAGGTACTATACCTTCTGATTGATCTACCAAGGTTCAGACTTGGTTCGAGTGCATCGAGTCAATTTCTGACTGCATTGCCTGTAGCCATTTCTCGGAGTCGATATCTAATATTGCCTCATTGTAGGTTTTGGGATCATCACTATGAGCACTATTACCTACGAGGAATATTTTCTCTACTTTCTCTGAAATAATATCTAAGTATCTTTCAGAAGGATGGAACTCTTTCCAATCTACGAGGTGGAGGAGGTAGTGTTCTTATTGGCTCAACCTAATTTGGTTCCAATTGGTCCTTAGCTCGTTGTACTTGTGAGACTTTCTCATCAAGCTTAATCTACTTTCCAATGTCGCTATCTTGAATAAACTATTTTTCAAGAAAGATGGCATGTCGACTCATAATCACATTGTGGTCTTCTGGAATGTAGAAATAGTATCCTAATGACTCTTTAGGATATCCTATGAATCAAGTTCTAAAGGACCTAAACTCTAACTTATCCGTTTGTTGTCTTTTGACATGAGTCGGACAATCCCAAATTCTGAGATGACTCAGACTTGGTTTCTTACCATAACATATCTCATACGGTGTGGTAGGAACGGTCTTAGAGGAAACCCTATTCAATAGATAAATAGAAGTTAATAATGAATGTTCCCAAAGAAAATCAAGAAGGTCTGTGAAGCTCATCATGGATCGGACCATATCCAATAGAGTTCGATTTCTCCATTTTGAAACCATGTTGAGTTGAGGTGTTCCTGGTGGAGTCCATTGAGAGACTATGCCATTATCCTTGAGATAGTCTAGAAATTTTTGACTAAGATATTCACCTCCTCGATCTGATTGAAGAACCTTAATGAATTTTCTAATTTATTTTTCTACTTCATGTCTAAATTCTTTGAACTTTTCAAAAGCTTCAGACTTGTGTCTCATAAGATACACATACCTATACCTAGATAGATCATCGGTAAAGGTAATGAAGTAGACAAAATTGCCTCTAGCTAGCACATCAAATGGGCCGCACACATCAGTGTGTACTAGGGCATGAAGATCTGTGGTGCTCTCCCCATGTCCTATAAAAGGAAGTTTGGTTATTTTGCCTTGGAGACAAGATTCACAAGTTGGATATGACTCGGAAGTCAATGGACTTAATAGCCCATTTTTCTCCAATTTGTTGATCCTATTTTCTGCTATATGACCTAATCTTAGGTGCCATAGATATCTATCATTTGGACTATCGCTAGGTCATTTGGCATTCACGTTTTGCTCGAATAACGAGCATACCTCCAGAAGGACTTTCCTTCTTATTCTTCAGGGTGGCCAGGTAAGTAGGATAGTTCCGCTTCCAATGGCCGTCGCTGTTGCAATGGAAATATTTTTCTTTGACATCGGGCTTTTTCTTTAGCTCTGCCTTCTTCTTCTTTGTTCCTTCCACCTTCTATTTTTTCGCAGACTTCTTTTTCTTTCCATAAGACTTTCTTTTGGAAGAAGTCCATTCCATAGCAAGAACTGAGCCTTTAGAACCTCTCATAGAAAGCTCAGCGGTGACAAGCATATTCATTAATTCGACCAAGGAATTTTGAAGTTTATGCATGTGATAATTCATGATGAATTGCCCATATGCATCAGTCAAGGATTGCAGAATAATATCATTCTGCAGATCCAAGTCTAACTTCACATCGAGCTTCTCAAGTTCTTTCATGTTCTTGATCATCATCAGATAGTGATCTTGGACTGACTGCCCATCAGCATCTTAGCCTTAAAAAGTGATTTCGTGACTTGATACTTGGCTACGCGACTCTGTTCACCAAACATCTCCTACAGATGAGCCAACATTTGGTGAGCAGTCCCGATATCTTCATATTGGTGCTGGAGCTTATCAGACATCGAGCCCAACATGTAATATCTGACCTTATTATCTTCATCTATCCATTTTTTTAGAGACGCTCTCTGTTCAGTAGACGGACGGACTGGTAAGGTGAGAGGGTCCTGGTCTAATACATGGGTTAACTTCTTGAAATCTAAAATAATTTTGTAGTTCCTGAGCCAATCTTTATAATTGGATTCGGTCAGTTTGTGTGTGTCCAGGATACATGCTAATGGGTTGGACGTAGAAATTTTTCTATATAGAATCAAAGATTCTAGTTAGATACTATAATTATGACTTGACCAATTTATTTAGAGATTTTATTTTTAAACAAATTAGCTCCCACTATTTTCTTGGATCCCTACACTTCCTCTGTAGAGATGCAAAAATTTTCACGATTAATGATTTCTAGTGGGTGGTGCGGTCTCACCAACTGACTCATCACCTCACCTAACAGTTATTGATGATGGGTTAGCTAATGAGTGAACAACTCTTGTTCAATGATTCTCTAATCATGGTGCACCCAAACTTGGTCTCTAATTCATAAATCTCACCGTATCCAGAATATTGATCCACTCCTTAGTTAAGTCAGACCCACCATTTGTATAGATTGGATTTTTAATTGAGTCTCTCACCATATCCAAAATATTGAGCCCAACTCATCCTCCAGCCCATAGCATCCAATGCCTAATAGACATGGTTGCATCTTCCCGATGCAACTGAGCCACTGTATCTAGCCAAGAATAATCAACCCCGAGAAGGGCCCGCACATCTATAATGGTGGAAGACCTCAGACTTAATCTTTTCTTAGGAAGAATTGATTCAGGTCTCATTAAACTAGACTTATCATAGTCATAACAATTATGACTAATCTAGTGGAATGGGTTAGCTCGGATTATTGACCACCTTAGATCAGAACTGTGTCGACAGATATGCCAGATAAGTGAGATCGATGGAAGGAATATGCCATTAACTCGTACAAGAACGCATTCAGGTCGAGTAGCTTCCAATTAAAAACCGGTCGATCGTATGTGCCAAACTTACCTTAGACACCAAATTATTGAGTCAGAATCAATTGGGTTAGCCTACAATCCAGACTCTAACCTCTGAGCCTAATTAGGTCTTGCTTGATCATGACTCGATCTTGACCCAGACTCTAACCTCTGAGCCTACATCCTCTCTAACCAACTCTTGCTTCGGTTTGATCAACCGCTTAGATCTAATTGAGCTACCCAAGTCTGAACCCAGTATTATGAATATATCTTAGATCTAAAAATTTTAATTTTAGACGTAATTAATATTCTATTACCTTAATTTTTAATTAAGTAGGGTTCATAAACAAAAAATGCACAATAAATTTGTAGATCTAGGGTTTCAGGATCTAGGGTTTTGTAGAAAGTAAGTTTTAGATTTTTGATTAAGGACGAACGCGCACCACACGTCATAAGAACGCCCCATCAGATGGAAAGAGAGGGCCTCTAAACCCTTCTTCATTCTTATGACTGGATGGCCAAGAGGAACGCCTTAATCAGGAACATGCAATACTATAAAATAGTTTTAGATATGTATCATATATCTCATATACAGAATTAGATCTAATCATGGCATATTTTGCATACATCTCATGTACCGAGTCATGCATATTTTTAGATCTAAATTATTTATAATAATCTAAAAATTAGATTTAAATTGATCTAATCAAAAATAAATTCTAATCTATGATAATTATGTAGAACTATTCTACAACTAGTTCTAGACATGCATCAATCATACTCTCATATGATGTTTAAAATTAAATAATTTTTATTTGCTATTTTTTAGATGTTATTATAGCTATTATAACATCAAAAAATAGTAAATAAATAGACCTAAAACATGTTTTAATCAGATTAAATTGAAAATATACAAGACTGTTCTATAGAACTATTCTGTTTTAGAACAAGTCATGCATATTTTCTAATCTTTGATTCAAATCATTTAATTTTAATTTTTTCTGATTTCAAATCTGATCACATCTCAGGTGACATCTAAAATCACTTATTTTTTAATTAAAATAAGTTTAAAAATAGATCTAAATACTTTTAGAATCTTGGCTTTGATACCAGTTGAATGGAAATCCTGATTTTCTGGACCAGGTTCGTTCAGATCTGATCATATCAAGAGATATATTTCAAAATTTTTTTTCTTTGATCTAGATCAGATCTAAGATATTTTAGATCTAATTTTTATTATTTTAATAATTAAAATAAAATTAGATAAATTAAATCAAATTTAATTTATCTTGAAGTGGGTAATCCTATTACCTAATGATGATCCTGTGAGCAGCGAAAGGTTCTGGATCTTAGCCATGCAAGTGCCTGGCCTCTATCAGTATCCACTAGGGTTGGATCTAGAGATCCTCTTCTTCTCTATCACGTCTCCAAAAATTAAATCTGGATCTGATCTGGAGGATCTTCAAAATATCTTTCGAAGATCAGCAGTCGTCCTTTGCAGTAGCGCAGCCTTCTAGCTTTAAATCACCTTTCTCTCATCTAGATTGCACCAACCAAGAATCTAAACCTCTTTGGACATGGAGAGGAGAGGGAGAAGGTGCTTTGGCATAGAGGAGGAGAGGAGAGGCAGCCTTGGGGTGTGGGAATTGAATTCCTTTCAATACACAATCTAAGTTGGGCGCAAGGTCTTATTTATAGACTGTCTGTGATCCAACTCCTCTCTTTCCCAATCAATCATAACTCTTTGTGAAATCAGATTTAAATTTGATTGGTAGGAATAGAGTCCCATGGATTCCTCCTTAGAGGGTGCCTAAGATCAGTCAAAGTTGGTTCTTAGGAGAACTCTAATTGAAATCCAAAAAGGAGATGGAGTCCCTATCCAATAGGGACTCCTGGGCGCCTCCAACTTGGGCGCATGCCTAGGGTGGCACGTGCCCTCCTCCTTGCTAGGTTCTAGCAAAGAGGACAAGCCCCCACCAGCCCTCCAATAGGTGCATGACATGTGGACAAAAGTCAAAATGTCAATGGTCAATATTTGACCAGTCAAAGGTCAACTTTTGATCAAAGTGAAAGGACGAGAAATGGCAGGTGACCAAAAATGGTAGGTAATGTCTTACAAAATAAGATAATCTTTTTTGACTTGGACAAGCTCCAGTCAGACAAAGTGAAGGCCTCTAAATGAGCACAAACTTCTTTGGCTTAGTCAGGACAACTATTTATGATAGTAAAAGAAGAACGTTAGGTTCAATCGAGTGCTAGCACGATTTTCTTGAATCTAATTGAATCTCATTTAGATCAATTGAACTGAATCAGTTCAATTAATGATCACCAGATTCAAACTCTTATTTGTGTGATCCAGTTAGGTTCAGTTCTGTATGGTAATGGGATATGTCATGATCTCTATCATCGACATCATCGAAACTTCTTTCGATGGATCAGAACTCTTTTGATTCGAACAGCTAGAATGATCGATCATCTAAATCATTATAATTGCTCCCAGAATCCACCAGTGATACTTAGCAGTATATGGTGGCAACCCATCAGAGCTAAATGCAACCTCTTGGTGCAGCTACCTATGTGATTAAGTTCTTCTATCTTGAGCCTCAATGAGATTAGTGTTAAGGTGAACTCGTCAAATCCTAGTTTCTGTCATATGATGTAATCATTTGATTCAAGTTCGATGTGAAAATCTAAATAGAAACTCTTTCTACTATTTTACTGTGCCATGGCCATGGGCTTCTGGACTTGATTCTCATGATCATCATTGGGCTGCTCCTCTACCACCGAGGTAGATAGATTCCATCTTGATGCTATCCAGTTCCTACAGTGAACATGCTATAGCCAACATACACCTCAAGGTTCCATATGGCTAGGAGATCGAGTAATGGTGTAGTCAAACTATAACACTCTTAAGATGAATTACCGATGCACCTCAGGTCAAAGAACTAGACACACTACTGCAGCATCGAGTCAGTCATTGACGAGAAGGTAGACTCCCTAATGACTATCCAAGATGGTCACGCTCAGTGCCCTCATTCTCTAACAAGTATCTGCACTCTCGCTCTGGTGTCTCCACACCATAGACTCAAGATTCATCTACTAAAGAGAAGTGATTGTACACCAATTTTTCGGATCAATCACCATCCTCGTGATGATCCTATGGTCGGGAGCATTTTATGAGTTAATAATGATTATTCATGTCTTAAATTTTCGACTCTTGAAAATATGAATTATCATTATCATTAACTCAAAGGATGTATCATAGACACTAAATACAGATATGTGATAGAAAATAACCTATTTTATTGATATTAGTCAAAATTATAATTTTGCCCCTAGACGTGTATTACAAGTGTCAGCCAATTCTGGCTTCTAGGGCATATATATCTAACATATCGAACCACTGGCATAAATATATGATAGTGGTTATCCAAAATTACTACCATAGATCTATGGCAGCGGTTCTATAATCATTGCTGTAGATCTATAGTAGTGATTTTTGATAACCGCTGCCATAAATTAAAAATATTTTTTTTATTTTTTTTAAATATTATATAATTTTAAAATTTAATATTTATTTTTATCATTCATTATCTAAATAATTATCATTAGAGTGTCATCGCAAAAGATTGCCTCGATTTGATGGCCCTAGCTTCATCGATAAAAAAAATTTGATTTCGATGATCATGAACGATGTTGCGATGATCTAGTAGATGGAGACCATCGATGGATTCAAAATCTAGAATGATGATCTCGTCGATGTTTGTAGCATACTATCAAAGTTTCACTTCAATCAGATATCGTTATCATAGTCAATTTAGTACGGAATGATTTCGGCTATTAAATTAGAAATAAGCGATCAAAGGGTTAAACGGTGTTCGATTATGAGATAGTTTTTTAGTTAAATGATCTTTATTATAATTTTAAATATTTTATATGATAATGATAGTAAAATTTAAATTATTTTTGTATAAACTATTCTTGTTAAGCAGATATTGCAAAAGCATAAGTATAACAACCAGTGAAGTTTTAGAATGGTTATCAGGAGACGTATAGTTTTAGATCATTCTTCATCTCATGAGTTAAATTTTATATTCACCACCATAAAAAATAATTAAAGTAGTAGCCAAGATCATTTATAAAAAAATTATCTCACAATCAGATACCGTTTGGTCCTTTGATCACTCGTTTATCATTTAATGATCGAAACTTACCTATACTAAATTGACCAAGATAATGGTATTCGATTGAAGTAAAACTTTGATAGTATGCTACAAACATCACCAAGATCATCGTTGTAGATTTTTGGATCCGTCGAAGGTCTTCATCTATCAAATCATCGCATCGTCGTTCGTGGTCGTCGAAATCAAATTTTTCTGATCGATGAAGCTAGGGCCATCGGATCGAGATGATCTTTTACGATGATACTTTAATAATAATTATTTAGATAATGAATAGTGAAGATGGATATTAAATTTTAAAATTATATAATATTTTAAAAAAAATATATATTATAGCAGTTACAATTAACCACTACCATAAATCAGATTATAGTAGCGGTTCCTACTAACCACTGTTATTAATCTGACTTATGGCAGCGGTTATAGTGAACCACTGTTATAGGTCCAACTTATGGTAGCGATTACAATGAACCGCTGCTATAGATCGACCTATAGTAGTGGTTTTTTGTAACCACTACTATAGATCTGACCTACGATAGTGGTTTTATGTATCCGCTGTTATATGTTGGACCTATAGCAGCGATTTTTGTCATAGATCTGATCTATAGCAGCGGTTGACGAAAACTGGTATCGTAGGAGCTATGGCAGTGATTTCGAAAACCACTGCCGTACGAGCTATGGCAGCAGTTTCGAAAACTACTACTGTAGAAGATATGGCAGCGATTTCGAAAATCACTACCATAGTATGCGCTGCCATAGGCCATTTTTGTAGTAGTGAAATTAGTAATTTTTAAATTCAAATAATCAATCTGATTGATAATTCAAATATGATCCAAATCCTTGATCGAGTAGAACTTCTTTTGTGTGTCACCCATTACATTCTATTTTGTCTGGTAGTGGGACATACCATGATCTTTATCACAATATTATCAAAAGTCATTTTGATGGATTAGAATAATTTTGGCTCAACCCAACAAGGATCATTGATCTAAAAACAATCCTAGTAAGTTCTCATAATCCACTAGTGATGCCTAGTAGTATGCTGTGGCAACCCAACAGAATGAAAAAATCTGAACTCCTAGGTGTAGTTACTATGTGATTTAGTTTTTTATCATGAGTCCCAACTTGACGGAGGTCATGGAGAACTCATCAAATTCCATCGTCAGTCATATATCAGATTGACTCGACTCAAGTTCATTTGTGAATCCCGTGGAAACTCTTTTTCAGTATTCTTACTTGCTTCGATTGAAGACTTTTTGAACTCAATCTTGTTAATCACATAGGACTACTCTTTTTCTGTCAAGGTTGATAGATTCCATCTAAGTGCATCCTATTCCAAACAATGAATCTGAACCTACTAAAGCCAACATACACAACAAGGACTTGAATAGCTAAGGACCAAAGGAACTTGTAGTTAGACTAAGTAACCTCGCTGTAAATAGCCAACGTACCATAAGTTAAAGGACTATTCACACCACTGCAATATCGAGAAGAACCATTGATGAGTGAGTAGACATCCAAGTAGTTTCTTATGTAGGTCACGCTCAGTGCAAGTTGTTCTCTAATAACCATATGCACTCGCATCTTAGTGTCTCCATACTATAGACTTAAGACCATTTACCTAGAAGAGAGGTGATCCATGCACTGATCTTGATGAGATTAATCATTATTCTCCATGATGATCCTATGATTAAAAGCATTTAGAAACTAACCACTAATAATGTATGTCTCAAATTCTCAATATCTTGAAAATATATAAAATTATCTTTGTTAATTTCTAGGATAAATTATGAATATATAAACATGATCAAAAATAAAAATATATTTTATTGATAATAAAAATTTTTACAAGTATAAATACAAGCTCATAAAATATAAATATGTTAGCCAATAATTAGCTTCTAGAGCACACTTCTAACAAACTCCCACTTGACCTAAAGCCAATTGGCTATATACCTAAGATCCATCTTCTCAAGATGAGCTTCGATCTTCTGCTAGCTAAGAGGCTTCGTCAGGAGGTCCACCATGTTCTACATGGAGTCAACTCTTTACACCTTGATGAACTACTTCTTGAGGTATTCACGTATAATGTGGAACCACCACTCTATATATTTGGACCTTTGGTGAGATTTGGACTCATTAGCATGTACTATGGCATCGTTATTGTCACAGTGCAGTGCAATGCATCCGATGGCATCACATCCAGCTCTACAACGAACTTCTTGAACCAATAAGCTTTCTTAGCAGCTTCAGAGGTGGCAATGTACTTGGCTTTCATACTTAAATCTATAACGACTAGCTATTTGAAACTTTTTCAATCGATCAATCCATCATTATATAGAAAAATATATCCCAATATTGATCTTCTACCATCGATATCAAACATGAACTCCGAATCAATGTACCCTTCCATTTTTAGCTTCAAACCTCCATCAAAGACTAAGAATAAATCCTTTGTTCTTCTCAAGTACTTAAGAATATTCTTCACAGTTATCCAGTACTCTTCATCAAGATTAGATTGATATCTACGAAGGAAAAATCTAAAATTTCATGTAGGTATTTTGAAACTTTCAAAATAGATCAGTGAAAATAATAAATTAATCATATTAATTTATTAAAAATATATAATTAAATTCTAGATCTAGGATCTAATAACATGATCTATGTATGCAAATAAATCTAAAATTAAATATTAAATAAAGATGATGATGTTGGTCATATCAACATCAAACCAAGATCAGATCTAATTTAGTGGGAGAAGGAGATCAAATCTTTTTTTATCTTTTTCAAGTTGGGATCTTCAACTTGTTGATCCGAGGCTGAGGTCATTGCTTCAAGCCACACACATGTCTGGTCTCTATGAAAAATCCACATGAAGCCTCGATTGTTGATCTGAAATCTAGCGATTGAAAATCAGCACAGTATGCTAGCACTACGCTGATCCTTCTTTGATGGTTGATGGTGAATCCTCTTTTTCAAATGATCTTGGACTCTCTAAGGACCAAAAGAAAGATGGGAGGATCTGAAAGAACTCTTTTTTCTTACCTTTTCTCTCAAAAAGATTATGAAAAAGAGATCTAAGACAAATCCTAGAGAAGACCACTCTTCTCTCTTTCTTTTCTCTCACCAAGACATAATAGTTTGTGCCTTTACAAAACCCAACACCCAAAGACCCTTAGCATCCAAAGTTTCCATGTCCAAACACTCTATCTCAGGTCCAAAATTTGTAAAAATTTCATACCCTAACTTCTTTTAAATAGAGAGTTATGATAGAGTCCTTGTCTTGGTCAAATACCTAGAAAGCATGTCCAAATTGAGCAAGGATTGGGGCGCCCAACTCTTGGGCACCCCCTCCTTATTTTTTGTGTGGACTCTAGGGAATTTGTATACAAAAGTCTTCTATTTTTCATAAAAAAATTAAAAAAATTAGATGATTTGGTGCCTCAAAGAGATAAGGAGAGATGATGTGTCAAACTCTATCCAATAGAGTCCGAGGTCAAAACAACTTATTTGTTTTGATCTATGCCACAACTAATTTTTTTTTAAAAAGATGGAAGATATAAAAGGGATGTAGATCTCTATAGAATTAAATTTTTTCATAAAAATTTCAAGGAAATTGGTGTGTGTGTAGGGGGGGGGGGGGGCGCATGGAAAGCAAGATGGTGCAAAATGGAGAAATCTTAGTCACACTAGAACTCTAGTTTTGAAGTGATCCAACTTATTATTTAAAATCTAATTAAATAAAAAATAATGCAACCAAATTAGAGATAATCTTAGTCCAACCAAGAGCATAATTAAATTATATTTAAATCTATTTTAATTTATAATCAAATTAAAAATTGGGTGCATACAAGTCCTAATTAAACATGGATTTATTCTTCCTTACAATTGGCTTATCCAATAAATTAATTAGACTTGATTCAATCAAGCCCAAACTAAATCTAATTAAATTTTATTTAATTAGACTTAATCTTAGCTTTTTGGCTTAATCAAATTAAGTCAATCAACAATCTGATTGCTAATCGATCCTCCTGCAATACTTATACTAGGTCAAACATCAATCATACTAATTGTTTGACTTTAGAACGATTCTAAATCATTGATCAACCATTCAATCAAATTGAGACCTCTTATGTGTATGATTTCATAGGTTTGAACCTAAGCCGATAGTATAAAAATAAATTTTTGAATCAATCAAAGTCACCATCTAGTAATGATACCGGATGGCCAGATAGGTCAAAATGTAAAGCAATACTCTTAGAATCCATGTGGATATAGTTTCCACATAATTCATTCCCTTAATCTTAATACTCATAGGATACCTCAGAGTTTAACTATCAACTCTAATTAGGTCATCCACATTGTATTTCAAAATATCAAATCCATCTCATGGATTATCTTGGCCAAAATTTTGCCAAATTGAAATATAGTGATGCATTTTCTACAAACTCTTGGAGTCATCAATCCCATCTTGATCACTCACCAACTTCATAAGTACCTGACTGTGCCCAGAAACTTTTCATCACTCAATTAGAAATTGAGGTAGTTCGACACCAAAAAATAGTGAGTTGCTTGCAAGCCATCATGGTGATCTTAGGTCTAAGGAATACTTATGCCCATATCCCATTAGAGTAATTCTCGACAGTAGATTGCTTTGGAGTTGGTAACGTTCACTAACGATGTATCCTTACATCTACCTATATACCATATCAGTATCTCTACACTCTTTGGTTAAGAGGACAACTAACTTATATGACATACAATGACTTTTGCTTAATAAATATTGTTATTCTAATTAACAATGTATCATTTAATCGTGAATAATTTAAGAACTAATTGATAAATCCTCTCTTTATCGAAACTAAATAGTTTTAAGAACTTTATCACAATATGGAGTTTATTAGAAGATGTAGACTTTATGATGAAAAGCTAGAATATAATTTTATTCAATCATTTATAATTATGAAATAGCACAATTGTCAACAGACTAATGATTGACTTTGGAATATAATTTCCAACAACTCTCACTTATCCTAAAGCCACTCGGTATAGTATCTAATATCCATCTTCAACTTGTGGTTGTCAAATTTTTTTATTGCCAAGGCTTTTGTGAAGGGGTCAATCAGGTTCTTCTTTTCATCGATGTTTTGAAATTGGATGTCACCTCAATCTATGATCTTCCAGACCAGATGATAGTGGCATAGTATATATTTCATTCGCTAGTGTGCCTTCAGTTTCTTCGCCTAAGCAATGGCACCAATGCTATCACAGTAGAGCAAGACCAGATCATCTATGGAGGGTGCTGCTTCGAGCTTGGTGATGAACTTTCATAGCCACACAGCTTTCTTTATGATATTTGATGCTGCGATGTACTCTACCTCATAAATAGAGTCTACCATAGTGTGCTGCTTGGAACTCTTTCAGTAGATGGCTCTATCATTTAGTATAAAGATATAACCCAATATGCTTCTACTGTCATTATGGTTAGATTAAAAACTAGAGTCTTTAAACTCCACAAGTTTTAGATTTGACTCACCATAAATTAGCCACTGATTCTTAGTATTTCTCAAATACTTAAGGATGGTTTTCACCACCTTTCAATGGTTCTCTCATGGATCAGATTGGTATCTACTCACTACTCTTAGTGAGTATACCACATTTGATCTCGTACATGTCATGGCGTACATGATAGATTCTACTGCTGAAGCATATAGAATTCTACTCATACGCTCTCTCTTTTTAGGAGTTGTCGGACAATCCTTCTTAGAGAGAAAAATTTTTTGGCCTATCGAAAGATAGCCCTTCTTAAAATTTTTCATGCTAAACCACCTCAGCATAGTTTCTATATACGTGGACTAGGATAACCCAAGCATTCTCTTAGATCTATCCCTATAGATCTTCATCCCTAGGATGTAGGATGCTTCACCCAAGTCCTGCAAGGAGAATTAAGATGATAGTCAAACTTTTATTCCTTGCAATGAAGAAATGTTATTCCTAGTTAGGAGAATATCATCCACATACAAGATAAGAAATTCCTTAGATTGTATCATATACACCTTTTCGATCAACTCTCTATTTAGGAAAGCTGCTTCACATTCATTTACCAGATCTTATAATCCAGATGGATAGCTATCGCAAGCATTATCCGAATGGATTTCAGCATTACCATAGGAGAGAACGTCTCGTTATAGTCAATACTATAACATTGATGATATTTCTTGGCAACCAGATGGGCTTTATAGATCTCTACCTTAATGTCTGCGCCCCTCTTTCTCTTGAAGACCCACTTACATCCAATGGGTTTAACCCCTTCAGGTGGGTTTACCAATGTCCATACATCATTGTCCTTTATCGACTCCATCTCAAATTTCATGACCTCAAGCCATTTCTCGAAATCAGATCTCTATATTTCATCCATATAGGTGATCGGATCTTCATCATTCTTATCAAGTTTGGTAGGATCATCATCCTGAACTATGAAACTATAGTATCTATTTGGCTAACGCAGTACTCTGCTGGATCACCTTAATAGTATTGGTATACTAAGCTCCAAATTTGATCTAATCAAATCTAGTTCTAGTTTAGCTACTGGTGTTGATTATTCTACCATTGAATTTCCTCAAGTTCAACCTAAGAGGCAATAATTCCTTCACCAAGAAATTTTTTTTCTAAAAAGATTGTCTTAAGGCTGACGACCATCGTTTGTTCATTAGCATGATAGAAAATATATCTTTTGATTTCTTTTGGATATCCTATAAATATGCACTTATCAGACCTAGGTCCAAGTTTATCTATGATTAACCATTTGACGTAAGCTAGGCACCCCTAGATCCTAAGATGTGAAAGTACTGGCTTACGTCCAATCCATATCTCATATGGAGTTTTAATTACAGACTTATATGGAATCCTATTTAAAAATAGCAAGCCAATTTGAGTGCATACCCCTAGAAGGATATCGACAAGCTAGCAAAATCCATCATGGATCGACCATGTCTAAACAGAGTCCGATTCCTCCTTTTAGACATACCATTATGCTATAGTATCCCCAGAGGAGTCTATTGGGAGAGAATCCCATTCTCTCCTAGATATGTGAGAAACTCACCATAAAGGTATTCACCTCCTCAGCTAGGTTGAAGAATTTTAATAAATTTTTTAGTTTAATTTTTTACTTTATTTCAAAATCGTTTGAACATTTCAAATGAACCTGACTTGTATTTCATCATATATACATATCCATACCTGCATAGATCATCTGTGAAAGTGAAGTAGAAATATCTACCTCTAGCACTTGTGCTCATAGGCCTGTTGGATCCTGGTACCTCTATGAATCAATTATTGGAGAGAAGAAGAAAAAGTAGATGGCCGACACCTAGGGCTTAAAGTTAGAATCAGAGAGAGAAGAGCAGAGAGTTTTAGGAAGAAAAGCTTAATTGTATTCCACTCTATTGTAAAGATACAATACTTAGATCTATATATCCTAGGATTTCTACTATACCACATGAATCCTAATAAACCCAAATCCCAACTGAAAAACTCTTCTAGGCTAACTCAATACATGAAAGCACTCATCAAGCCCATGTACATATGTCTCACATACTCTCATCCCCCTAGATCTGAACCCGACCGATACATGAGTTAGCCTACTTAAGATCTTATTGGTTCAGGTCTTAAGACCCTAGGATAAAAGCCTATCCTAGATCCAAACAAAAAATTCCATTCAGTTATGTTCGCCACCATCGAGCTGGCTCTCTCAAGAGTCGAGTTGGCTCGGCTGCATCTCATCTGAAGCCTATCTTGTCTGCCAGAGATAGCCAACTAGATTGCACCCCGAGCCGACTCGATCTCAGTCTGAGCTGGTTGACTGCATATTCGAGCTAGCTCACCTATATGTCAGCCCCTTGTCTTGGCTGATTTTTTTTCTTGACTTTGGTTCTTTGCTCCACCTTATGTCCTAGATTTTTGGAGCACTTACCAAACCCCTCAAGGTCCTCACACCTGAACCTTAAGTCCGTGCAGGGTTACATGCCATCTTCATCTTGGACAACTCTTATCTTAGCCCTAGGACACACCCATTCTAGTCTTTCAGAGCCAATACCCTGGCTTTTCCTATGGCCTCCCAAGGCTTAGGAGCACCACATCAAATCCTATAATCTTCACCTTGGTGCACCCAAGCCTTGGCACACCTAGCAATATTCTCCTGCATGAACCCATTATCGTTGCATGCCCTGATAGCTCTTTGTGCACACCTTACCACCACCATTCTTCTTTAGCTGCTGAGCTTCCTTTGAGATCTTTGGAATGACTGCCTCTATCATTGAAGACCTTGGCTTGCTTCTATGCACCATTCTTGGAGTTGTAAGCACCCTTCTGCTTGGTAGCTGCATCAACTATCCTGAATTTTTTTAGAG
Source organism: Cocos nucifera (assembly GCA_006176705.1). NCBI lineage: Eukaryota > Viridiplantae > Streptophyta > Magnoliopsida > Arecales > Arecaceae > Cocos > Cocos nucifera. The sequence goes on along the minus strand of QRFJ01000933.1, from coordinate 188,414 downwards.
AATTTACAGCAATCTTATGTTGTACCTATAGCATATCCTAATACGATCTCCTCAAAACTTTTTCCGCACATGCTGCTCCACCTGAAATTGTGCATCTCTAGCATTAGTACTAGGATATTGGTCCTTCTGTACTCTTTTGCTTTGAACTCGTGTCATATCTCTCTCCATCTGTGAAGTCACCTCTGCCTGGTGTTCCACCTGAAGCTGAAGTCATCTTAATGCTGTAGAAGCCAACTCTATAACCGAGTCCCTCGAGGACAACCACTCAATGCTACATGATTGAGCCTATCACCGTGCCTCGGATACCGTCACTGCCTCTTTGGATCCTTCGCACTATGCAGACCTGTCCGAAACCATCTCAGATACACCATACCCGACGAACTCCTTCGAGACCACCAAGAGCTCATCTGACTCTTCACTTGCAGCGATTGAACCAATGGAATCTAAGTTTTCTCCTTTCTTGCATTTCTTTCAAAGCAGACATTCTCACTTAAAGTGCCTTGCTTCACCATACTTGAAGCATCTCTTGGACCTGTTGCTGCCCCTTCACCGACCCTTCTTTTTTTCTTGCCTGTGCCTCTTTGAAACCACAAGATCCTCCTGGAAGACCTCTCTCTTCATCATCCTTTTTCACTGCTTGTTGGATCTTAGCACTGATACGATCTTCTTGTACACCAATGTCTCCTTACCATACGGCAACATCATCACCAATGGATCGAAGTTCTCTGGTAGCGAATATAGCAGCAATAAACTTGTGTCGTTCTCTTCGAGATCCATCCCAATGTTAAGCAAATTCATGCTCATTCGATCGAATTATTGAATATGCCCCATAACATCCTCGCCCTCTTACATCCAAAGGCTGTATAGTTGCTTTTTCAGCATCAATTTATTGCACATGTTCTTTTTCATGTACAACTGGCATAACCTCGACCATAAATCCTTGGGTGTCTTCTCCTCCAATATATCATACAGCACCTCATCTACCAGACAAGCCCTAATTGTGGCACATGTCTTTTTCTCCAAGGACACCCACTCCTTATCTGTCATCTCTTTCGACCTATCTTTCAAGGCCGAATCCAGTCTCATCTGAACCAGCAGATCCTCCATCCTAACCTTTCATATCATAAAATTTTTCTTTTCATCAAACTTCTTAAATCCTACCTTCAACTTGCTATTCTTCATGATCGTACAAATCAAAAATAGCAAACATGTGGATCTATAAAAATATCTTGACTAGGGATGGTGGACAGCAGCCCTATGATCTCTTTCTTCCTCACGAAGCCTGAAGAAAGTCTTTAGATCTGAATCTCACTATTGATCTCTGCTGAAATCTGATCTTCTTTCTTCTCTATGCTCAATTAGGCTTTGATACCACTTGTTGGATCCTGGTACCTCTCTGATACCAATTATTGGAGAGAAGAAGAATAAAGTTGATAGTTGGTACCTAGGGTTTAAAGTTGGAATCAGAGAGAGAAGAGTATAGAGTTTTAGGAAGAAAAGCTTAATTATATTTCACTCAATTATAAAGATACAATACTTGAATTTATATACCCTAGGATTTCTGCTATATCACATAAATTCTAATAAACCCAAATCCTAGTTGAAAAACTCTTCTAGGCTAACCCAATATATGAAAGCACTCACCGAGCCTATGTATATATGTCTCACATGCTCTTATCCCTCTGGATCTAAATCTGACCCATACTTGAGTTAGGCCCCTCAAAATCTTATTGGTCTAGGCCTTAAGATCTTAGAATAAAAGCCTATCTTAGATCCAAATACAAAATTCCATCCAATTCTGCTTGCCACGATCAAGTCGATTCTCTTAGGAGTCGACCTGGCTCGGCTGCATCTCACCCAAACCCTGCTTCTATCTGCCCGAGATAGCCAGCTTGACTACTTCTCGAGCCAGCTTGACTGTGCCCCAAGCCAGCTCGATCTCAATCTGAGTCGGCTCGACTACATATCCAAGCTAGCTCGCCCGTGTATCAGCCCTTTATCTTGACTGATTCTTTTTCTTGACTTTGGTTCTTTGCTCCACCTTATGTTCTAGATTTTTGGAGCACCTACCAAGCCCCTTAAGATCCTCACACCTAAACCTTGAGTTCGTGCAGGGCTACACGTTGCCTTCACCTAGGATAACTTTTATCCTAGTCCTAGGACTCACATCCATCCTAGTCTCCTAGAGTCAACACCCTGGCTCCTCCTGTGGCCTCTCAAGACTTGGGAGCACCACATCAAATCCTACAAGGCCCACATACATCAGTATGTACTAGACCTAAGTGCTTAGTGGCTCTCTCATCTTTTTTAGTAAAATATGACTTGGTCATTTTCAAGAAGACAAGACTCACAGGTTGAAAGTGATTTATAATTATTGACTTTGAGATTTTTCTCTTGAGTCAACCTATTTATCTTATTCCTATTAATATGACCAAGCCTATAGTGCCATAAGTAGATATCAGACATATTATCTAATTTAGGATACTTGCCAGTAGAGTAGACTATATTAACAGCTTGTGATATCATGTATATCCCATTATTCAAATATTTAAAAAATATAGTAATACCATTCAAAATGACATTATAAAATTCTTTATTTATTGAAATCTCATATTTATTTTTGATCAAAAGGCCTACAAAAATGATATTTGAAAAGAAACTAGAACAATACTGACAATCACTAAGAATAATAGTATGAGACTCAAATACAAGTTTTAAGATCTCTAATGCTAGAATTGAAACTGATCTTCCATCTCCAATGTTTAGAAATTTTTTGCCTTGCTTGAATCTCCTACTGACCTGTAAGCCCTACAATGAATTGCAAATATGGTAAGGGCTTTCGGTATCCAATACCCAGTCAGTAATTTCATAAATAGAAAAATTATAAGGAGTTATCATATAAGTACCTTGTTCAGCAATATTTTGCTTCTTTTTCAACTTGTTTGGGTTCAAAGAGGCAGTATATTAAGGATAGTTCTTTTTTCAGTGCCCTCTCTTCTTGCAGAAGAAGCACTCCGCTTGACTCTTATCGAGCTTAGGCTTCTTGGTTCGGTCCTACATAGATGTCCTAGCCTGAACTTGCACCTTCTTGGACTTCTTCTTATTCTTCTTTTCTTTCTTAAAGGGTCAAGAACTAGAAGAAGATCCTCCTACTAAGTTTACTAACTCCTTATGGAGCTGGTGATTCTTCTCAAAGTTCTGAAGTAACCCCAGTAGCCTATGGAAGTTGACTTCAGATTTTATCATTTGGTAATGAGTAAGGAATGAGAGATAACACTTGGACAGTGAGCTCAGAATTACATCTTTTCCTAACTACTCATACAAGAAAAAGCCAAGTTTGCTCAAATGCTCCATCATCTCGATCAGGTATAATACATGACCAATGATTGAAGCTCCATCCCTCATCCTGGAATTAAAGATGGCACAACTAGTCTTATGCCTCTCAATGTCATTAGATGTGCCAAAAGACTCATTCAATACTTGAAGCATATTTTTTGGCTAAGCTGATTTGAATCTATAATTGAACTCATCGCTCATGGCTGCTAGCATGATGCAATGCACTATAGTTTGGTCACTAAGCCATTTCTGATAAGTGTCTCTAACTATCCTATATGCATTTGAGGCTGGCACCTCAGGTGTTGGATTTGTCAAGATGTACAAGATCCATTCGTGCTTTAGGATAATCTTCAACTTACGGTACCAACTACTGAAGTTGGATTCCACCAGCTTATCATTATCCAACAATGATCGGAGCAAAAGAAAAGTAGCCATAACTACACAAAGAATAATCAAAATCTAATTAGTAAATAATTTATTAAAACTAAAGATTTAGATTTTAATCACAAGATTTTTTCACTATTTTATTTGAATTGGTAGTCTCGATCTTTAATTTATGGAATTATCCTAATTTCTTAGTGGATACTAGAATCTACATAGACTACACACAAGCCTAACTTTGGTTGGTCAATCCATGTACATTTAAGGATAGGTTCATAATCAATTATTTTTCTAAACAACTAGTAATTTAATTTTGCCCCAGTCTCTAATCAGTAGGCTTTGGCCTCCACTGAAAAGGTCTGGTTAGGTCCAACTATTAATATGACCATACTTGATCCATCTAACCAATGAATGATTAAGCTCAACTTTGGTTGGTCAGCCTAACCATCATTTAGAGAGATATGATCAAGAAATTATATTATGAATGATAATTTTATTTGCCGATAAGCACCGGGCCTTTGGATTGCTAATGATTATCTAACTAATGGATCCATTATCACTCACTTAATAGGAGGCTATGATCTAGTTATCATTATAACTATTTTATTTTTAAGGATCTAATAATTTTAGAGAATTTGGTTAATTTGATTTAGAGAAGGGAGTTAGAAGAACCAGCTTATCATGATCCTCCCACTAACTTCACCAAGTCAGATTAAAGAAGATGGCTGGTCTAGGAGCACCTAAATCTGTCACACTAAATTACCTAGCTGACATGGGTCAGCTCGAACTGTCAAGTGATTTGATTAAAATATAATTTCACTAAGAAGGCCAAGTAAGTGAGATCGGTAAGAGGGTCTGCCAAAGCTTGCCTTAGACACCATAAAAAATGGTCAGATAAGTAGATTGCCAATTAAAGACTATCGGTCTGGATTGCTAGACTTACCTTAGACACTAACTAGTTAATTAGTTTTGATTGGATCAATCTAATAGCTCAGGCTAGACCGCGTAGCCAGGAATCAAGTCCATTTTGGTTCTCGTTAAAGACATGGACTTAATCAACTACAACTATTGTAATTGATCTAGAGAATCCTTGACCTAATCTAAGACAACTATTGATTAGATTTAGTTAATTCTTTAATTAAATCTTTTTTTAATCTAATCTTAAGTCTAATCAAATTAATGGACCTATTATGAATTATTTTTGGATCTATGAAAATTTTTGTACCTTCTACTAACCTTGAAGAAGTAGATTGGAGATGATAACAAGCAAGGATGAAGATTAGATGAGTGAAAGTTAGGGCAGCAGTAGAGAGAGAGAAGAAGCTTGAATTTTAGGAAGAAAAGAGATTTCTATATCACTTATCAAAAATATTGCATATACAAAGTATATATAAGACCCCTGAGCCAACAAGACTCAGTCCTAAAAACTCTCCTAGGCTAACCAATATATGAAATACTCACCCAAGCCTACGTACACTCATGTCTTGCATGCTCTCATCCCTTGGAGTAAAGACTTAGTTCAATATATGAATTAGCCACCTTAAGACCTCTCAAATTAGGCCTAAAGATTCCTTGGATTAAACCTAATCCAAGACCAAATAGAAATCCTGTGCTCATCTGTCTGCCTACTTAAGCTAGCTCAATGAAGACTTGAGCTAGCTCGATTGCCTGTCAAGCTATAGAATCTTAAAATATGTTCTCTATTTGACAAAGAGAGCTAGCTTGATTTTGGACCGAGCTGGCTTGATCTCATCTCGAGCCAGCTCGACTTATATCTGATCCAGCCCGATAATGTGCCAACCCTCATATCTTGGCTGATACATCTCTAGCTGATCCTAGCCTCTAGGAGCCACCATCTTGACCCTTTCACGGTCTCCTAAGACTTGGGAGCACCATCCTTACTCTTTCAATCTCCACCTTGGTGCCCCAAGGATTGAGGCAACTCTATCTCGTCCATCAAACATTTCAATTTCATACATCTACGAAAACTATCCTGTTGAAGTACTTTTGTCAGTGCATCCATTGGATTCTTCTTGGTGTGGATCTTCACTAGCTCCACCTTACCTTCTTCCATAATCTCTCTGATCCAGTGGTACCTGATGTAGATGTGCTTCATTCTTGCATGGTAGATAGAGTTTCAAGCAGGTAACAGTGCATTCTGGCTATTACAGTGCACCCTGAAGGCCTCTTGCATGAGACCCATTTCCAATGCTAGTCCCTTCAGCCAAAGAGCCTCCTTTGCTGCCTCCATGACCCTGATATACTTTGCCTCAATGGTGGATAAGGTTGTGATGGGTTGTAAGCATGATATTCATGAAACTGGACCTCCAAATAGGCTAAATACTAAACCTATCATTAACCATCGAGTGTTCACATCTCCACTAAAATCTGCATCCATAAATCCTCTTATCTGACCTTAAGCTTCCTTAGACATGTTGGAGAGTTCCTCAGCTCCATCTTACTTTCCATAGTAGATGCCAACTCTAATAGTTCCCACCAAGTACCTGAAGATTCACTTCAGTGCTTGCCAGTGCTCTCTACTAGGATGTGCCATGAACCTACTGACTTGGCTTACTACATGGGCGATATCTGGCCTACAGCACACCATGGCATACATTAGGCTTCCTACACCAGAGGCATATGGTACTCTCTCCATCTTTCGAGCCTCCATCTTAGTCTGTGGTGATATTATCTTAGAGAGTTTGAAGTATTCGGCAAGTAGCAGTGATGGGTCTTAAATTAACTATAAGCGTACGGTGTACAAAGTAGCACATCCAGCAAGTATGGGTCGATCTTACAAGGAATTATGTTCAAACCTTGCTCAGGTGAGCTTCAACAAAGAGTTTGAAAGTGGTTGTTTGTACTTACTACTAAATAGTAAATTAATTATGAAGAATAATAATTTAAAGATCTAGGATTTTTGAATCCACTAGACCAATGAGTTAGAGAGCAATTCTAAGATTTTTCTTATAATATCCTTTGATCAAGGTGTAATGCATGGACAAGAAATCACCCTAATTAAAGAACTCTTCTTTCAACTGCTTCTCTTGTGTTACCCAAGTATGGATTATGAAGGAACTTTGACCCAACAATAATTCATCAAAGTTTTTCATAAGAAAGAAGAAAAAGGATTTAAAAAGATTTAGGCCTTGTACCTATCATCCTTCTTGCACCGAATCAAGCATGAACTATAAAGAGATTGAAATTCAATGATAGTCCATCAAGTCTCTTGGTAAGAAGCTTGAAGGAAGAAGAACTAAAAAGATAAAGCCAAGGAGAAATCTTAAAATTAACTTCTAATCATGGTTTAACTTCATCGCAAACACGAAAGGGTTGCTTAGCTAGATATGATTTAAATTAAAATTTAAAAATTATTTAAAATTAAATTCTATAATACTTGCTAAAATTTAAATTATAGAAAATAAAAGAAATTTAGAAAGTAAATAAGCATGAAAATTAAAATATCCTATGTGCAGAAATTAAAAATTGCAAGAATTAAATTATAGAAATTTAAACTATTCTATTTGCTAAAAATAAAAATTAAAGAGAAAAGAACTAATTTTTGTTGTTGATAAAAATTTCTAATATAAGAAGAAGATTTTCAACTCCCAAGTCATTACAGGGCTTGGAGTTGAAACAAGAAAATAAAAACATAAAAACCTCTCCTGGCCAACCTTTTTCTGGCTAACTCTCGTTCTCGTATGTTGGAAGGATAGATGAAAGTGAAAAAAAGGTGGATAAAAATTTTATGGATAGGTATTCCCGCCTGTCACATAGGCTCCTACAAGAGTTGTGGTGTGGAGAGATATATCTCTCTAGGTAGACGCATTGGATTTTATTTATAGGTGTAGAAGAGAGGTAGATTTTTTATTTTTTCCATGTGGGACTAATTAAAAGGAGAGTTAACAAGAAATGGGCCATTGGATTAGGGAGCCTGCTTCTCATCCATTGATCTTTAAGTCACGTTCACACCTGGATCTATGTGAAAGATTATCTTTTAATCTAGGCCCTTGATCTATAAGTCATGTTCATACTTGGATCCATGTAAAAGATCTTCTTTAATTTTGGGCCCTTGATCAAGAGGAGGTTGCTTCTTATCCCTTCATGAGTAAGTTGTGTTCATACTTGAATGGGAGCTGGTTGCCTGGTTCACTTGAATTTGAGCAAATTTGAGTCTAATTTGAATTGTATGAGCCCAAACTCTTAATTACCTATAAAGTATATTAGAAAGCATCAAATTCTTAATAAGGAGCAATTAAATTAAATTTGTATCTCTAGTGACTTAGTTTGAGTGTTTATCAGGCTGCTCCACCAATTTTGCTTCCTTCATCTCGAACCTCTCCAATACCTTCTTGATGTAGCCTCCCTGAGATTGATGTAGCCTCCCTGAGGTTAATGTAGCATCTTCCTAGCTCAACTCTGAAGATTTTCATGCCTAAGATCTTCCTCGTAGGCCCTAAATCTTTTATCTCAAACTTTTGGGATAAGATTGCCTTTAGTTCCTGCACAACTTTTTGCTCTTGCATGCTATAAGCATGTCGTCTACATACAAAAAAAAGAACACCCTAGACTCATCCTCCAAAGATTTAATATACACACAAGAGTCATACTCGCACCTAAAAAGTCCAATGCTCCTCATATAGGAATCAAATTGCTTGTACCATTACCTCGGTGATTGCTTTAGCCCGTACAATGATTTCTACAGCAAATAGGCTTTTTCTTCTACTCTTGGCTGTTGAAACCCTGGTGGTTGCTCCATGTAGATGCTCTCCTCCAAATGCCATCTTAACATCCATCCAATCCAGCTCCAAGTCCTGAGCTGCTATGATGCTCAGCAGCATCCTGATGTAAGTATGCCTGACGAGGGGGGAAAATACTTTATTGAAGTCAATGCCTTCATTCTGGAAGTATCCCTTGGCCACTAATCATGCCTTATATCTGATACCTCCTTGCTTTGTAGGCCCTTTCTTGTGTTGGTAAACCTACTTGCAATCAATAGATTTCTTTCCTTATGGCAATTGCACCAATCATCATGTCTCGTTCTTATGGAGAGACTGCATCTCTTTGAATATTGTTTGGATCCATCTCTTTCTATTTTGGCTATCCAGAGCCTCTTCGTAGGTATAGGGGTCCCTATATGCTGTCACCAGGGTATATGATAGCACATCCTTGAAGCCGTATCATTCCGATTGCCTGATGTTCCTTTTGGGCTTGTGCAGTGCAACCCTAATGTCTATCTTAGGTCCAGCTTGCTTCTGCTGGGCCTCCTAGCTTTTTTCACCCATCCAAAATCTCTCTACCTATGGAGACACCTTTGGTGAGTGCTCCCCTTGAATACCAAGTCCTCCTGATGCACCTGTAAGTGGCAAAATAGAGTAAGATGTTAGCTGTCCAGCGCTGCCTTGCTGGACCTCCTGCTGCACTTGCTGCTCCTCCATGCCATCTTGCCTTTGGAGAACTGAATTCTCATTGAAGGTGATATCCCTACTAATGATGATCTTCTTCTCCAAGGGATCCCAGAGCCAGTATCCCTTAACTCCTTGCAGATATCACAAAAATACCATCTTCCATGACCTGGTGTCTAACTTGCTCCACTCACCAGCACCGATGTGCACAAATGCCATGCACCCAAAAACCCTTAGATGGCTTAGCCCAATCTTTCTTTCAGACCATCTCTTCTCTGGAATACCACCACCTAACTTTGTATGAGGTGATTGATTCATCAGATAATATGTTGCATCCACTGTATCAATCTAGAATGCCTTCGAAAGCCTTGCCTGTAGCCTCATGCACCATGCCTTTTCGAAAAAGGTTCTATTAATCCTTTCAATCATCTCATTTTATTGAGGAGTTTTTTTTACCGAGAAGTATCTTTTGATGCCACACTCCTCATAGAAACTTTGAAATTCTTTGCTGGTGTATTCTCTATTGTTGTCTGATCATAGACACTTCAAACTTCGATCTATCTCCTTCTCCACTTTTGCTTTCCACACCCTAAACCTGGTGAAGATTTCTGATTTTTTCTTCATTAATTAGATCCATACCTTCCTTGAGAAATCATCTATGAAGGTTAAGAAATATCTTGCCCTTTTTTTGACTGAAAATGGAGCCGATCCCTACACATCAGTGTGAACTAGTTCCAGTGGGGTTGCATTGTGGGTTAAATTGATGGTAAACAATACTCTCCTCTGTTTACCCACCTAGCATGGCTCATGTACCTCTGTAATACCTCCATTCAAATCTAGAATTAGACCATGCTTACTCAGCTCCTTTATCCTGTGATCACCCATATGGCCTAGGGGGTAATGCCACAACTGACGAGCCCCTTGCTGATCTTGCGCTGTGGCTGCTGCATTAGTTTTTTCGATGACCATAGATCCTTCCAACCTATAGAGATTGTTCTCGATCCTCCTACCTCTCATCACAACCATAGCACCATTGGAGATATTAAGAACTCCACTCCTGGGATGACTGCTGAAGCTGCAACCACTTTGCTCTAGGTAGTCCACTGACATGACATTTTTCTTCAAGTCTGGGACATGCTTCATATTTGTGAGAGTCCGTACCATCCCATCAAACATCCTCATCCGAATGCTTTCAATACCAGCAACTCTAGACAGGTGATCATTCCCAAGTGTCATACTTCCTTCATCAATCTTAGTGTATGAAATGAACCAAGACCGGTTTGGGACGTAGCGACGCGAATAAGCTGAATCTAGGGTCCAAACATCTATGTATCTCCTATGACCATCTAATACAATCAAGAGATTATCCTCCATCTCACTATCAGCCACCATACTCAGTGCATTAGATCCACTCTTTTCTCCCTTTTTATTCTTCAACTATAGGAAATCACGTCTGAAGTGCCCAACCTCGTTGCACTTATAGCACCTGGCTTCCTTCCTATTCTTGCTCATCTGAAACTTTGAGTGTCCCCTTGACTTGCCTCTCTTTTTTGATCTTCAATGTCTCTCCCCTATAGTCAAGTCCTCCTGAGGAACACCTTCCTTAGTCAACCTCTCTCGTTGTTTGTTGGTTTGCAGCATTGAGACCATGTCTTCGTACTCTAGGACCTTCTTGCCATAGAGCAGTATCTTTACCAATGTATCACAGGATGAGGGCAATGAGCATAATAGAAGCAATGAGTTATCTTCTTCCTCCATCTTCACCCCAATATTCAGTAACTCATTGCATATCTATCGAACTTCTAGATGTGTCCCAAGACATCTCCGCCTTCCTGCATTCGAAGGCTAAACAGTCTCTTCTTCAACATCAACTTATTGCATATATTCTTTTCCATATACATAGTTTACAAATCTCTTGGGGTCCTCTCCTCTAAGACCGAATAAAGTGCTGCATCCACCAAGCATCCTCTGATTATAGAGTAGGCCTTCTTTTCCAAGGACATCCACTAATGATCTGACATTCCTTCAGGCTTTTCTTTCAATGCCTGATCCAATTCAGCTTGAATCGAAAGATCTTCCACATGAACTTTTCACATGGAAAAGTTTTTTTCATTAAACTTCTCAAAATCAACCTTCACATTGTTTCCTATATCTAGATCCAAGGCTAAAATGCAACGCAAATTCCAAGGGATTTGAGAAATACCTTGATAGGATCTTGCTGAATTCTCAGCACCTGAAGACCTTCAATTTCCTGGCATCTTCTCCTCTTTCCATACACCTCAAGCTCTGATACCACTTGTTATAAATTATTTTTGGACTTGTGGAAACTCTTGTACCTTCTACAATCTTGAAGAAGTAGATTGGAGATGATAACAAGCAAGGATGAAGATAAGATGATTGAAAGTTAAGGCAGCGACAGAGAGGGAGAAGAAACTAGGGTTTTAGGGAGAAAAGATATTTCTATATCACTTATCAAAAATATTACATATACAAAGTATATATAAGACCCTTAAGCCAACAAGACTCAGCCCTAAAATACTCTCCTAGGCTAATCCATACATGAAAGTACTCACCCAAGCCCTTGTACATCTATGTCTTGCATGCTCTCATCCCTTGGACTAAAGATCTAGTCCAATACATGAATTAGCCACCTTAAGACCTCTCAAATCAGATCTTAAGACTCCTTAGATTAAATTCAATCTAAGACCAAATAGAAAATCCCGTGCTCATCTGTCCACCTGCTCGAGCTGGCTTGATGAAGACTCAAGCTGGCTCGATTGCCTGTCAAGCCACAGAATCCTAAAAGATGTTCTCTATTTGATTGAGAGAGCTAGCTCAATTTTGGTTTGAGCTGGCTCAATCTCATCCTAAGCTGGCTCAATTTATATTCGAGCTAGCTCGATAATGTGCTAGCCCTCATATCCTGGCTGATACATCGTCGGCTGATCCTAGTCTCCAGGATCCATCATCTTCATCCCTTCACGATCTTCCAAAACTTGAAAGTACCATCCTTACTCTTTTAGGATCTAATTTCCACTAATCCATTAATCCAAATGTTATGATTTATCTTAGGATCTTCAATTCACAATCCTAGATTCTAAATAAATAATTCTTTATTTTTAATTAAGTTTTGGGTTGAGGGTTAGGATTTGGCATTTCAAAAATAATTTTCATGTTTGTAAAATATTTTTACAATATGGTTCTACCAACCAGTTGCATGTTTGATTTATAACCAATATGTAAATAACAAAAACATGAATCTATCTTAGATCTAATCTAAACATATTCATGTAATTCAAATTAAAATAATTTTAATTTTAATTAATTATAAATTATCTTAGATCAAATCTAACATATTTATTATAATAAAAATAGATTAAAATATTTTTAATTAAATCATAATTTTTTTTAGTTTAAATAAAAAATTTTATTATTAGAATTTTAGATTAGCACGTACTAAGATAATCCTTATACTGTAAGGGGTAAACCTTATAGTAGGACAACCTTATAAGATCAGTCTATGCAATTTAAACTATCTACTTTTAGATTTAAAAAATTTTAAATTTAATAAAATATAAATTAATCTAGATTATATCTAATAAATTTATGATTTACTTTAGATCTACACAAACTAGGATAACCTTTACATTATAAGGGATAAACTTTACAGCAGGATAATCTTATAAATCAATTCGTACGATCTTTAATTTAATTTTAGATTTAAGCATCAGATTATAATTTAGATCTAATCTAAATAAATAATCTCAATATGCATAAAAATCATGTCATAAAAGTTCTAGGCTCTGATATTAATTGAAGAAAAAATCTAAGATTTTATGTAGGTATTTTAAAACTTTTTCAAAATAGATTGACGAAAGCAATAAATTAATTATATTAATTTATTAAAATATATAATTAAATTTTAGATCTAGAATCTAATAATATGATCTATGCATGCAAATAAATCTAAAATTAAATATTAAATAATGATGATGATGTTGATCATATCAACATCAAATTGAGACTAGATCTAATCTAGTGGGAGAAAGAGATTGAATCTCTTTTATCTTTTGTAAGTTGGGATATTCAACTTGCTGATCCAAGGCTGAGATCATCACTTTCAGGTGCACACACATCCAGCCTCCATGAGAAATCCACACAAAGCCTTGATCATTCATCTGAAGTCTAGCGACTGAAAATCAGCACAGTATGCTAGCACTATGCTGATCCTTCTTTGACAGTTGATAGCGAATCCTCTTCTTCGAATGATCTTAGACTCTCCAAGGATCAAAGAGGAGATGGAAAGATCTGAAAAAACTTTTTCTTTCTTATCTTTTTCTATCAAAAATATTGTGGAAAGGAGATCTAAGAGAAACTCTAGAGAAGACCTCTCTTCTCTCTTTCTTTTCTCTCACCAAGACATAATGATTTGTGCCTTTACAAAATCCAACACCCAAAGATCCTTAGCACCCAAGGTTTTCATGACCAAACACTCCCCCTCAAGTCTAAAATTTATAGAAATTTTATATCCTAACTTTCTTTAAATAGAGAGTTATCACAAAATCCTTGTCTAGGTCAAATACCTAGAAAGGCATGTCCAAGTTGAGCAAGTATTGGGTGCCCCCTCCTTATTTTTTGTATGGACTCCAAGGAATATGCACACAAAAATCTTCTATTTTCCATAAAAATATTAGATGGTTTGGTGCCTCAAAGAGATAAGAAAAAATAATGTGTCAAACTCAATCCAATAGAGTCCTAGGTCAAAACAACTTATTTGTTTTGACCTATGCCACAACTAATTTTCTTCTAAGAAGGTGGGAGACATAAAAGGGGCATGGATACTCTCTAGAAATAAAATTTTCTACAAAATTTCTAAGAAAATTGGCGTGGGAGGGAATGGAAGGCAAGGTGGCACAAGATGGAGAAATCCTAGTTACACTAGAACTTCTAGTTTTGACTTGGTCCAACTTATTATTTGAATTCAATTAAATCAAACTAACACAACTCAATTAGAAATGATATTATTCCAACTAAGAGCCTAATTAAATCAAATTAAATTTATTTTAAATTTGATTTAATTTTTAATTAAATTAGAAATTGGGTGTATAGAAGTCCTAATTGAACATGGACTTGTTCTTCCTTATAATTGGCTTATCCAATAAATCAATTAGACTTGATCCAATCAAGTCAATAATAAATTTAATTAAATTTTATTTATTTAGAAAGTTCTTTGGCTTAATCAAATTAAGTCAATTAATAATCTGATTACTAATCGATCCTCCTACAATACTTGCACTAGGTCAAACATCAATTGTATTGATTATTTGACCTTAGAGAGATTCTAAATCATTAATCAACCATCGGATTAGATTGAGATCTCTTATATTTATGACCTCATAGGTTCAAACCTAAGCACTAGTACAAGAATAAGTTTTTATATCAATCAAAGTCACCATCTAGTAATGATACCTGATGCATTTTCTTTAAACTCTTAGAGTGGTCAATTCTATCTTGATCACTCATTGACTTTACAAGTACTTGACTATACTTAGAATCTTCCATGACTGAATTAAAAATTTAGGTAGTTCAGCACCATAGCACAGTGAGTTGCTTGTAAGCCACCGTAGTGATCTCAGGTCTAAGAGACACTTATACCCATACCTATCAGAGCAATTCTCGATAGTAGAATTCTCTGAAGTTGGTAATATTCAGTAATGATATATTCTTACATCTCATCTATATGATATACCAATTTCTCCATGCTTCTTGGTTAAGAGGACAACCAACCTATATGGCATACAATGACTTATATTCGATAAATATTATCGTCCTAATTAATGATGTATCATTTGATCGTGAACAGTTTAAGGACTAATCAATAAATTATCTCTTTATTGGAACTAAATAGTCCTAAGGACTTCATCACAATATGAAGTTCATTTGAAGATTTAGACTTTATGATGAAAAAGTTAGAATATAATTTTATTCAATCATCCATAATTACAAAATAACACAACCAACAACAGACTGATGATTGGCTTTGGAACACAATTCCCAACAATCTACTCGTGACACCCATAATAAGGGCTATATTAGGTCGAGTACATAGTATGGTATACATGAGGTAGCCCTATAGCTAATGTATAAGGGATCTTGCTTATGCATTGGATCTCCTCAGGTATGTCAAAACATATTTTCTTGAAGAGATAAACATCATGCCTAAGAAGCAAGAGACTTCTCTTGGAGTTTTCATGCTGAACTGCTTTAGCGCCTCCTTTATATATATTTGCTATGAGAGTCCTATCATTCTCTTAGATCTTGAAGGATCGATTGTTGGATTGGATCGATCAAAGTAAGAAGTTACGGAATTTAAAACTTTTGACTGATTTAACAAGGAATCTATAGATCTAATTAGATATAAATCAGCATGGAAAATAAAAGAGTGTGATAACTTTTATCACCTTCCATGGGTAGAAGAACATCACAATTGATTTCATTGATTTGATGAGATTTGTTTGCTTGCTGAGCCGCGCAAGTGCCCCAGCCTCTATAGGTATCCACTGGGATCAAACTTGGATCATTCTTCTTGTACCTTTCTGGATCCTTGATCAACACCTGATCTTCTTCCTCAAGATCTCAATCCTTGAGTTTAAACTTTTCTCTACTTGGCACAATAAAGACTTGGCCTATCACCTTAGGCCTATCGAATAATGGCACCCAACAACTTTGGGTGTGGGATAAGGAGGAAACGGAGAGGAGTGGATAGTAGGTAGAGTAGCCCTTTATATAGAGCTCTTTTAGAATCAAAATCAATCATGATTAAAAGGACAATTGTTATCTCATAACGATATACCTTTTATTTTGATTTTTCTTCTCCAGAAAACCAACCTAGATTGGAATAAGATCATATCCAAAAAGAAAAGTAGAGGAGGTGTCAACCTTTGCCATCCATCATATTTTTCTTGTGGAAAGGCTTGTACTCTCTTATGCTCTTCATACCATCTCCATGTGGTATGTGTTGGAAAACATGTAGGATTTCATTAATACATTTTAAAACTTTTACAAAACTAGATGCAGTGAAAGACATAGATTAAACTATTTAACCTATAATATGCATGTGATCTAATTACTAAACCCTACATCTAGGATCTATAACATATTATGATGCAAACATAAATTTAAAAAATAAATAATGATTTATATTGATCATATCAATACATTAGATCTAGAACAGTTCTAGAAAACTTAGATCGCATCTAGGTCAGATAAGAGATCAGATCTCTTACCTTTGCACGGGTCGAGAACACCATAGTCGATTTTAGCTATTGTCCTTATTGCTTGGAGCTACATAGCATGTCCAGCCTCTATAGGTTGTCCACACGAAGTTGCAACTCTGATTGGAGATTTATTGAACAAAGATCCACTCGAAGTGCTAGCTTCTCATGGCCCCTCCTGATGATTGACTTGAAAATTATCTTTGGATCTATTAGATACCACAAGAGATGAAGATTAGGAGGAGGATTAAGGGAGAAGACTAATCCTTGGATCTTTCAAAAATAAGAAAATAAAAATTTGATGAAAGATCATAAAGAGAAGACACATCTTCTCTTCAGGACATCAACCATTGATGTCCTAAATAGATCTCTATCATACCTTGATAAGAGGAGACCTTCTCCTCTAGTATTTTCTTATGCTATTTCTTTGTTTCTCTCTGATTTGTCTCAAAAAAATTTTTTATAAAAATTAAGAAGAAAAGGTCTCTCAAAGAAACTCTAAGAGAAGACCATCTTCTCTTTTTTTTCTTCTCATCAGGATCATATCATGTCCAAAAGAGACCATAATGCCCTAATAGCTTAGAGCACCCATCCTCTGAAGGGAAATTCTGATTTTTCGATCCAGGTTCGTTCAGATCTGATCAGATCAAGAGATACATTTCAAAAATTTTTCTCTTGATCCCAATCAGATCTTGATATGTTTCAGATCTGATTCTTATTATTTTAATAAAATAAAATTAAAAGATAAATTAAATTAGATTTAATTTACCTGATCTGGGTAATCCTATTACCCTGTTGATGATCCTGTTTGCAGCGGAAGGTTCTGGATCTTTGCCATGCAAGCACCTGGCCTCTACCGGTATCCACTCGGGTTGGATCTGGAGATCCTCTTCTTCTCTATCACACCTCCAAAAATCAGATTTGAATCTAATCTGGAGGATCTTCAAAACTCTTTTGAAGATGAGCAGTCGTCCTGTGCAGCAGCACAACCTTCTTGTTTTGATCGCCTTTCTTTGATCTGAATCGCACCAACCAAGGTCCAAAACTCCTTTTGGACGTGGAGAGCAAGGGGAGAAGAGACTATGGCATGGAGAAGGAGGGGAGAGGCAGCCTTGGGGTGTGGAGAAACTATGATCATATCATATCTCTGTATCTCATACAATCTGAGTTGGATATAGGGTCATATTTATAGACTAGCTGTGATCCAACTCCTCTTCTTCCTAACCAATCACAATCCTTTGTGAAATCAGATCTAAATCTGATTGGTGGGAATAGAGTCCCCTGGATTCCTCCTTAGAGGGTGCCTAAGATCAGTCAAAGTTGGTTCTTAGAAGAACTCTAATTGGAATCCAAAAAGGAGATGGAGTCCTTGTCCAACAAGGACTCCTAGGCGCCTCCAACTTGGGCACACGCCTAGGGTGGCGTGCGCCCTTCTCCTTGCCAGGTTCTGGCAGGGGGACAGGCCCCCACCAGCTCTCTAATAGGTGCATGACATATGGTCAAAAGTCAAAGTATCAACGGTCAATGTTTGACCAGTCAAAGGTAGACTTTTGACCAAAGTCAAAGAACAAGAAATGGGAGGTGACCAAAAATGGCAGGTAGTGTCTTACAAATAAGACAACCTTTTCTGACTTGAACAACCTCCAGTCAGACCATATGAAGGCCTCTGTTTGAGCACAAACTCCTTTGGCTCAGACAGGATAACTTATTTATGATAGCAAAAGAAGAACGTTAGGTTCAATCGAGTGCTAGCACGATTTCCTTGAATCTAATTGAATCTCATTCAGATCAATTGAACTAGATCAGTTCAATTGATGATCACCAGATTCAAACCCTTGTTTGTGTGACCCAGTTAGGTTCAGTTCTGTATGGTAATGAGATATGTCATGATCTCTATCATCGACATCATCGAAACTCCTTTCGATGGATCAGAACTCTTCTGATTCAAACAGCTAGAATGATCGATCATCTCAATCATTCTAATTGCTCCCAAAATCCACCAGTGACACCTAGTAGTATATGGTGGCAACCCATCAGAGCTGAATTGGAAGCTCTTGGTGCAGCTACCTGTGTGATTCAGTTCTTCTATCTTGAGCTCCGATCAGATTAGGGTTAAGGTAAACTCGTCAAACCCTAGTCTCTGTCATATGATGTAATCATTCGATTCGAGTCCAATGTGAAAATCTAAATAGAAACTCTTTCTATTATTTTACTCTACCATGGCCATGGATTTTTGGACTTGATTCTCATGATCATCATAGGGCTACTCCTCTACCACCGAGGTAGATAGATTCCATCTTGATGCAATCCAGTTCCTACAATGAACATGTCATAGCCAACATACACCTCAGGGTTCCATATGGCTAGGAGACCGAGTAATGGTGTAGTCAAACTATAACACCCTCAAGGTGAACTGCCGATGCATCTCAGGTCAAAGAACCAGACACACTACTGCAGCATCGAGTCAGTCATTGAGGAGAAGGCAGACACCCTAATGACTACTCGAGGTGGTCACGCTCAGTGCCCTTCCGGATCAATCACCATCCTCGTGATGATCCTATGGTCAGGAGCAATTTATGAGTTAATAATGATTATTCATGTCTTAAATTTTCAACTCTTGAAAATATGAATTATCATTATCATTAACTCAAAGGATGTATCACAGACACTAGATACACATATGTGATAGAAAATAACCCATTTATTGATTTTAGTCAAAATTATAATTTTGCCCCTAGAAGTGTATTACAAGTGTCAGCCAATTCTGGCTTCTAGGGCACATATATCTAACATCCTCTGCACCCCTCATCTCTTCCTCTCTGATTTTCTTTATAGAACAATTCCTTAAAGGATGGAGAAGAAAAGATTTTGCAAAGGAATCCTAGAGAAGACAATCTTCTCTTCCTTTGTTCTCATCAGGACATGAACCTTTCATATCCTAATGAGACCACCATGCCTAGAGCCTTGTAGTGCCAACCTCACATGCCCTTCTCCCTCTTTCTCTTCTGATTTTGCATGGAGAAATCCTTGGGTTCTCGTGCCAACTCCCAACTTTAATAGGAGGCACCCATAACAACCTAAGACTAGGTCAGAAGACTTAGTGAAAGATGGACTTTTGGAGGCATCCAACTCTTGGATGCCTCCCCACAAAATTTGTGCATGGAGAACCTGAAACCATCATATAAAAGGAGAAGAAAAGGGGTGACAAAAAATATTTGGGGCATGGGTTTATTTCCATAGGGAGAGGAGGAGAGTTTTAGAATTCAAAAACTCTATTAAATAGACATCAAGTCTAAACTAATTTCCAAATTTGAACAACTCAAATTTAATTCAAAAACCACCAAATATTAGGGGCAAGGGGAATCTCATATTGGAATTAGAAATCTCACACCAATATTCCAAAAAAATTATTGTGGAAAAAGTTCTTCTTAGTGGCGCAAGGGAAAGGAGGAGTCCTAGTCTAACTAGGACTGTTCTCTTTAGACTAGGTCAAAATAATTTTGAATTCTATTCTAATTAGAATTGAATCAACCTTATTAATAGATGATCCTAGTCTAACAGGAGCCTAATTAAATTAGATTAAATTAAATTTAAATCTAGTTTAATTTCTAACTCAATCAAAAATTAGGTGCACTCAAGTCCTAGTCTAACAAGAAATTATTTTTTCTTGAAATTAGATCATCTAATAAACCAATTGAACTTAATCCAATTAAGTTAAAACTAATTTTAATTGAATCTAATTCAATTAAACTTGATCTCAGCTCTATTGTTCAATCAGATTGAGTCAATTAGCAATCTAATTGCTAATCGATCCTCCTACAATACTTGCACTTGACTGATCATCAATTAAATTGATGATTCGATCATTAAATAATTCTTAATAGTCAATCAACTATTTCAATCAGATAATAATCTCTTATGTGTGTGACCTCATAGGTTTGAACCTAAGTCGATAATATAGGAATCAATTCCTGTACTAATCAAAATGATCATTTAGCAATGGTACCCAATGTCCAGATAGGTCGAATGTATGCAAAGCAACATTCTTAGAATCCTAGCCTATGATTGTCGTATAATTCATCCCTTTGACCAATAATACTTAGGATGACATCGAGTTAGCTATCAACACTCATACAAGTCATCCATATTGTATCTCAAAATTTTGCAAATCCAATGACTCATGAGGATTACTTAAGCCTAGGTTTTGCTAAATTGAAACACAGCGAGACATTCATTTTCTGAACTTAATCAAGATTGATCAATCCCATCTTGACTCACACACCAACTCTACAAGTACTTGACTGTACCCAAAAACCTTTTGATTTCTATATTAGAAATATATGTAGTTCAGCACCAAAGTACAGTAAGTTGCTTGCAAGTCACCATGGTGATCTCAGATCGGAGGGACACTTATATCCATTGACCTTAGCTAGCTATTCTTGATAGAAGAATGCTATGTTGATCACGTTCAGTGTAGATATATTTACATCTCACTTGCATGCCATACCAGTGTCTTTACACCACTTAGTTATGAGGACAACCAATGCATATGACATTTAGCGATCTACACTTGATAAGTTATTATCCTTATTAATAACTTATCATTTGATCGTGAATAATTTAAGAACTATTCGATAAATCCTTCTTTATCAATTGAGTGTGGTTCTAAGAACTTCATCATAACTTAGAAGTTTATTTAAGGAAGATAGACCTTTTATGATGAATAAGTCAAATAACTATCATTATTTGATAAATTATATACTAATTTTAATAATCTACAACTTAGATGATTGGATTTAGGACATATTTTCTAATAGTATGCACCCATGGAGTTGCTAGAAAGGAAGGAGGCATGTGCCTCTCTGGCTCTCATCCAAAGGTAGCATGCGCCCTCCTCAATCCTTTCCTTATAAAATAATGCCAAGTAGGAGATTCAAGGAAGAAAAGATCGAGTCAATTCTTGACTTGATCCAATCCTTTTGGGTGCCCAATTCAGTGCCCACTAAATTCAAATAGATTAGTTAAGGATTAAGGCAACTAACTCGATCTAATCATTATCGAATAAAGATTCAAGTCTGAAAAAAAAAAATAGATTTAACCATATGCTAACATGGTGCACCAAAATCCAATAGAATTTCATCAAATTCTAATCCAATTGGAACTTCACAAACTCAATTGGTCAATCCAAGATTGAATCCCTTATTGTATGATCCTATAGGTTCAATTTTATTTGGTAGTGAGATATACCATGATCCCATCATAGTGTCATTGAAACTCCTATCAATGGATTGGAATAATTTCAACTCACACCCAACAAGGATCATCAATCCAGAATGATGCTCGTGGGTCCCATAATCCATTAGTAATATTTAGCAATATGTAGTGGCAATCCATTAGAACTAAAAAAGAATCTCAAGGTGCGGTTATCATGTGATTTGGTTTATTTATTATGAGTCCTGATAGGATCGAGGTCAAGATTAACTCATCAAACCTTATGCCTATTATATGATAGAATCAATCAATTTGAATCCGATGTGAAACTCAATAGAGACTTCTTTCTATCTTTCATACTGCTATGGTCATGGGTTTTAAAACTCAATCTCATGATTTTCATAGGACTACTCCTCTATCGAGGTCAATAGATTTTATTTCTTGGTGTAATCCAATTGCTACAATGCATATACTGTAGCCAACATACACCTCAAGGCTCCATATGGCTAGGAGATCGAGTTATGGTGTAGTCAAACTACAGCACTTTCAAGGTGAATTATTGATGCACCTTAAGTTAAAGAAGGAGACACACAACCTTAGTTATGAACATGTCAATAATAGGAAGGTAGATATCCTTGTAACTATTCGAGATTGGTCACGCTCAGTATTCTTGTTCTTAACAAGTATTTATATTTTCACTCCAGTATCTTTATACTATAGATTTAAGACTTATTTATCTAAAAAACGTGATCATACACTAATCTTTTAGATTGATCACCTCCTCCATGATAATTCTATAATCGGAAGCAATTTATGAGTTAACTATAATAATATATATCTCAAATTCTCAATTCTTGAGAATATATGTTATCATACCCATTAACCTAATGGATAATTTACAGACATAATAAAATATAACATTAATAGATAGATAACCAAAATATTATTAATATAAAAATTAAATTATAAATTATGTCCTAAAAAAATTTTACAAGTGTCGGCCAATCTGGCTTCTAGGGCATACATATAACAAACTTTCACTTGACCTAAAGCCAATTGGCTACAAATCTAAGTCTCATCTTCTCAAGATGGGCTTCAATCTTTTATTGGCTTAATTGCTTCATCAGTGAATCAGCCACGTTATCCATAGAGTTGACTCTCTTCACCTTGATGTATCATTTCTTAAGATAATCATGGATGAGGTGGAACCGCTGCTCGATGTGCTTGGCTTTCTGATGAGACTTTTGTAGGAGTTGGTATGGTGCTTCCAAGACTTGGGAGGCCATGAGAGGAGTTAGGGTATTAGCTCTAAGGGACTAAGATAGGAGTAGTCCTAGGGTTGAGGTGGCATGTTGCTCTCCACAGGCTTGAGATATAGGTATTAATGACTTTGAGGGGTTTGGTTGGTGCTCTAGAGACTTGGGTACATAAGGTGGAGTAAGAAATCAATTAAGAAAGAAGTATCAACCAAAATAAATGTTGGCATGTAGTTGAAGTCGACTCAATCCAAGTTGGAGTCGGCTCGGGATGTAGGCGTGTCGACCCAAGGATGGGCCGAGCTAAGTCTCTTAGAGAAATCCCTGAGTCAACACTCTCAGAGGAAATATAAACGTGGCACTCAAGATTCTATAGTCTATGCACAGTCGAGTCAATTTAGTTTCAGGTGGAGTCGACTCAGACCTAGGAGAGTCGACTCGGTCACAAGCAGAGTCGACTCCAGTTACAGGCAAAAGCGGTTATGGGTTTTCTATTTTAAACTAGGTTTGGGTTTGATCATAGGTGTCTTAAGGCCTTGGTTAGGTATTAAGGGGCTAATTCATGTATTGGGCTAGGTTTTAGTCTAAAGGATGAGAGCATGCAAGACATGGATGTACATGGGCTTGGATGAGTGCTTTCATGTATGGATTAGCCTAGAGAAGTTTTTGGTCAAGCCTATTAGCTATGTATATATATACATAGGTTGTATTAGGGTTTTTGATATAGTAGAATCCAATTGGTCTTCACTCTCTAAATCTCTCTCTCTTTTCTCTCTTATTCCAATGCCAACCAAGGGTTACTGCCCTCTTTTCTTTATTCTTCTTTGGTTTACTGATTTAACACCTAGTTCTATGCAAGAGATTAGTCCTCGACTATGGATCAGAGCAGTCATTGGGCATAACAATTGGTATTAGAGCGGTATTGAATTTCTAATAATTGGTATTAGAGCAGTACAACAGGTTGAGTGGTGCAGTAGGTTGAGTATGGAGGAAGAAGAAAATCAGGTCTCAGCAGAGGATCAGTAATGAGGATTAGACCTAAGGTTTCTCTAGATTTTGTGAGGAAGAAAGAGATCTAGAGGCTGTTGTCCAGTCTCCCTAGTCAGGTATTATTTTTTAGATCTACCTATTATGCTATTTTTGATTCAGATTGATCATGGAAAGCAGCAGTTTTAAGGTTGGATTTGAAAAGTTTGACAAAAAAGAAAGTTTCACCATGTGGAAGGTTAGGATGGAGGATCTACTAGTACATATAGGGCTAGATTCAACCTTAGATGATATGAAGGAAATTCCATCTCATGGGTTTCAGTATGCATGCAGAAATTTCAAGAATTTTAAGTTAGAATTGAATTGCACTGGAAAAGAAATTTCAAATCTGAATTATCTACCTCATTCTAGGACAACCATTTTGCATAACATTTAATCATTATGCCAGGGCAACCTTATGTTAGAACAATCTAAAAAATTCAGATCAAATATTAGATCTAATCTAACAAGCATGCATAGAGATCAAATCTTAAAATAAACCAGACATCATCATTAATTACAAGATTAAAGATTTAAAATAGAATCTAAATTTCATACCTTTACACGAATAGATCTTCACCATGATTTGATAGTCCATAGATGTCTTCGAGGTCCTATCATAGCCACACAAGCATTCAGCCTTTACAAGTATCCACTGAGGCTAATCTGAATAGGAAGACTCGATCTCACCAGGGTGCTAGCTTTCTTGTAGAGATCGCTCCCTAGATTGTTGAATTGGTTTGATCTTTTGATTCTCTTCTCAAGAAAAACAAATAGATCTACAGGAGGATGACAAAATCAGATCAGATTTTATTTCATTTTTGTTTTTCTCTTCTTAAGAGAAAATCAAAGATTTACTTAAGAAGATAGGATATCAGATCTCTTGTTCTTCCTTCTTGTCCAACCCTTGGACTAGATCTGAGGAGAGGAAGAGGAGAACCTTTTGTCCATCTCATGAACTAAGAGAAAGAGAATAAAAATAAAATCAAATTTGATTTTATTCATGTCCAACTCTTAGACATCTTTGTAAGAGAAGAAGAGGAAGATTTGTCCAACTCTTGGACAAGGAGAGAGGGAGAGAAGTTACCTTCAACAACCAACAACTTGGTTGTCAGAAAGAAAAGATAGGAGGAAGGAAGAAGTGGCATCCCATCCCATCTCCATGCCTTGTTTTCTCACACCAATCCCTTGGGTCATCCATGCTTTTGATCCCTATCTCGAGGAGGTGCCACAACCTATCCCTTCATTTAAATAGAGTTAGGATTTGTTTGGAGTCTTAGAGATAGACGTGAAGTCTATCTCTTATTGCCGCCCACCCTTCTCCATGCACTCTCTTTATTCCATGCCAATACTAAGAAGAGATGCCACATTAAAAGGGAAGAGTCCTTTTGCATGTGGTCCTCTTAATAGATAAAGTCTAAAGTGGTTTGGGTTCAAATCCAAATAAAATTTGAAGTCCAAATAAGTTTGCGTTTCATCATAAATCAAGTCCAATCCTATTAGACTAATGAAACCCTTGAAATCATATCTAATCAAATTAAATCTAATTTAATTTGACTAGGATCCAATCCAAATCAAACAATGCTAAAGATTATGTCAAACCTAATCCATATAGGTTTGGGTCAAGTATTCATTAGGTCTAATCTCATTAGACTTATGAAACCTAATTGGAGTCAAACTCAAACTAAAACTAATCAAATTATATCTGATTTAATTTGATTAGGATCGAATCCTAATATTTGATCAAATCAAATAATATGCAATAATTATAATTTAGTCCTCCTATAACTTACTAACTGTTAGTAAGTTTTGAATGTAACTTTTACATTTAAGTTCAATCATCAATCATATTGATAATTGAATTCTTTGCGATTTGATAGAGTTTCAGTTCTAGTGGAACTCTAGAGTCTTAATCCAATGGAACTTTTTTTGATCAGTCAAGATCTGTTTTGTATGTGATTTTGTATATTCTATTTTGTCTAAGATATATTTTGATCTACATCAAATATTATTGAAACTTCTTTCAATGGATTGGAACAATTTTAACTCATAAATTGAGAATTATTGATCATCAAAATAATTCTCGTTAGTCATATAATCCTCCCGTGATGTTTATTAGCATATAGTGGTAACCCAGTAAAATAGAAGAATGAATCTCTAGGTGTAGTTACCATGTGATTCAGTCTTCTATCGTGAGTCTCGACAAGATGGAGGTTATAGAAAAACTTGTCAAACTCCATCACCTATCATATGTAAGATTTATTCGACTTGAGTTTATTTGTGAAACCTGATGGAAACTCTTTTTCATTATTCATACTGCTCTGATCAAGATCTTCCAAACTCAATCTCATAAATCACATAGGACTACTCCTTGACTACTAAGGTCGATAGTGTTAGATGTATGCCCTAGAAACTAGATTGACTGATACTTGTAAATATTTTTTTAGAATATTTTTATAATTTTGACTTATAATTAATAAAATGGGTTATTTCTTCTATCACATTTGTATATTAAAGTGTTCGTGATATATTCATTGGGTTAATAGATATGATAATACATATTCTCAAGAGTTGAGAATTTAAAACATGTGTTGTCGTAATTAACTCATAAACAACTCTCGATCATAGGATCATCATGAGGATGGTGATTGATCTGAAAGATTGTATACAATTATTTTCTTAAGATAGATGAGTCTTAAGTCTATGGTGTGAAGACACTGGAGCAAGCATTCAGGTGCTTTTGAGAATAAGGATACTGAGCATGGCCACCTCAAATAGTCATAAGGAAGTCTATCTTCTCATCAATGGCTAGCTCGATACTGCAATTATGTGTTTGGTTCATTAACCTAAGATGCATCGATAGTTCATCTTAAGGGTGTTATAGTTTGATTACACCATAACTTGATCTCCTAATCATTTAGAATCTTGTGGTGTATATTGGCTATAGCATATTCATTGTAGGAATTAGATCGCACCAAGATGAGATATATCAACCTTTATAGAGGAGTAGTCCTATGATGATCATGAGATTGAGTCCTAAAGTCCATGGCCATGGCAATGTGAAATAATAGAAAAGAATTTTTATTAGGGTTTCACATCGAACTAGAATCAAATGATTCATTCATATAATAGGTGTTGGGTCTGATGAGTTCACCTTGACCTAGATCCTATCGGAGCTCATGATAGAAGAACCCAGTCAGACAATTGGCTACACTGAGAGATTCATATTCGGTTCTGATGGATTGCCACCACATACTATTAGATATCACTGGTAGATTTTAAAATCAATTAGAATTATCTTGATGATAGACGGTTTTAATTGAATGAATCTAAAAGAGTTCAGATCCATCAAAAGGTATTTTGATGATGTTGATGATGAAGATCATGACATGTCTGTTACTATACAAAATTGAACCTCATTAGATTGTACAAACAAGAATTTAGATCTGGATGTCATTAATTAGGCTAATATGGTTTGATTAATTTAGATTAGATCCAATTAAGTTCAAGAAAATCGTGCTAGCACATGATTGGACCTAACTTTCTTCTTCTATGGATTTCTTGATTGGTCTAGACTCAGTCAAATGATATTTGGTTCATCCAAGAATCCTGTAGGAATTTGTACTAGTCTGACTGAACCTTGTTCTTATTAGACCAGGCCTTGTCCTAATCTCTAGTGAGGAGCATCAGGATAAGATCATTTTGACTTGATCTTGTGCTTAAAGAAAGGAGGGGCACACACCCTTGGAGTTTTTCTTAGGGCATGCATCCCAGGTGGTTTCATGGAGAGAGAAGGGTGCACACCCCTCCCTGGCATATGCCCCTTGTGGATAAGAATAAGGAGGTTGGGAGGTTACCTATTTAAAATGGTTTGAATGTGTCAAATGGAGTTTAAAATAATTCAAACTTTTGGAAATTAGTTTCCTGCGCCAACCCTCTCTTTTCCAAATTTTTATGGCATATTTCTTATGGAATCTTGTGTGACAAAATGCATGAACAATCAGATAGGGGGCGCGGAGGCCTTGGGAGAGTCCTGCTTTAAGCAAGTTGACTCGTTCAATTGCTTAAAGTAGCAGGACTCTAGGACTAAAATTTTTCTATAACTTGAGACCATGGCCAAAGGGTTTGGCCATTCTATTCTCCACGCCTAGACCCTATCTTTCTCCTTCATGCCTTCTCTTCCACCTCTTCTTCCTCTTCTCCATACCCAAGTGTTGGGCAAATCAGCATTCTCAGTGTTGAAGTGTTGTCAGTGCAAGATCGTGTTGAAGAAGTCCCAATCATGTGTCAATCGATTTGTTGCCATAGATTAGATCAAAGGTCCAATCAAGAGATCCAGATTCTAATTTGTTGAGATGAGATCCAAAAGGAGGAGACCTCCAGATCTGACCTTTGTGGATGCTGGTAGAGGTCGGACATGTGTTAGATGTGTACCCTAGAAGTCAGATTGGCTGACACTTATAATACACTTCTAAGAATAATTTTATAATTTTGACTATAAATTAATAAAAGAATTATTTTCTATCATAGTGTGTTTTTAAAGTATCTGTGATACATCCTTTGAGTTAATGGTAATGACAATTCATATTTTTAAGAGTTGAAAATTTAAGACTTGAATTTTCATAATTAACTCATAAACTACTCCCGACCGTAGGATCATCACGAGGATGGTGATTGATCTGGAAAGTTAGTATATGATCACTTTCTTAGGATAGATGTATCTTGAATCTATGGTGTAGAGATATCGAAGCGAGAGTATAGGTACTTGTTAGAGAATGAGAGCACTGAGCGTGACCACCTCAAGTAGTCATGAGGAAGTCTACCTTCTCGTCGATGACTAACTCGATGCTACAGTGGTGTGTATGGTTCTTTGATCTAAGGTGCATCGATAGTTCATCTTGAAGGTATTATAGTTTACCTACACCATAACTCAGTCTTCTAGCCATTCGAAATCCTAAGATGTATGTTGGCTATAGCATGTTCATTGTAGGAATTGGATTGCACCAATAAGAGGATCTATCTACCTCGGTAGATGAGGAGTAGCCCTATGATAATCATGAGATTGAGTCCTTAAACCCATGGCCATGGCAAAGTAAAGATGGTAGAAAGAGTTTTTATTAGGATTTTACATTGGACTCAAATCGAATGATTAATTCATATGACGGACATTGGGTTTGACGTATTTACCTTAATCTTAATCTTGTCGGGGCTCAAGATAGAAGAACCAATCACATAGGTAACTACACCAAGAGATTTGCTTTCAATTTTGATGGATTGCCACCACATACTGCTAGGTGTCACTAGTGAATTTTGGAAGAAATTAGAATGATTTTGATGATCAATCATTCTAATTGTATGAATCAAAAGAGTTCTGGTCCATCAAAAGGTATTTTGATGATGTCGATGATGAAGATCGCGACATATCTCATTACCATATAGAATTTAACCTAACTGGATCATATAAACAAGGGTTTAGATCTGAATATCATCAATTGAGCTAACCCAGTTCGATTGATTTGGATTAGATTCAATCAGGTTCAAGGTAATCATGCTAGCACACGATTGAGCCAAACTTTCTCCTTAAGAAATCTTTCTGATTGATCACAACCAAATCAAATTTTATTTGACTCATTCTTATATTTTGAATGGATTTATTTTTATCTAATTGGAATAAGTCCAGGTCAGATTAATTATAGAAATTAAATCCATTCATAGTCAAATTGGACTAGGATTAAAAGTTGATCTATTTGAGAGAATTAAGGGTTACCTGATCAGATGCTTTTAGAAAACTTTTTAGGAATCATTTTGATCTAATTTTTAGATATGTGATAGGGTACAAATTATACATTGGGGGTACCAAATTTTATGATTTTTGAAGATATTTAGACTAAGTTATGATTGAGTTTGATTCGGATCAAACTCTTGAGGGAAGAGTCCTAGGCGCAGTGGACTCTTCCTTATCTACTCATGCTGGCACCTTTTAGATTGATTTTTGGTATCAAAATCAGATAAGATCTAGATGGAGATCAGGTCTAGAAGTCCCAATGGTCGAAAAAAAGAGGATTTTGTTCAAACAGGGACTCTAACTTGGTGCTATGCTTTTGTATAAGAACCCTTGCACCAAGGTTCTTCATGTAGAAATATTTTTTTATATCCAAAGGCTATCATTCTAGATATCCCATGCCACCTCTATCCTTTCTCTCCTTCTCTTCTACATGCCTAAAAGGTTAGGCACAAATCGGAGAAGAAGATCCAATCAAATTTATAAAGAGTATAGCATCTACGTGACGGTGTTTGTGAGACGGACACGCTGCCTTCAAAAATTTTTTGAAGGACTTCCACATCAGATTCAGATATGATCTTTGGAGAAAAAATTTATGAGGAGAAGATGTCTAGATTCTTCCTAAGTGGATATCGATAGAGGCCAGGTGTGTACGTGGCTCCTTTCAGAACCTCATGAATATTAGGATCATTATAGGGTAATCAGATTATCCAAATAAGGTATGAAATTAAATTAGATTTAATTTTATTTTAATCTTAATACTAGATTACCATAATCAAATTTGAGCACTCTTAGATTTGGTTGGATCATTTAAAAATTTTTTAGAAAAATTCATCTCAGATCTGATCAGATCTGCATGATCTTGCGATGGAAAATAGGTTTTTTCCTTCAACTGGTATCAAAGTTGCATTAGCAGTTCTTCAGATCTACCTTAGATCTAATTTTATTTTTATTTATAAGCTAATATTAAAATATTTTAGATATCACATCAGATGTGATTAGATCTGAAATCAAAAAATTAAAAAAATTAAATCATTTAGATCTAATATGTATGAGATACATGACTAGACTAGGTATAGAATAGTTTTATGTGTAGTCTAGTATGATCATGTATTTAATTTGGTTAAATATAATTTTATATCTATTTAATTTTTATTTTTTTGATATTATAATTATTATAATCAGATCTAAAAAGATAAAAAATAAAATTTTTAATTTTTATTTTATTTCATATGAGATAAGAAAGATGCATGTTTAGACTATTTATAGAATAGTTCTATAAGATGTCTAGAATAGTTTTAATTTTGATATGATCAAATTTAAAGTTTAGTTTTTAGATTTAATATGTGATATTTCAGATATGAAAGTATGCATGTTGATGATACATGAGATGTATGCAAGACATATATTAGTTAGATCTTTTTATATGTGATATATGATCTAACTAGTTTTGTAGTAGAAAATTATAATTATGATGAATGAGTTCCCCATGGCCATCTGATCATAAGAATAAAGTAGGGTTTAAAGGCCCTCTCCTTCCATGATGGGATATTTTTATGGCGTGTAGGGGTGTTGCACGTTCGTTCTTAATAAAAAATCAGAACTTATTTTTCTATAAAATTTTAGATCTTGAAATCCTAGGATTTTTATTATATATTTTATTCATGAACCCAAAACTTAATTAAGAATTAAGATTATAAAATTAATTTGATCTAAAAATTATGAATTTTTAGATCTAAGATATATTCATAAAATTGGATTCAGATTTGGATAGCTCAATTAGGTCTAGCGGTTGATCAAACCAAATCAAGAGTTGGTTAGGTGGGATCAAAGAAAACTTAGATTTGATTAGTCTAATAGGATTGAGTCTGGATCAAGATCGAATCACATTGAGATGTGACTTGATCAAGTCAAGACCTAATTTGGCTCCATGGTTCAAGCCTAGATTGTAGGCTAACCCAATTGATTCTGATTCGATAATTTGGTGTCTAAGGTAAGTCTGGCAGGTATGATTGATTGATTTTTAATTGGGAGCTACTCAATCTGAATGCATTCTTGTCGAGTTAATAATATATTCCTTTCATCTGTCTCACTTACTTGGCCATTTATGTCAAACCAGTTCTAATTTAAGGTGGCTAACAATTCAAGCCAACCCGTGCCACTAAGTTGGTCATAATTATTATGACTAAGTCAAGTCAAGTTTAAAAAGATCTAAATTAAATCTTCCTAAGAAAATATTAAGTCCAAGGTCTTCCACCATTGTAGATGTGCGGGCCCTTTCTAGGGTTGATTGTTCTCGATCGGATATAGTGGTTCAGTTGCACCAAAAAGACATAACCATGTCTATTAGGCATTGGATGCTATGGGTTGGAGGATGGGTTGGGCTCAATATTTTGGATACAGTGAGGAATCCAATCAAGAATCTAATTTATGCAAATGGTAGGTTTGACTTAACTAAGGAGTGGAGAAATATTCCGAGCATGGTGAGCTTCATGAATTAGAGATCAAGTTTTGGGTGCACCATGATTAGAGAATCATTGGATAAAAGTTGTCCATTGATCAGTTGACGCATCACTAATAACTATTAGGTGAGGTGGTGAGCCAATTGGTGGGACCGCACCATCCACTAGAAATCAATGATCATAAAGATTTTTGCATCTTTATCAAGGGAGTGTAGGGATTTGAGTAAATAGTGGAAGCCTAATTTATTTCAAAATAAAATTTTTAAATAAATTGGTTAAGTCTAATTATAAAATCTAACAAAAAGCTTTGACTCTCTACAGAAAGATGTCTGCATCCAACCCACTAGCCCATATCCTAGCCACCCATAAGCTGACTGGATCCAACTACAAGGATTGGCTCCAAAACTTTAAAATTATTTTGCATTCTGAGAAGTTGACTCATGTGTTGGAATAGGATCTTTCCACCTTACCAGTCCATCCATCCACTGATCAGAGAGCATCTCTCGAGAAGTGGATGAATGAAGATAACAAAGCCAGGTATTACATGTTGGGTTTGATGTCTGATGAGCTCCAGCGCCAACATGAAGACATTAAGACTAGCCGCCAAATGTTGGCTCATCTATAAGAGTTGTTTGGTGAACAGAGTAGTGCAGCCAAATATCATGTCACTAAAAGACTATTTAAGGCTTAAATGCATGATGGGTAGTCGATCCAAGATCATTATCTGATGTTGATCATGGACTTAGAAGAGCTTGAGAAGCTCGATGTCAAGTTAGATCAGGATCTGTAGACTAACATAATTCTACAGTTCTTGACTGATGCATATGGGCAGTTCATCATGAATTACTATATGCATAAACTTCAAAATACTCTGGCCGAGCTTATGAACATGCTGGTGCTAAAGGCTCAGTACTTGCTATGGAGCAGATTTCTTCTAAGAGAAAGTCTTTTAGAAAGAAGAAGAAGTCTGTGAAGAAGCAGAAGGTGGATGGTAGGAAGAAGAAGAAGGCAGAGCCAAAGAAGGTTGCTGATAAAGAAAAATATTTTCATTACAATACTGATGGCCATTGGAAGCAGAGCTGCCCTGTTTACCTGGCCAACCTGAAGAATAAGGAGGCAAGTCCTTCTAGAGGTATGCTCAGTATAGAATCTAATCTTGTGATTTCTTCTACATTCAGTTGGATACTTGACTTTGGTTCTAGTGCTCACTTATGCACTTCTATGCAGGATCTTGAGGATAGCAGGAGGCTGAGGGATGGTGAGATGATCCTATGCATCAAAAATGGAGCAAGAGTTGCAGCTGTGGCCGTGGAATCCTATCCTCTATGATTATAGTCAGGATTAGACTTAGTACTTAGGGTCTATTTTTATGTGCCTGCAGTAAGCAGGAATTTAATTTTTATTTCATGTTTGGCATAGGAAGGCTATGTAATTTATTTTCTTAAGGATCATTATAATATTCTTTATGAAAGAAATAAAATTACAAGTGGTTTCCTTATAAATGATCTCTATCAGTTATATATTGATATTTCTATTTTTAGTATCAAGCAAAATGTGAATGCCATAGGATCAAAGTGACCTAGGGATAGTCTAAATGATAGGTATCTTTGGCATCTTAAGCTAGGTCATATAGCTGAAGACAGGATTAACAAATTAGAGAAATTTGGACTATTGAGTCCATTGACTTCTGAGTCATATCCGATTTATGAATCATGCCTTCATAGCAAAATGACCAAGCTTCCTTTTGTGGGACATGGGAAAAGGGTTACAGACCTACTTGCTCTTGTACATACTGATGTATGCGGCCCGTTTGATATGCCAACCAGAGATAATTACATCTATTTCATCACCATTACCAATGATTTATCTTGATATGGGTATGTGTATTTGATGCGACACAAGTCTGAAGCTTTTAAAAAATTTAAGAAATTCAGACTTGAATAGAAAAATAAATAAAAAAAATCCATTAAGGTTCTTCGATCAGATTGAGGAGGTGAATACCATAGTCAAAAATTCCTAGACTATCTTAAGGATAATGGCATAATCTCTCAATGGACTCCACCTGGAATGCCTCAACTTAACGGGGTTTTAGAATGGAGAAACCGGATCCTATTAGATATGGTTCGATCCATGATGAGTTTCACGGATCTTCCTAAGTTTCTTTGGGGACATAGTCTATTGACTACTATATATCTGCTGAATAGAGCTCCATCTAAAGTCATTTCTACCACACCATATTATTAGATATGTGTGCCCTAGAAGCTAGAATTGACTAACACTTGTAATACACATCTAAGGGCAAAATTATAATTTTGACTATAAATAATAAAATAGGTTATTTTCTATCACAGTGTGCATTTGAAAGTATCTATGATACATGAAGGGAAATCCTAATTTCTCGGTCCAGGTTCGTTCAGATCTGATCAGATCAAGAGATATATTTCAAAAATTTTTCTCTTAATCCCAATCAGATCTTGATATATTTTAGATCTGATTCTTATTATTTTAATAAAATAAAATTAAAATATAAATTAAATCAAATTTAATTTACCTGATCTGGGTAATCCTATTATCCTGTTGATGATCCTATTTGCAGCGGAAGGTTCTGGATCTTAGCCACGCAAGCGCCTGGCCTCTATCGGTATCCACTCAGGTTGGATCTGGAGATCCTCTTCTTCTCTATCATGCCTCCAAAAATCAAATTTAGATCTGATTTGGAGGATCTTCAAAACTCTTTTTGAAGATGAGCAGTCGTCCTTTGCAGCAGCGCAGCCTTCTTACTTTTGATCGCCTTTCTTTGATCTGAATCGCACCAACCAAGGTCCAAAACTCCTTTTGGACGTGGAGAGCAAGGGGAGAAGGTGGTTTGGCATGGAGAGGGAGGGGAGAGGCAGCCTTGGGGCATGGGGAAACTATGATCTCATCATATCTCTTAATCTGAGTTGGATACAGGGATCTTATTTATAGACTAGCTATGATCCAACTCCTCTTCTTCCCAACCAATCACAACCCTTTGTGAAATCAGATCTAAATCTGATTGGTGGGAATAGAGACCCTTGGATTCCTACTTAGAGGGTGCCTAAGACCAGTCAAAGTTGGTTCTTAGAAGAACTCTAATTGGAATCCAAAAAGAAGATGGAGTCCTTGTCCAACAAGGACTCCTAGGCGCCTCCAACTTGGGCACACGCCTAGGGTGGCGTGCGCCCTTCTCTTTGTCAGGTTCTGGTAGGAGGATAGGCCCCCACTAGCTCTCCAATAGGTGCATGACATGTGGTCAAAAGTCAAACTATCAATGGTCAATGTTTGACCAGTCAAAGGTAGACTTTTGACCAAAGTCAAAGAACAAGAAATGGCAGGTGACCAAAAAATGGCAGGTAATGTCTTACAAATAAGACAACCTTTTCTGACTTGGACAACCTCTAGTCAGACCATATGAAGGCCTCTGATTGAGCACAAACTCCTTTGGCTCAGACAGGACAACTTATTTATGATAGCAAAAGAAGAACGTTAGGTTCAATCGAGTGCTAGCACGATTTTCTTGAACCTAATTGAATCTCATTCAGATCAATTGAACTAGATCAATTCAATTGATGATCACCAGATTCAAACCCTTATTTGTGTGACCCAGTTTGGTTCAGTTCTATATGGTAATGGTGTTAGATATATGTGCCCTAGAAGCCAGAATTGGCTGACACTTGTAATACACTTCTAGGGGCAAAATTGTAATTTTGACTATAATTAATGAAATGGGTTATTTTCTATCACACCTGTGTATTTAGTGTCTATGATACATCCTTTGAGTTAATGGTAATGATAATTCATATTTTCAAGAGTTGAAAATTTAAGACATGAATAATCATTATTAACTCATAAACAGCTCCCGACCATAGGATCATCACGAGGATGGTGATTGATCCTGGAAGGTTGGTGTACGATCGCTTCTCTTTAGTAGATGAGTCTTGAGTCTACGGTGTGGAGACACCGGAGCGAGAGTACAGGTACTCGTTAGAGAATGAGGGCACTGAGCGTGACCACCTCGAGTAGTCATTAGGAAGTCTACCTTCTCGTCAATGACTGACTCGATGCTGCAGTAGTGTGTCTGGTTCTTTGACCTGAGATGCATCGGCAGTTCACCTTGAGGGTGTTATAGTTTGACTACACCATTACTCGGTCTCCTAGCCATATGGAACCCTGAGGTGTATGTTGGCTATAGCATGTTCATTATAGGAACTGGATTGCATCAAGATGGGATCTATCTACCTCGGTGGTAGAGGAGTAGCCCTATGATGATCATGAGAATCAAGTCCAGAAATCCATGGCCATGGTAGAGTGAAATAATAGAAAGAGTTTCTATTTAGATTTTCACATTGGACTCGAATCGAATGATTACATCATATGACAGAGACTAGGGTTTGACGAGTTCACCTTAACCCTAATCTGATCGGGGCTCAAGATAGAAGAACTTAATCACACAGGTAGCTGCACCAAGAGGTTCGCATTCAGCTCTGATGGGTTGCCACCATATACTGCTAGGTGTCACTGGTGGATTTTGGGAGCAATTAGAATGATTTAGATGATCGATCATTCTAGCTGTTCGAATCAGAAGAGTTCTGATCCATCGAAAGGAGTTTCGATGATGTCTATGATAGAGATCATGACATATCCCATTACCATACAGAACTGAACCTAACTGGGTCACACAAACAAGGGTTTGAATCTGGTGATCATCAATTGAACTGATCTAGTTCAATTGATCTGAATGAGATTCAATTAGGTTCAAGGAAATCGTGCTAGCACTCGATTGAACCTAACGTTCTTCTTTTACTATCATAAATAAGTTGTCCTGACTGAGCCAAAGGAGTTTGTGCTCAATCAGAGGCCTTCATATGGTCTGACTGGAGGTTGTCCAAGTTAGAATAGGTTGTCTTATTTGTAAGACATTACCTGCCATTTTTGGTCACCTGCCATTTCTTGTTCTTTGACTTTGGTCAAAAGTCTACCTTTGACTGGTCAAACGTTGACCATTGACCCTTTGACTTTTGACCACATGTCATGCACCTATTGGAGAGCTGGTGGGGGCTTGTCCCCCTGCCAGAACCTGGCAAGGAGAAGGGCGCACGCCAAGGGTGGCGTGAGCCCAAGTAGGAGGCGCCTAGGAGTCCTTGTTGGACAAGGACTCCACCTCCCTTTTGGATTCCAATCAGAGTTCTACTAAGAATCCAGTTTGACTGGTCTTAGGCGCCCTCTAAGGAGGAATCCAGGGGTCTCTATTCCAACCAATCAGATTTAGATCTGATTTCACAAAGGGTTGTGATTGGTTGAGAGGAAGAGGAGTTGGATCACAAGAGGTCTATAAATAAGACCCTGCGCCCAACCCTAATTCTAATGCAATTCAATAGAGATTTCCCATGCCCCAAGGCTGCCTCTCCCCTCTTCCTCCATGCCTAAACTTCTCCTCCTTCTCCTCTCCACGTCCAAAAGGGTTTTGGATTTAGGTTGGTGCGATTCAGATCAAGGAAAGGCGATCAAAATCAAGAAGGCTGCGCTGCTGCAAAAGGACGACTGCAGATCTTCAAAAGAGTTTTGAAGATCCTCCAGATCAGATCCAGATCTGATTTTTGGAGGTGTGATAGAGAAGAAGAGGATCTCTAAGATCCAACCTGAGTGGATACCGATAGAGGCCAGGCGCTTGCATGGCTAAGATCCAGAACCTTCCGCTGCAATCAGGATCATCTACAGGGTAATAGGATTACCCAAATTAGGTAAATTGAATTTAATTTAATTTATCTTGTTTTATTTTATTTATTAAAATAATAAGAATCAGATCTAAAACATATCAAGATCTGATTGAGATCAAGAGAAAATTTTTGAAATATATCTCTTGATCTAATCAGATCTGGACGAACCTGGACCGGGAAATCAGGATTTCCCTTCAACTGGTATCAGAGCCATGGTTCTAGATTGTTTAGATCTGATTTTAATTTTATTTTAATTAGAAAATAAAGTGATTTCAGATGTCACATGAGATGTGATCAGATCTGAAATCAGAAAAATTAAAATTAAATGATTTGGATCTAAGAACATGAAGATATGCATGACTAGTTCTAGAATAGAATAGTTCTATAGAATAGTTTTGCATGTCTTTGATTTAATCTGATTAAATCATATTTTAGATCTTCTTATTTACTATTTTCTGATATTATAAGTGTTATAATAACATCTGATAAACAGCAAATAAAAATTATTTAATTTTAAATATCATATGAGATATGATAGATGCATGACTAGACTAATTGTAGAATAGTTCTACATAATTATCTAGATTAGAATTTATTTTGATTAGATCAATTTAAATCTAATTTTTTCAGATTATTATGTGATAATTTAGATCTGAAAACATGCATGAATTGATACATGAGATGTATGCAAAATATGCCTTGATTAGATCTAAATTTGTATATGAGATATATGATATAGATCTATAACTGTTTTGTAGATTTACATGTTCCTGATTAAGGCGTTCCTCTTGGCCGTCCGGTCATAAGAACGAAGAAGGGTTTGAAGGCCCTCTCTTCCCATTCGATGGGGTGTTCTTATGACGTGTAGGGGTGCTGCGTGTTTGTCCTTAATCAGAAATCCAAAACTTACTTTCTGCAAAACCCTAGATCCTGAAACCCTAGGATTTATTGTGCATATTTTGTTTATGAACCCAACTTAATTAAGAATTAAGTTTATGAAATATTAATTAGGTCTAAAATTGAGAATTTCAGATCTAAGACATATTCATAATACTGGGTTCGGGCTTGGGTAGCTCAATTAGGTCTAAGCGGTTGATCAAACCGAATCAAGAGTTGGTTAGATGGGATCAACAATGCTTAAATTGACCAGCCTAATAGGATTAAGTCTGGGTCAAGATTGAGTCACGATCAAGCAAGACCTAATTAGGCTCAGAGGTTAGAGTCTGGATTGTAGGCTAACCCAATTGGTTCTGACTCAACAATTTGGTGTCTAAGGTAAGTTTGGCACAGACGACCGACTGGTTTTTAATTGGAAGCTACTCGACCTGAATGCGTTCTTGTGCGAGTTAACGGCATATTCCTTCCACCGGATCTCACTTACCTGGCCATATCTGTTGACACAGTTCTGATCTGAGGTGGTCAATAATCCGAGCTGACCCATGCCACTAGGTTAGTCATAATTGTTATGACTAAGCCAAGTCTAGTTTAATGAGACCTGAATCAATTCTCCCTAAGAAAAGATTAAGTCTGAGGTCTTCCACCATTGTAGACGTGCGGGCCCTTCCCGGGGTTGATTGTTCTCGGCTGGATACAGTGGCTCAGTTGCACCGGGAAGATGCAACCATGTCTATTAGGCATTGGATGCTATGGGCTGGAGGATGAGTTGGGCTCAATATTCCGGATACGGTGAGAGACCCAATTAGGAACCCAAGTCTATGCAAATGGTGGGTCTGACTTAACTAAGGAGTGGATCAATATTCCGGATACGGTGAGATTCATGAATTAGAGACCAAGTTTGGGTGCACCATGATTAGAGAATCATTGAACAAGAGTTGTTCACTCATTGGCTAACCCATCACCAATAACTGTTAGGTGAGGTGATGAGTCAGTTGGTGAGACCGCACCACCCACTAGAAATCATCAATCGCGGAGATTTTTGCATCTCTACAGAGGGAGTGTAGGGATCCGAGAAAATAGTGGGAGCTAATTTGTTTAAAAATAAAATCCCTAAACAAATTGGTCAAGTCAAAATTACAGTATCTAACTAGAATCTTTGACTCTCTACAGGAAAATGTCTGCGTCCAACCCACTGGCACGTATCCTAGACACACATAGACTGACTGGACCCAATTATAAAGATTGGCTCAGGAACTACAAAATTGTTTTGGGTTCAGAGAAGTTAACACATGTTATGGACCAGGACCCTCCCACCTTACCAGCTCGTCCATCCACTGAACAGAGAGCGTCTCTGGAAAAATGGATTGACGAAGACAATAAGGCCAGATACTACATGTTGGGCTCGATGTCTGATGAGCTCCAGCGCCAACATGAAGATATCGGGACTGCTCGCCAAATGTTGGCTCACCTGCAGGAGATGTTTGGTGAACAGAGTCGCGCAGCCAAATATCAAGTCACAAAACGACTTTTTAAGGCTAAGATGCGTGATGGGCAGTCAGTCCAAGATCACTGTCTGACAATGATCAAGGACATGGAAGAGCTTGAGAAGCTCGGTGTGAAGTTGGACTTGGATTTGCAGAACGATATTATTCTGCAATCCTTGACTGATGCATATGGGCAATTCATCATGAATTACCACATGCATAAACTTCAAAATTCCTTGGCCGAGTTGATGAATATGCTGGTTACCGCTGAGCTTTCTATGAAAGGTTCTAAAGGCTCAGTTCTTGCTATGGAACGGACTTCTTCCAAAAGAAAGTCTTATGGAAAGAAAAAGAAGTCTGTGAAAAAGCAAAAGGTAGAAGGATCAAAGAAGAAGAAGGCAGAATCGAAGAAGAAGATCGATGGCAAAGGAAAGTGTTTCCATTGCAACAGCGACGGCCATTGGAAGCGAAACTGCCCTACTTACCTGGCCACCCTGAAGAACAAGAAGGAAGGTCCTTCTGGAGGTATGCTCGTTATTGAGTCTAACCTTACGGTTTCTTCTGCATCCAGTTGGGTGCTTGACTCTGGTTCTAGTGCTCATCTGTGCACTTCTATGCAGGGTCTTGAGGATAGCAGGAGGCTGAGGGATGGAGACATGATCCTACGCGTCGGTAATGGAGCAAGAGTTGCTGCAGTAGCCGTGGGAACATACCCTCTGCGATTACCATCTAGTTTAGACTTAGTTTTAAAAGACTGTTATTATGTGCCTGCAGCTAGCAGGAATTTGATTTCTGTTTCATGCTTAGCACAAGAAGCTTCCACTATTTTCTTGGATCCCTACACTCCCTCTGCTGTAAGAGATGCAAAATCTCCATGATTAATGATTTCTAGTGGGTGGTGCGGTCTCACCAACTGACTCATCACCTCACCTAATAGTTATTGGTGATGGGTTAGCCAATGAGTGAACAACTCTTATTCAATGATTCTCTAATCATGGTGCACCCAAACTTGGTCTCTAATTCATGAAATCTCACCGTATCCGAAATATTGACTCACTCCTTAGTTAAGTCAGACCCACCATTTGCATAGACTGGGTTCCTAATTGAGTCTCTCATCGTATCCGGAATATTGAGCCCAACTCATCCTATAGCCCATAGCATCCAATGCCTAATAGACATGGTTGCATCTTTCCGGTGCAACTGAGCCACTGTATCTAGCCGAGAACAATCAACCCCAGGAAGGGCCCGCATATCTATAATGGTGGAAGACCTCAGACTTAATCTTTTCTTAGGGAGAATTGGTTTAGGTCTCATTAAACTAGACTTGGCTTAGTCATAACAATTATGACTAACCTAGTGGCATGGGTTAGCTCGAATTATTGACCACCTCAGATCAAAATTGTGTCAACAGATATGGCCAGGTAAGTGAGATCGGTGGAAGGAATATGCCATTAACTCGTACAAGAACGCATTCAGGTCGAGTAGCTTCCAATTAAAAAACCATAGTCGGTCGTCTTGCCAAACTTACCTTAGACACCAAATTGTTGAGCCAGAACCAATTGGGTTAGCCTAAATCCAGACTCTAACCTCTGAGCCTAATTAGATCTTGCTTGATTGGTGACT
The DNA here is from genome assembly GCA_006176705.1 of Cocos nucifera. NCBI lineage: Eukaryota > Viridiplantae > Streptophyta > Magnoliopsida > Arecales > Arecaceae > Cocos > Cocos nucifera. The sequence goes on along the minus strand of QRFJ01000933.1, from coordinate 146,539 downwards.
CGATCTTGACCCAGACTTAATCCTATTAGGCTGGTCAATTTAAGCATTGTTGATCCCATCTAACCACTCTTGATTCGATTTGATCACCGCTTAGCCCTAATTGAGCTACCAAGCCCGAACCCAGTATTATGAATATGTCTTAGATCTGAAATTCTTAATTTTAGATCTAAATTAAAATTCCATAAACTTAATTTTAATTAAGTAGGGTTCATAAACAAATATGCATAATAAATTCTAGGATTTCAGGATCTAGGGTTTTGCAGAAAGTAAGTTTTGGATTTCTGATTAAGGACGAACACAGCAGCACCCCTACACATCATAAGAACACCCATCGAATGAAGAAAGAGGGGCTTTAAAACCCTTCTTCGTTCTTATGACCGGACGGCCAAGAGGAATGCCTTAATCAGGAACATTAATACTACAAAAAAATATAGATCTATATCATATATCTCATATATAAAAGTAGAATCTAATCAAGGCATATTTTGCATACATCTCATGTATCATATCATGCATGTTTTCAGATCTAAATTATCTCATAATAATCTAAAAAATTAGATTTAAATTGATCTTATCAAAATAAACCTAATCTAGAAACTATTGTAGAACTATTCTACAACTAGTCTAGACTATGCATTAATCAATCTCATATGATTTTCAAAAATTAAATAATTTTATTTTGATATTTTTTAGATTTTATTATAACACTTATAATATCAAAAATAGTAAATAAAAAGATCTAAATATGATTTAATCAGATTAAATAAAAGACATGCAAGACTATTCTAATAGAACTATTCTATTCTAGAACTAGTCATGCATATCTTCTTAATCTTAGATCCAAATTATTTAATTTTAATTTTTTCTAATTTCAGATCTGATCATATCTCATGTAACATATAAAATCACTTATTTTCTGATTAAAATAAATTTAAAATCAGATCTGAATAATTTTAGAACCATGGATCTGATACCAGTTGAAGGAAAATCTTGATTTTTCGATCCAGGTTCGTTCAGATCTGATCAGATCAAGAGATATATTTCAAAAAATTTTTTCTTGATTCTAATTATATCATGATATGTTTCAGATCTAATTATTATTATTTTAATAAAATAAAATTAAAAGATAAATTAAATCAAATTTAATTTACCTGATCTGGGTAATCCTATTACCCTGTTGATGATCCTGTTTGCAGCGGAAGGTTCTGGATCTTAGCCACGCAAGCGCCTGGCCTCTATCGGTATCCACTTAGGTTGGATCTAGAGATCCTCTTCTTCTCTATCATGCCTCCAAAAATCAGATCTGGATCTGATCTGGACGATCTTCAAAACTCTTTTTGAAGATGAGCAGTCGTCCTTTGCAGCAGCGCAGCCTTCTTACTTTTGATCGCCTTTCTCTTGATCTGAATTGCACCAACCAAGGTCCAAAACTCCTTTTGGACGTAGAGAGCAAGGGGAGAAGGTGGTTTGGCATGGAGAGAGAGGGGAGAGGTAGCCTTGGGGCATGGGAAACTATGATCTCATATATCTGCTTATTCTGAGTTGGTACAGGATCTTATTTATAGACTAGCTATGATCCAACTCCTCTTCTTCCCAACCAATCACAACCCTTTGTGAAATCAGATCTAAATCTGATTGTGGAATAGAGACCCCTGGATTCCTCTTAGAGGGTGACCTAAGATCAGTCAAAGTGGTTCTTAGAAGAACGCTAATTGAAAATCCAAAAAGGAGATGGAGTCCTTGTCCAACAAGGACTCCTAGGCGCCTCCAACTTGGGCACACGCCTAGGGTGGCGTGCACCCTTTTCTTTGCCAAATTCTAGTAGGGGGACAGGCCCCCACCAGCTCTCCAATAGGTGCATGACATGTGGTCAAAAGTCAAAGTGTCAATGGTCAACGTTTGACCAGTCAAAGGTAGACTTTTGACCAAAGTCAAAGAACAAGAAATGGCAGGTGACTAAAAATGGCAGGTAATGTCTTACAAATAAGACAACCATTTTTGACTTGGACAACCTCCAGTCAGACCATATGAAGGCCTCTGATTGAGCACAAACTCCTTTGGCTCAGACATGACAACTTATTTATGATAGCAAAAGAAGAACGTTAGGTTCAATCGAGTGCTAGCACGATTTCCTTGAACCTAATTGAATCTCATTCAGATCAATTGAACTAGATCAATTCAATTGATGATCACCAGATTCAAACCCTTATTTGTGTGACCCAGTTTGGTTCAGTTCTGTATGGTAATGGGATATGTCATGATTGACATCATCGAAACTCCTTTCGATGGATCAGAACTCTTCTGATTCGAACAGCTAGAATGATTGATCATCTAAATCATTCTAATTGCTCCCAAAATCCACCAGTGACACCTAGCAGTATATGGTGGCAACCCATCAGAGCTGAATGCGAACCTCTTGGTGCAGCTACCCGTGTGATTAAGTTCTTCTATCTTGAGCCCCGATCAGATTAGGGTTAAAGTAAATTCGTCAAACCCTAGTCTCTGTCATATGATGTAATCATTCGATTTGAGTCCATTATGAAAATCTAAATAGAAACTCTTTCTATTATTTCACTGTGCCATAGTCATGGGCTTCTGGACTTGATTCTCATGATTATCATAGGGCTACTCCTCTACCACCGAGGTAGATAGATTCCATCTTGATGCCATCCAGTTCCTATAATGAACATGTCATAGCCAACATACACCTCAGGTTCCATATGGCTAGGAGACCGAGTATAGGTGTAGTCAAACTATAACACCTCAAGGTGCTGCAGATGCTCTCAGCAGTACACGATATACATACTGCAGCATCGAGTCAGTCATTGATGAGAAGGTAGACTCCCTAATGACTACTCATGGTGGTTGCGCTCAGTGCCCTCGTTCTCTAACGAGTACCTGTACTCTCGCTCTAGTGTCTCCACACCGTAGACTTAAGACTCATCTACTGAAGAGAAGCGATTGTACACCAATCTTTCGGATCAATCACCATCCTCATGATGATCCTATGGTCGGGAGCAATTTATGAGTTAACAATGATTATTCATGTCTTAAATTTTCAACTCTTAAAAATATGAATTATCATTATCATTAACTCAAAGGATGTATCACAGACACTAAATACACATATGTGATAGAAAATAACCCATTTATTGCTTTTAGTCAAAATTATAATTTTGCCCCTAGAAGTGTATTACAAGTGTCAGCCAATTTTGGCTTCTAGGGCACATATATCTAACAATACATCCATTGAGTTAATAATAATGATAGTTCATATTTTCAAGAGTTGAAAATTTAAGACATGAATTTTCATTATTGACTCATAAAAAGCTTTCGACCGTAGAATCATCATGAGGATGGTGATTGATTCGAAAGATTGGTGTACGATTGCTTCTTTAGGATAGATGAGTCTTGAGTTTATGGTGTAGAGACACCAAAGTGAGAGTACAGATACTCACTAGAGAACGAGGGCACTGAGTGTGACCATCTCGAGTAGTCATGAGGAAGTCTACCTTCTCATCAATGACTGGCTTGAAACTGCAGTGGTGTATCTAATTTTTTGACTTGAAGTGCATCGATAGTTCGTCTTGAGGGTGTTATAGTTTGACTATACTATAACTCGGTCTCCTAGCCATTCGGAATCCTGAGGTGTATGTTGGCTATAGTATGTTCATTGTAGGAATTGGATTGCACTAATAGGATA